>CM076975.1:4738200-4965700 GCA_039105355.1 Benthosema pterotum
CTCCTCCTCCTGCCGATCTGCTCGCCTTTTTTTCTCTCTATAAACCACTGGTTTTAAACCAGTGGTCCGGGGACCACTAGTGGTCCTTTTAGATCTGTAACTCTTGAGATCGTGAAATGAAACCAAATGGACCCGCGAGGGTCCATTTTTACAGAGCGCACCATCGCATTCCAATGCACTTACTGTGAGCCGAGATGTGAAGAAGCCATATGTACACCAATGAAGTAATCCATCCATATTTGGTTATAATCCCGGTGAATCTTCCGTTATCCATTATATCGACTGACTGACTGACGGACTGACTGACTGTAACGATCGCATAGCCTTGTCAATACTTTCGTAGTAGGCCTACTTATAACCATGCGAGATTTCTTCCAGTTTTATCCATGCCATTGTCCAGATATAGTACTCCGTTCCATCCTTTGAATATGCCTGCCAACCATTCCTAAACATCAACTATATACGATAACTTTATCTAGTCTTTTTCTTTTACTTTCACTTTGACACAGGGGCGGATTGGCACATTTCCCCAGCTGGTTAACCAGATGTAACTCTTTGAGAGAAAACTCCCTGTAGCCTACTCCAGATGGCCAATCCGCCCCTGCCCCTAGCCTATATGGTGAAATGAGTTGAAGCGTCAAACCTATATACAGACGCCATCTAGTGGCCTTACAAAAAACATCATTATTTTAGACTATTGCAAATTATTTAAGATAATGCAGAGTATACAATATGTTTTATTCATTATGATTGGATTGAAACATTGTAATAGGCCTATAGGCCTCTCTTCTTATAGCAGCCTCCTTCCAATAAACGCCTGGTATAAAAATCGGTTGAGTAAATAAAAGCCCCGGATTATAAAAGAGGATTTACGGTATTTCGATATTTGCGATATATTGCATGACATTCATACGATATATCATAACAACGATATATAACGATATATCACGATACTGTATCTGCAGCTGAAAAACAAAAACAAAAAACATTAAAGGAATGAATATAAAAAAAGGCAAAAATCAGAATTTACTAATGTACTGTATATCCTCAGTTATTAATCTTAGCTTTCATTTGTCTCACCTGTCTCTCATACTGGGCTTTTTGTTTTTATCTTGTGTTTGTTTTTTTGGGAATGAAGCAGCTATAGAAGTCATTTAACATTTTAGTTCTGCGACCCGTTTTTACTCCTGGAATTATCCCATAGCAAAATATCACGATATTTGCTGAGGAATATACGATATATATTGCCGGAGGAAGTATACGATATTAGCACAATAACGATATTTCAGCACACCCCTAGTAGTTAGTTAGTAGCAGTAGTAGTGTTTCAAATAATTTTAAATATAAGCACTTTAATTTAAAATATATTTGAAATGCGGGTTGTTTTGCATGCCATCATGTTTGGTGGGGCAGTCAGGGCTTTACTCAGCCCCCCCCCCCCTCCCCCATGCCCATGTCTAGATCCGCCCCTGTTTTGTGGAATCGAGCACTGCCAGGGTGAAATGCGCTAAGCTGCTGCAGCATAATTTGTTCTGCTCCTCGGAGAGACATTTCTTTATGTTTCTGTCTCTCTCAGCGTCATCTCTCTTTTCAAGAACACATTCCTCCTGCGTCTGTTCTGATGTCGTCAGCATTTTTATCCTTATTATGCCCCCGACCCCCCCCCTCCGGGGTTCACATACAGTAAAAGAATAAAAGAAAAATAATCCTGCAGTGATTTGCATGGGCCGTTTTGCGTATGCGCAGCACGAACAGCGAGGGTGGACGATAAAAGTGTTTTTTTTTGTTGCCGTAGCACTCCGGCGACCTTACTGCTGCATGCAAAGACTCTGCAGATAAATTATTCATTTTTTTATTAAAAGGATCCCCGTCTAATGAGACAAACATCACCTAAAACATTATACTTCACCTATATAACTAAAATGAACAAATAAAAACACTACTGGCATTTTATTTCTTTCATAAATAGATAGAATATTTCACTCAACAGGAACTGCTCCTGTCGCAGGATGATGATCTCACGTGTCCTTGTATGGTCTAGCTCTATGGAAATACAGAATGCACATTCTCATGTGACATCATCATCCTGCGACAGGAGCACCTCCTATTTAAGATTCTCTATTTATGACCACCAGTGGTCATGAATAGAGATAAATAGAGAGATAAATAAATAGAGTAAAAATGAAACCAAATGGACCCATGCGGGTCCATTTGGTTTCATTTTTACGCTCTCAAGAGTTAAAATATTCATCATGTGAATTACCGGTAGTCCAAATCTACACAACTGGAAGATTAATGGTCATGGACAGAAGCAAAATAAATCTTTAGCTTTGGGGGTCTGTGGGTCTAAAAACATCCTCAAATGGTGGTCCGTGGCTCAAACGCTGAATAAATGGAGGGCCCTGGGATGAAAAAGGTTGAACACCACTGGTATATAGTATTCATTATATAGTTTCTTTGTTTGTTTTTTCCCTCTAGAAAGCGGAGATCGCTGTGGCCCCATTGACGATAACGTTGGTCCGGGAGGAGGTGATCGACTTCTCCAAGCCCTTCATGTCTCTGGTAGGTACATGATATATACACACACCAGATACCAGCAGCTTGGAGATCTGATAATAATAACAATTACACAGCCCTATAGCCAGCTAAATGTCATAAACCATTTAGTCTTTTTGTCTTAAAGGGGAATTCCAGACCAAAACACCCCCCACCCCCCAGTCCTCCGACCTCCCATTGTTGCGACCTCCCGTTGTTCCGAAATTACGAAACGCAAAACCCTACCCTTCTCCAACCGTAACCCTAAGCCTAAACCCCCGACCCTCAACCACCTCACAGACCTCATGGTCTGTGAGGTGGTTGAGGGTCGGGGGTTTAGGCTCTTAGGGTTACGGTTGGAGAAGGGTAGGGTTTTGCTACAAACATGCCTAAACCCTTCTCTAACCCTCATCCTCACCATAACCGCAAACACGTTGCAGCTGATAGTGGATTTCCAGCGCATGTTGGGACTAATGAGAGTTCTGATCTATGGGACTTCGGTACTTAGATCAGTCCCTTGTGAGACAATGCTAGCCTCACGTTGATCAGACAACAACAAACCCTGTTTTAAAGGGTATACAATGGCGGTGTCGCGTATTTATTTCATAAAGGCTTTAATAACATACATATATATTTTTTTATTTTAAAGGGCATCTCCATCATGATCAAGAAGCCCCAGAAGTCCAAACCCGGGGTGTTCTCCTTCCTGGACCCTCTGGCCTATGAGATCTGGATGTGCATCGTGTTCGCCTACATTGGCGTGAGCGTGGTGCTCTTCCTGGTCAGCCGCTTCAGCCCGTACGAGTGGCACACCGAGGAGCCGGAGGACGGCTCCGACGGTCCGCCCAGCGACCAGCCCCCCAACGAGTTCGGGATCTTCAACTCGCTCTGGTTCTCGCTGGGAGCCTTCATGCAGCAGGGCTGCGACATATCGCCACGGTATGATAACATATAATGTACACATACTGCGACATATCGCCACGGTACGATAACATATAATACACGTACACTTACTGCGACATATCGCCACGGTACGATAACATACGTATAATGTACACAGACTGCGACATATCGCCACGGTACGATAACATATAATACACGTACACAGACTGCGACATATCGCCACGGTACGATAACATATAATGTACACAGACTGTGACATATTACCACGGTACGATAACATATAATGTACACAGACTGCGACATATCGCCACGGTACGATAACATATAATGTACACATGCTGCGACATATCGCCACGGTACGATAACATATAATGTACACATGCTGCGACATATCGCCACGGTACGATAACATATAATGTACACATGCTGCGACATATCGCCACGGTACATTAACATATAATGTACACATGCTGCGACATATCGCCACGGTACGATAACATATAATGTACACATGCTGCGACATATCGCCACGGTACATTAACATATAATGTACACATACTGTGACATATCGCCACGGTACGGTAATATGTACTACACTAGGGGTGGGCTGAAATTTCGTTATCGTGATAATATCGTATATTCCTCAGGACAATTCCGGGAGGAAAAACGGGTCGCAGAACTAAAATGTTAATTGACTTATAGCTGCTTCATTCCCCCCAAAAAAACAAACACAAGATAAAAACAAAAAAGCCTGGTATGAGAATCATTTGAGACAAATAAAAGCTAGTATTAATACTTGAGGATATACATTAGTAAGTTCTGATTTTTGCCTTTTAATTTTTTATTCATTCATTTATTGTTTTTAGTTTTTGTTTTCCAGCTGCAGTTACAGTATCATGATATATCGTTGATGAATTTCATGCAATATATTGATATATCACAAATATCGCAATACATCAAATATCATGATATATTCATTATCGAAGGCCTAATATCGCCACCTATATCGTATCGCGAGGGACCAATATCGTCCCAGCCCTATACTACACGCACACATACTGTGACATATCACCACGGTACGATAACGTACTACATGCACACATACTGTGACATATCGCCATGGTACGATAACGTACCACACATACACATACTGTGACATATCGCCATGGTACGATAACATGTACTACACATACACATACTGTGACATATCGCCATGGTACGATAACATGTACTACACATACACATACTGTGACATATCGCCATGGTACGATAACATGTACTACACATACACATACTGCGACATATTGCCACGGTACGATAACAACTACTACACGTGCACATACTGTGACATATCACCATGGTACGATAACATGTACTACACGCACACATACTGCGACATATCACCATGGTACGATAACATGTACTACACATACACATACTGTGACATATCACCATGGTACGATAACATGTACTACAGGCACACATACTGTGACATATCGCCACGGTACGATAACATATACTACAGGCACACATACTGTGACATATCGCCACGGTACGATAACATATACTACAGGCACACATACTGTGACATATCGCCACGGTACGATAACATATACTACACGCACACATACTGTGACATATCGCCACGGTACGATAACATATACTACACGCACACATACTGTGACATATCGCCATGGTACGATAACATATAATGTACACATACTGTGACATATCGCCACGGTACGATAACATGTACTACACGCACACATACTGTGACATATCGCTATCGTATGATACAATATACATACTGCGATATATTGCCACAGTACGATAACATATACTACACGTGCACATACTGCCATATTGCCACGGTATGATAAAATATACTGTACACAGACTGCAACATATCGCATTGGTAGGATAAAATATATTGTAGGCCTACACACACTGCGACATATCGCCAAGCTACGAAAAATACAGGTCCGGATATAACCTTTCCCAATAGAACTTTCAGTCACTGGCTAACCCTAACCTAACATAGCTTAGAATGGGGCTATGGGATGTTGTTCAAATTCGCCTATTTCCATCTCTCCAAAATGCCAGTAGTGTGTTGACACTCACACTTTCCCTTTTGGTTCAGTAGCAATAAAACCTCAGCTTTTGGTGTTCATTTACTGCACAGACCCTAGATTTGAAATGGTAATGTCGTATTGAGAGGTATAATCGTGTTGTTTATGTTTTTAACAAATCGTTTTAGCTGTCGTCGTTATCCAAGGCCCTTAAGGGTAAGACTGCTTTTTTGTTTTCTTTTAGGTTTAAGTTGTGTAGTTATAATAACATTGTAAGATGGTTCATTGTCTGAGTGTATACAGCTAAATGTCTCGTTAGGTTAAGAATAGAGGGTATGCAGGTGACATCATCGTATTCCTAAATTATGCAGGAACACCTACTAAGTGGCATGAAACAAATCTTGTGGGGGGGCATGTGCATACTCTCTATTAGCGTACGTCTCATACTGTAGGCCTATGTGTGCACACAGGTGTGTGTGTGTGTGTGTGTGTGTGTGTGTGTGTGTGTGTGTGTGTGTGTGTGTGTGTGTGTGTGTGTGTGTGTGTGTGTGTGTGTGTGCGTGCGTGCGTGTGTGTGTGTGTGTGCGTGCGTGCGTGCGTGTGTGTGTGTGCACGTGTGTGTGTGCACGTGAGTGCATGCGGACGTTCTGGCGTGTTTGTGTGTAAATTGCGTGAGCCTGCTAGCTGATTGGTTGCCTTGCTGTCTGTCAGAAGGCTGATTGGTCGCTCAATGTGAGATTGTGTGTCTGCGTCACTTCGATTATCACAGGGTTTGAACTGGTCTCTGTCTACTGTGGTGTGTGTGTGTGTGTGTGTGTGTGTGTGTGTGTGTGTGTGTGTGTGTGTGTGTGTGTGTGTGTGTGTGTGTGTGTGCGTGTGTGTGCGTGTGTGTGTATAAAGAGCAGGCTTTGCTATCCATCATCCAATCTATCATGCTAGATTGTCTGTCATCCAATCAAACCTTAGGCCCGTTGTCCATCGTCCAATAACATATCAGGCTTGTTGTGTGTTCATATTATATATACCGCTATAGTTCAATCTTGTTCCTACATTCTAGATATTTCCTAGACATGCCTAATTAAGCCCTTATGGATCAAAAAATATAAATCTATTGTATATGTTAATCATGCCCCTATGGATCATGTATGTACGTACATCTATCTTAAAGGGACTCCACCATGAATATATTCACATATTTTTTCACGTTTTCTCAGTGTGCTATTTGGCTGCAGTACCAGAAATGTCCACAAAACCACCCCCGCCCACCTCATTGCAGTGGTTTTCAACATTTTTGGCACCAGGGCCCACTATTTATTCAGCATTTGAGCCACGGACCACCATTTGAAGCCTTTTTCTCTTGTTTTTGTCCACAATTCCAAGCTGGATTTGGGAAGCAAAACAGTCAAACATACATATATCAAAATGACCATTAAATAGCTAACTTTCCTTCATTTAGCCTGAGGACCACCTGGAACCCTCTCAAGGACCACTGGTGGTCCTCGGACTGACTTAAAGCGTGGAGGCAAAGTTAAAGAGGAGGGGCTATTACAATTGGTATTTTTAGTGACATCACTAAACCCCGGAATCTAAGAGTGTCCACTCATGAGCTTTCATTCAGACACACAGAAAATGACAGATATCTGTTAGACATCTCGGGGTGTAAAAAACGCACCAAAAATAAAAAATGACAAACTCATGGTGGATCCCATCTAATTAAACCCTTATGGATCACATACATCTACTGTATATCTTGATTAAAGGGGAATTCCTGTCAGGGTGGAACTCAAGATGTGTGTGGAACCCAATTGCAGAACAGACGGGCAGGAACAGGAATGTCCAATATAAGTATTTAATGAACACAACAGGAACACAGGTACAAACAGGAACAGAACACCATGACAAAGGACTATACTCAAGCACTGAACAAAAGGAAACAAGGGTTTAAATAGACACAGGGGTAACCAAACACAGGTGAACATAACTAACAATCAACACTGGGAATGGCTGGGATACAAACAGGACACAGGTGGAGAAACTAGTAACCACAGGGAGGTAAGACAAGACAGGCAAACAATACTAGAGACAAACAGGAAAAACTAAAGGCAACACTACAAAGTAAAAGAACATAGAACCCATATCATACTCCCAAGAGCTCAAACCCTGACAATTCCACCCAGTTTCAACATTTTACAATGTCATTAATATACCTTAGAGATATTGTCTGGAAATAATAATAAAAAAAAGTTCCCGACATTTTGTGTTGCATCTTATTAATGATTTTCTTCAGACCTCCACTTTTTATTATCTCCACACAACATCTCTAAGGTATAACAATGACAATAATGACGATGAAAATGGCTAGAATTCCATTTTAAGCCCATCATATAAATCATATAAATCTATAACAGATCTTATGTATCTCTGCTAGGACTTATCTAGCATCACTATTATATTATAGCACTGGTTTTATCTAGCATCACTATTATAATGACTCAATGGAAACAAGCCTGGTTTTATCTAGCATCACTATTATAATGACTCAATGGAAACAAGCCTGGTTTTATCTAGCATCACTATTATAATGCCTCAATGGAAACAAGTCTGGGGTCCAAGACCTAGGGGTGTCGAGACCAAAACGAGACCAACACAGACCAACCACGGTACTTGGAGGGTCGAGTTTGAGATGAGATTAGCATCTATGGGGTTGATACCAAGATCAAGACCTAGGGGGGTCTTAGCCGAGGCCAAGACCCAGAGAGGTCGATACCAAGGCAGAGACCATGAGCACTGCGAGGCAAGACCAAGTCAAGACCAAGACAAGACCAAGACATTATTTATTGTGCTCCATTCATGCCTAAATTCTCTCTGTAGTTGTGAACTGCTAGCGACATGATCATCCAGCCAGCGCTACGCACCACTCTGCTGTTTTTATGAAGGGGCTCCTGTGTCCTCATAGTGGATATAAAACATTTCCCTTGCATTGTCTCGTCTCGAGTGGTCTTGATGGCGGAAGAGACCCGAGACATTTGCTCCGAGACGACGTCAAAAATAAGACAAATTGATGCGGAGACCAAGACAAGAGCGGGAGACAAATGAAGTACGACAACGGTGAGAGCCGAGACAAGACCAAGACAAATTAAGGCGAGACAAAAAACAAGAGCGAGACAACAGAAATGGAGACGAGACGATGTCTGGAGAACTACTAGTCTGCCTGCCCAGACACTGGCCATGTTCATGCGTATAAATAATGCATTCTCTCCTGCATGCTTTACTAAAGTGAATACTTGTCTGAGAGATGTGCATCTGTCTCACCCTGCTGTGTGTGCCCACGATCTAATAGACTTTTTTAAATATTTGATCAAAGGAGCTGAAAGCATTTCCTTCGCTTTCCATCTGGTGTGTTTGTCACATTTTCTTTGGCTGTGATGGTTTTTGGGTCTGCTTGTTGGTGATTTGTTTTATTTGATCTTTTTTTTTCATCATTTTCTCCACTTTTTTTACAATGTTAATTTTCCAAGCTGGCAAGTATTAAAACCAATTTTATGAGTAATGGAGTTTCATCTACATTGTAAACCGAAGCACCTACCATCCAAGATATTTGCTGTTCATGTACCACCATAATAAATTCATTAATATTATTTATGTATTTATTCTGTTAAAGTCAGACAGTAATGGCCAAGGAATCACATCAGCACAACTGAGCATTGTTTTGCTTGTTGCTTGTTTTGCTTGTTGTGTTTCTTTCAATCGCCTGTATCGCATATCCCTTGTCCCAGAGGACATTTTGGTCAAAACAGCGTATATTCCATGGCTCAGAGCAGTCAAAATGGAGACTTCCATGATACTACAAGTGACTGAGCATTATCCGACATGCTAAAATAAGACCATTACCTCTGGGCTGGAAATGTGG
Source organism: Benthosema pterotum (assembly GCA_039105355.1). NCBI lineage: Eukaryota > Metazoa > Chordata > Actinopteri > Myctophiformes > Myctophidae > Benthosema > Benthosema pterotum. The sequence continues at coordinate 4,747,618 of CM076975.1, forward strand.
CTCTCCAAATTAAGAGCTCATTATTGAAAATTGTCTGCACTATCAAACCCCAATTTTCCAATATAGCATTTGGAGTGTTAACGGCTAGCTGTGCTGCCATTCCCATTTCGGAATGGCTAAATTTCAACCAATCATTTGGTCAGAAGAACTATAACTGTAGTTATATAAATACTGTATAGCCCCGAATATACGTTGTACCGGTATTTCCACACACTTTATTTCATGACAGCCCTGAATTTTGTGCAATGGAAACAGACCAAGTCTACAGACACTTGGTCTAAAAGGTCAAAGGACCCTTTTCGTGTGGGTCCTATGTATTAAATTCATATACATAAAGTAACAGAAAGATCTGTCATCACAACATTTAAGGTCCAATTGAATTGAAAAATACTTGTAGACCACATCACTGGTCTATCCAACAATGCATATGCATGCCAAAAAAGGGGGGGAGAATTCGAAAATATTTTTAAAAGGAAATAGAAATTAAGCTGACCTTTTTTTAATCACCCCTGAATCATCGTCCAAACACAGGTGGCTTTGATTACAGTCAGAAATGCATCCCATCCCACAGTATATCTGAACACATTATATGGTAAAAATAAGACACAAAGTGGTAAAGTTGCAGAGTTGAGTGACTGTAGAGTTGAGTCACTGTTGCAAACAAGTCTATGCGTTGTGTGTAGTAGAGCTCAGAGTAGACATCCCTCCCTCTCTCTCTCTCTCTCTCTCTCTATCTCTCTCTCTCTCTCTCTCTCTCTCTCTCTCTCTCTCTCTCTCTCTCTCTCTCTCTCTCTCTCTCTTTGCCATCCCATCGCCTGAAGGGATGTGAGCATCCATTGGTTCAGAAAGTCCACCTTCCACCCACTGAGGACAAGGCTGTATTAGCATTTTATTTCTCACTTTATTTTTTATTTATTTTTTCCAAAACAAGAGAAACAAAAAGCAACATGCCATCATCATCTCACAGTCGAACGGATGCTATTGAAAACCAAGCGATAGTTCCCAGTAAGTTTGCAGATCTTGTCGTGTCTTGTCACATGCTGCGAGCCGTCTGAGCCGTCTGAGTTAATAGTCGTCCTCAGGATTTTCATCTTATCAATGCCAATTGTGCCAGTCGGGCAAACGGTGCACAGTCAACATTTCCATCCTTGTATACTGTCCATTTCCAACAGCAATCTTCCATCTGGTCTTCCTGTAGCCTCAGTTTTTTATCAATTTTTCCATGACGTAAATGTCCTCAACCAATTCTTCCCACTGATTTTGGTTTGGGGTCTCTGTTGCCCCCATACCCCAGTAATGGCCTTCGTTGCTGCTGCTAATTTTAACCTGATAATTGTCCTCTTCCTGCACCTTCTCAATAACCCCGAGTGCCACACTATGAGCCTGTAGGTCTGATTAAAAAACATAAAAATGATTATGCTACAAATTAATCGTGCCTCACTGCTGAAAACTCAAAAGTCAGTGTCGAATGCAGTTCTTATGTCTAAATGGGTTAAGTGTTCTAAGTGTTCAATGGCTCTCTCTCTCTCTCCAGGTCCCTCTCGGGTCGTATCGTGGGTGGTGTGTGGTGGTTCTTCACCCTCATCATCATCTCCTCCTACACGGCCAACTTGGCAGCCTTCCTCACTGTGGAGAGGATGGTGTCTCCCATCGAGAGTGCAGAGGACCTGGCCAAGCAGACGGACATAGCCTACGGGACGCTGGACTCCGGATCCACCAAGGAGTTCTTCAGAGTGAGACCAACGCACACTCCAATGACAAAACAAAATATTTGTTTTGTTTTTGCGGTCCCGTCACTAGTCTAGCATTTAGAAGCATTTAGAACCAATGATTGTCCAGTGGGTGTTTTGGTTTAGATGCTAAAGGCTACAGTAATTGCACAAGCAAGATGGAGTCGCTGTGAAAGGGAAAGACAGCGACCCTTTTTAAAGTCTATTTGACCACTGTAGCCAATTTTTTTTATTGTACCCAGAGTGACATTAAGGAATTAACAAAAAAAAAGCATGACAATACAGTACATCATATACACACAGATTAGTTAATGCTAATCATACAACAAAGTCAGAAACTACAATAAATCAATTTAAATGTAATGGGATCAATCGATGCACTAATACACACATTAGTGTGATTAGTGTTTAGTGTGGTTGTGTTCCATTTGATATCCTACTCTTAATACAGCAAATCAAGCATACTGTGTTTGTATCTGTCTCTAACCATCTGTCCACTGTACCAGTGGACAGGTGGTTAGGAAGTGTAGCTCGGTTTCCACTTCGTTGTGTGTGCATTGGGTGCATAGTCCGTATTCTCTCAGGATACAGGTCTACATGTACACACACACATGCACACCGAATTTTCTCCCCTCCATCCCCTCAAAAAATGTATCTCACCCAACCACCTCCAGAGGTCAAAGATCGCCGTCTACGAGAAGATGTGGGGCTACATGAAGTCGGCCGAGCCAACCGTGTTCACCAAAACGACGGCGGAGGGCGTGGCGCGCGTCCGCAAGTCGAAAGGGAAGTATGCCTTCCTGCTGGAGTCCACCATGAACGAGTACACGGAGCAGCGCAAGCCCTGCGACACCATGAAAGTGGGCGGCAACCTGGACTCCAAGGGCTACGGCGTGGCCACGCCCAAAGGATCACAGCTAAGGTGAGTGGAGTGGCGTGACAGACAACGAACGACCGCGCGGCAGCCTATGTGGACGACATTGTCGTCTGCTGTCCCCACTGAGCAGATTTTTGTTTTCTCGTTTGAGGTAGTCTAAAAAGGGTCTATAAGGGTCTAGATTTAATCTATTTAAGCTTGTAGATCTCCTATTTATCAATAGCCAAAAATAATCCCCACCCCTCATGGTGTTCAGTTAGACATTGAAACATCTTTATATAGACATTGACAACGTCTAGATATAGATGTTGAAATAACTAGTCTACTTCTAGGCTAAGACTGCAACATGTTTTGACCAATCATAGCCCGGTTTTGACTACTGCTGCTCAGTGGGTTGTTGTGTTAAAAGGGACAGGTCGTTTTTTTTTTTAAGACAAAGTGTAACCCCTGGAGAAAATGCATGTACCCTGATATACAATATACTATGTAACCAGTTCCCTTAGTCTCATGGTCTAATATGTTTCATGGTGATGATAACCATCTAATGCAGGTATTGTAATTAACATTCATTTTACTTACTTAATAGATAAAGGTCAGAGGTTAAAAAGCATTAAAAATTGCGCTAAATCCAGAGATTTTATATGTAAATATCATGACCAATGGCATCGAAAGACTAAATGATGAAAATCAATCATAATGTTTATTTGGGGAAAATAATAATGATAAAAAGAAAAATAGTAATTAGCAATTATTTAAGGGACCAGAAAGCAACGTTGGGTCTTCTGGGATTAAGGGGGTCAATCACCTCTCTCTCTCTCTGAGAGACTGAGATTAGAAAGGCATTGGCATTAAGCAGTGGGGTCGGCACTTAACATGTTAACGTGCCGTACCTATATGAAATGGAAAGGGCCAAATAACTCACAATACATAAAATAATTTATGACTAATTTATTGTGAAGTCAAAATTCACTGATTTCCCCCTGTAATTTAATGAAGACATAAAATGACAATGAGAAAATGAGAACTTCCCATGAATAAAAAAATCATAATAATAAGTGAAAATCTACGTATGAGCTTTTAAACTTAGCTTTTTAAATCTGAGGGTCAATAAATACATTCTGTCGAGGTGGAAATACTTGCTGCGATGTCACTGGGATGCGTTGGCGTTGAACACGGTGGTAAAACGATATTTTATCTGTTCATCAAAGTTGCGAGACTTACTGCATGCGTGACCTAAATTAACTTAACCTCTCTCTCTTCATGAGAGACCGAGATTAGATAGGCATAGGAACCCTCCCTCGTTTTCCTCCAGGGATACACTTATATAATAAAATAACAAAAAAACGACCTGTCCTTCACAACAATATGCAGACGACGTTGTCTTGTTGTCGTGGTAACACGGTCGTTGTTGTCACGACATTCTGCTCGTCCTGGTGTGCTTCCTCTTCCTCTAGAAAAAAAGGGTCCTGTTTGTTTGGGGTCACAATGTTTAAAAGGGTTCCTTTATTCATTTATTCATTTATTCATTTATTTATTTATTTATTTATTTATGTATTTATTTATTTATTTATTTATTGTTATTTATTTCTTTATTTATTTATTCATTTATTCATTTATTTATTTATTTATTTATTTATGTATTTATTTATTTATTTATTTATTGTTATATCATTTTTAAATTCATATTCCTATTTTTTAAAAAATCACTTTCGCAATTTCACAATTTCGTGAATTATGAAGCAAAATTTCACATTTGTCTTTTCATAAAATGTAAATATTTATAGGGTATTTGAGGGGAAAAAACAACATTCCTTCAACCTGCAAAATAGCAGATCTATCAGTTCATCGTGAACTTGTGCATCTGCTGTTTAGGGGAAACACATTTATTGTTATTATTATTACATTGGAGCTCTGCTTTGCATGTGCTACTATCTGAGGGAGTGCTGCTGTTTCTCTTTTCATAACTCCTCTTTTGTTCACAGCGCTTCACCAGGTAATATTGTGCATGTGTGCCTTTAACTCTGTCTGTGCATCGGGGTGTGTGTGTGTGTGTGTGTGTGTGTGTGTGTGTGTGTGTGTGTGTGTGTGTGTGTGTGTGTGTGTGTGTGTGTGTGTGTGCGTGCGTGTGCGCGCGTTCGTGCGTGTGTTGTTTGGCCAGGGTGCAGTGGCGAATGAAATGTTGGAAAATGCTTTTGCTTTTTTATCAGCTTCTGTTTAATGTGCAGCCAGCAGCCTTTGTAAATACTGTTCACTGCCTGTTGAACCATCAATGCTGCATGGATAAATGGATGGATGGATGGATGGATGGATGGATGGATGGATGGATGGATGGATGGATGGATGGATGGATGGACATGAGAATGAGGCTTTAGAAGCATGCGGAACGTGATCATATTGTACATGACAAATAACAGTTTTTTGTTTTTTATTATTTTCACCAGGAACAGTTGGATGCACTTTATTTATGTATTTATTTACACCCTTGTCGTCCCCCTCTTTTAATGCAACCCCCCTCCCCTCCCCCATCGCCAAATTTGGAAGTCCACCCCCCCACCCACACCCACACCCCCACCCCCTCCCTGATGATCCTCTCACCGACGCAAACCTTTTTTGTGTCCATGTGTCATGTTGTTGTTATCGTTGTGTTCTGGTCTTTGAAGAAGTGCGGTCAACCTGGCTGTGCTCAAACTGAACGAACAAGGCCTGTTGGACAAACTGAAAAACAAGTGGTGGTACGACAAGGGAGAGTGTGGCAGCGGAGGAGGGGGCGAGAAGGTTAGCCTCAACCTAGCCTTAGCGCCGCCTTATAGCGCCAAAAAAAAAAAAAACCCCACCCCCGCGTGTTGTATTTGTTGGTGTTGTTTCACTCGGGTTGGTTTTTCTTTCAAAATGTGTGTCGTGTTTGTTTGTTTGTTTGTGCCCTTCGTGGTAAAACAGGTCGGCATCTGCCGGGGGTCAAGTCGGTCGATCAAGCGGTTGATCGGCCGGCTTCAAACCGTCTGGGTGGGTGGGTGTATGTGTAGGGGGGAGGGTGTAGACTCGATTTTTGTGCGGTGGGGTCGGCACTTTGCAAACGTCCCGCATGTATGAAAGGGAAAGGGCCAAATTACTCACAAAACATAAAATAATTTATGACTAATTTATTATTGTGAAGTCAAAATTCACTGATTTGTTTTCATTCCCCCCTGTAATTTAATGAAGACGTAAAATAAACATGAGAAAATTCCCATGAATAAAAAAAAACTACGTTTGAGTCACTTTGAACTTATCTTTGGGTCCGCGGGCGACTCAGTGCCGATCTCCCTCTCACGTCTGATCGTTCTGACAGCCGAGGGTCAATAAATACATTCTGTCAAGGTGGAAATATTCGCTGCGATGTCACTGTGATGCGTTGGCGTTGAACAGGGTGGTCAAACGATGATTTGTCTGTTCGTCAAAGTTGCGAGAGTCAAAGGTTGCACTGCATGTGTGACCTAAATGAACTTTACTAACCTTGACTTTCTCAGGTTATTTTTTTTCCTTTTGTGTTTTTTAACTGTCTGACGAAACAATGACACATGGAGGAAAGTGTGTATTCATTTATTAAATTTGTTTATAAAACGTAACTACTCACTCACTAACGTGAAATGTGTCACTTAAGTGCCATGTTGTGTGCATTATTAACATGTAATAACGTCCCAGTTAAATGTCCACACACACAATCACCAGCCCATATTTCTGTGTTGAATACGGTGCATATTTCTGTGTGGACTCCGCTCCATAATTTAATGTTGACGTCTCCAGTCCATATTTCTGTGTGGACTCTGGTCCATATTTTGGTGTTGACGTCTCCAGTCCATATTTCTGTGTGGACTCTGGTCCATATTTTGGTGTTGACGTCTCCAGTCCATATTTCCGTGTTGACTCCTGTCCATGTTTATGTGTTGACTCCAGTCCATATTTCCACTTTGACAGACAGCGCCCTCCCATTCCACGCGTGTTGCGTTAAAAAAACAGTTTCCTGGCAGTATGTCCCTGTTCCAGAAAGTGACAGAGTCGGGACCCCCGTTCTGTATGTGTCTGTTAGCCCCACCTCACCCCCCCAGTCTGATTGATTGATTGATTGATTGATTGATTGACCCCCCCAGTTTGATTGATTGATTGATTGATTGATTGATTGATTGATTGATTGATTGCAGTCAAACACACAACCAAAGCATTACACCAAAAAAAAGTCTTTGTGTTCTGACTTAAAAAAACGTCTGACACACCAGACCCTCAACCCCTAGTCTAAACAGAATATCTCCCATGAGTAAAAAATGTTACAAAACATTAACAGTGTCTCAACAATCTTTTTTTTTTATTTTATTACTTGGGGAAGGTCACTGATTGTGATTCCCCCGTCCCCCCACAGACCAATTCAAGCAACAAACGTGACAATGTCATCAGCGTACATAAATAGAGAGAGAGAGAGACAACAACGAACATGACAACGTTGTCTGCATAAATACAGAGAGATAGCAACAAACATGAGGTCGTCTGCATACATACAGAGACAGTAACCCACACAACAACGTCGTGTGAGGTCATACAGAGACACATACACTCGAACTATCCCGACTCTGTCACTTTGTCTATGTGTGAAGACAGAAAGAGTAGCAGTTCTGCTCTTTAGCTTTTTTGGGTGAATTTTACTGTGAATAACATAAAATAACATGTCCTATGATGTTATTTATGTTATTTCCCCCCTCCTCCCCCCCGTCCGTCCTCCCTCCCTTCCCCCCTCCCCCGTCGATTTGGAAGATCTCCCGTAAACCTCGCCGTTTTGAAACTGAGCGAAGCGGGAGTCTTAGACAAACTGAAAAACAAATGGTGGTACGATAAAGGGGAGTGTGGACCCAACGTCTCGGGAAGTAAGGTCAGTTCTACAAACCCACCCGACCGACAGCCCGGACAAAGCGATTCATTATTGTCAATGACTTGCATGAAAGCGGGAGGGGGAGGTGGAGTTAGCTGCTTTATGGCAGACAGCTTGAGAGGGAGAGAGGTGGTGGAGTTATCTGCTTTATAGCAGACAGCTTGGGAGGGAGAGAGGTGGTGGAGCTAGCTGCTTTATAGCAAACAGTTTCAGAGGGGAGGGTGGTGGAGGGCTGCTTTACAGCAGATAATTTGAGAAGTGGTGGAGTTAGCTGCTGTACAGCAGATAATTTGAGAAGTGGTGGAGTTAGCTGCTTTATAGCAGACAATTTGAAAGGGGGAGAAGTGGTGGAGTAAGCTGATTTCTAGCAGACATTTTGAGAGGTGGTGGAGTAAGCTGATTTATAGCAGACATTTTGAGAGGGAGAGCGGTGGTGGAGTAAGCTGATTTCTAGCAGACATTTTGAGAGGTGGTGGAGTTAGCTGCTTTATAGCAGACAGTTTGAGAGGTGGTGGAGTTAGCTGCTTTATAGCAGAGAGTTTGAGAGGTGGTGGAGGTAACTGGTTTATAGCAGACAATTTGAGAGGGGGAGAGGTTGTGGAGTTAGCTGCTTTTTAGCAGACAGTTTGAGCAGGAAAGAAGAGGTCACGCTAGCTACATTATAGCAGACAGTTTGAGAGGTGGTGGAGTTAGCTGCTTTATAGCAGACAGTTTGAGAGGTGCTGGAGTTAGCTGCTTTATAGCAGACAGTTTGAGAGGTGCTGGAGTTAGCTGCTTTATAGCAGACAGTTTGAGAGGTGGTGGAGTTAGCTGCTTTATAGCAGACAGTTTGAGAGGTGCTGGAGTTAGCTGCTTTATAGCAGACAGTTTGAGAGGTGCTGGAGTTACTCATGCTAAACTCGAGCACAGCCTCACACACACACACACACACACACACACACACACACACACACACACACACACACACACACACACAAACACACTCAGTGTTTCTATGTTAGTGCTGGTGGTTAGTTAGCTAGCTAACTGGTGAGTGCTAGCATAGGAGTGCAGTGAGTGAGGGAATGGGCGTCGGTTTCATCGGCATGGGGGTGGAGCTTTTTATCAAGACAACATCGAGATGTCGCAAATTCTGTGTTTTTGTCTTTGTGACGTCTCCTGTGTTTGTACACGTTGCAGACTGTGTGTGTGTGTGTGTGTGTGTGTGTGTGTGTGTGTGTGTGTGTGTGTGTGTGTGTGTGTGTGTGTGTGTGTGTGTGCTCGTGCTCGCACGTATCTGTAAAATAAAATGAGAATAGGACATAGCAGTGGGCGTGTTTTTGCTGGACCCCAGAGCCGTAGAATAAAGACAGAGTCATGCAAAGTCCGTTCACTGCACGAGGCCCCAGTCTAACAGGGACAAACGGAAGTTACGCAACGCATTGGAGTCTATAGGTGTGAGCAGGCTGTTTTCTGACCCCTGTAACTCTTCCACTAGATGGCTCTGGCTTGACACAATTTATGTCAATTACTAAAGACGAACTAACTAACTAACTAACTAGTGAATGAACTAACTAGCTAAATAATAATTAAGAATAACTATATTTTGGCTACATAGTTTTGAACATACTTCTAGTCCTTTTTATGGTTATTCCAGTTCACAGTGGATGAACAAAGCATTTCATGGTTATTCTGGTTCGGACAGCGGTAGTTGAACGTTGACGTTGATCAACGGCAATAGTGTTTCTTGTGTAATCAATTAATTAATAATTCATCCTGACAATGTAGATTCTCCAAAAGTTCACTCCGAAAGAACATACTGAAATATTTGTGCTGCATTCTAACATTCTCACATTCCCAAAAATAGCAGGCGTTCACGGCTCATAGTGCGCCACCCTCTGGCGCGCTATGAGCCGTGAATGCCTGCTATTTTTTCCAATAAAAGTTAAAACACCACAGGTAAGGTACAGAATGGTTTACACCTGGTAGGGATTGATCCCTGACTAATAAGATAAACATTGCTTAAAACATACTTTCACTATATAACTAAAATAAACAAATAAAAACACCAATGGCATCTTATTTCTTTCATAAATAGGGAATATTTCACTCAACAGGAACTGCTCCTGGCACAGGATGATGATGTCACATGTGATCTAGCTCTATAGAATATATGGATGAACATGCTCATGTGACATCATCATCCTGCGACCGGAGTACCTCCTATTGAGCTAAAGATTCTCTATTCATGAAAGAAAGTATTGAAGGTGTTTTTATCTGCATGTTTTAGTTATAGAAGGCAAGTATAGTGTTTTAAGGCATATTTGTCTTATTAGCCAGGGATCCTTTTTAATTAAATGAATTTTTCCGTGGGTCCAGAAAAGCACGCCTCATCACTGCTGTGCCCTATGGGGTCTTTGTGTCCGTCTCTGACTTTGCACCTCTCTCGCATGCATGTGTGTGTGTGTGTGTGTGTGTGTGTGTGTACCTGTGCCTGTACGTGTACGTGTGTGTGTGTACAGGACAAGTCGTCCCAGGCCCTGAGCCTCAGTAACGTGGCTGGGGTCTTCTACATTCTGGTGGGAGGTCTGGGTCTGGCCATGCTGGTGGCGCTCATCGAGTTCTGCTACAAGTCACGCAACGAAGCCAAGAGGATGAAGGTCAGTTCCTCGTCCTCCTCCTCCTCCTCCTCCTCCTCCTCCTCCTCCTGTGGTTACAGTGATCCATCACAGAGCAGGGCCGAATATACGCATGGACATGGGGGGCAATACCCCCCTAAATACCCAGTCTGCCCCCCTAAACACGATGCTATGCAAAACAACCCAAGATATTTCAAATTAAAGTGCTTATATTTAAAATGATTTGAAACACTACTACTGCTACCATCTACAATTTTGGCACCACTAAACCAACAGCATGTCATCATTGAAAACAGAAAGCTCTCTGAGTCAGACCTTTAGCTTTATGCATGCTGCGTGTCTACAACAACAACTGGTGTTATTATTGATGCTTTTCTTGACTAATAAAAGTCCTGTAACCGAAAATGGTATGGGTGCGATGCCCCCATACATGTTATTTGCCCCCCTAACATGTTCTCTTGCCCCGGATATAGGCATGGGCATGGGTCGGATATAGGCATGGGCATGGGCCGGATGTAGGCATGGGCATGCGTTGGTTCTAGGCATGCCCCGACTGCCTCACCAAACATGATAGCATGCAGTCAACTGAAATTTCAAAGATATTTCATTTCATGCATTAAATTTTCATTCACATTAACTCACAGAAATGTGGACAAATTAAATCATGGTTTATGATTAAAATGATTTGAAACACTACCTATGAACACAGCAGTTTGCACTTTGGGGAGCTTGACTATGCAGCGGTCCAATATACAGCGGTGAATTGTAGTGTAATATGTCACCGCTCACATGACCAGAACGCTGGCTTCTGATTGGAGCATTCATTCAAGCCATGTAATAAATTATAATAATGATCCCCCCTCTCTCTCTATCCTCTCCCTACACAGCTGACCTTCACGGAGGCCATGAGGGCGAAGGCCCGCCTCTCCATCACGGGCAGCGTGGGCGAGAACGGCCGCGTGCTGACCCCCGACTGCCCCAAGGCGGTGCACGCCGGGCCCCAACGCCAAAGCTCCGGCCTGGCCCTGGTCTCCTCCCAGCTCCCCTGAGCACCCAGGCATGAGCAAAGGCAGGCAGCAGCAGACAAGACGGAGCTCCAACAGTGCCTTAGTACCAACCCCCACCCCACCCCAACCTAAACCCCACCCACACAGACACACACACACACCCTCAACACCACCAACCACACTGCTAACCTCGCGTCACCAGGCTAGCTAACCCCACAACGCGGGGGAAGCTCCGTTGTTTTGTTTGTTTTGTTTTGTTTGGTATTCGCATGGAGGAGTGGAGTGGGGAGTGGCGGGATCTTCGGCCGCTAATCCGTAGTCGGGATCACATGGGAGGACGATGGATTTCCTTACCCGAGAGACAGGAGGAGCGAAACCGACTTGAGACGGCGACGGACGATGGTGAATGAGTCGCGGCTGAAAGTACACGAGTCGCGAGCGATAATAATGGTCGTGACCAAACCTAACCTGGCAACAGTTGGCGGGGTATCCAGGTATCCTATCAGTCGGGGGTTAAGATTAGGTTTAGGCATATAGGGTTAGGGGTTAGAGTTCGGTTTAGTAGCGGCCGGTGAAGAAGGGGTGCGGTCTGTGATAGCAAAACGTCCGGCCAATAGTAAAACAGTAGCCATTTTTTTATTTATTTATTAACAAACATTTTTGGAGCCGCCCTGTTGGGCATATGATGGTACTACACGAAGCCATGATAGAAGCTCCGTTCATAAACATCCAGTGTTTCTTCCACGGGCAGTGAAACAGGAAGTCTCACTGTCAAGGCTGCTCCAGGAGCAACGTTGATGCGTGAGCTCTTGTTCCAATTGGTGGAAATTTTGCCCGCAATGCAGTAAAAGAATATCTGTGAAAACTTCGGATCGCCGATTGGTCTGATGCCTCATCGGAAGAAGTAGATAATCTCCCCCTTGTTCCGTATCGTTGGTTCTTTGGTTGGGCTGCTCTTAGCCGCATCTGCTATGAAGCCCTGGTGACGTCACGTGCGCTACTGAATGAATCAGTATTATTTTATTTTTTATTTATTTTCTGTTTTTGTTATTTATGTCTTTTCTCCTGCCTGGTGACGCAAAAGTTAACGTCTCAATCACCTCAAGGCCGAATCAGGAAAAATAAATGAATTGATCACCGTCGATACACACACACACACACACACACACACACACACACACACACACACACACACACACACACACACACAAAATCGTGAACAAAGACTACGCTATAAGGTACAGAAGAGGATCCCGCAACTACTCCCACGGACGGGCGGACTTGAATGCACGGGCGCTAACTGATGCTAACAGATGCTAAAAGATGCAAGGCCGGCCGGCGGCCCAACCGCTAACCGCCTTCGACACGGCTCAGTGAACAACATTGCCGATGTGATGAGAGACCAAAACCAACCCGTGTGAAACCTCAACGCTTGCAGTTCCCTGTTGGTCGGCGCGGGTTGGCCAATCCAACGCCGAGTTTGGTGAAATCGACAGGAAAAGCAAACTATATTATATAGGCGATGTTGCCACATCATCGCACTGAGAACTTTTTTTTTTCTTGTTGTTGTTGTTGTTTGACATGCCAGCCTTTTCTTCTGGTGACGCGGGATCTTCAGCCACTCATCCGTTGTCGAGTCAACAGAGGGACAACAAATTCCTCCAGAGAGACAGGAGACAAATCAATTTGCGACTGACGGCCGGCCGGGGCTGATGTTACACGTCTCGAGACTGAAAGTCGCAGCCCATGGAGGATGAGTCCCGACTGATAATAACGGTCGTGACCGTTGGTTATCGGTCGGCAAACCCGGCGGCCATTGCCGGCCGTGGCAGGTATCCTACCGGTCACGGCAGGTGTCCTATCCGTCGCAGCAAGTACCCTATCCATCGAGGTTAGGTTTAGGGTTGGGTTTAGTAGTGACCGGTAAAGAGCGGGCACGTTAGCCGTGTCCAAACGACAGTAAAACAGGTGCCGGGTTACTATCCGTGGGGGCTTATTTACCATCATCCGCGACGGCCATTGGCCGCAAAATGATTTCGCTGTCTCTTTAAAGAGGAACTCTTCCCAGACTTCCTTCCTTCCAGAACAACTTCTGTGACTTATTCCTGGGTTGGGGGGGCTGTATTACTATTATTATAATCTTTTTTTTTATTCAAGTGTAATTATTATTATGTAATTTTTGGCGGCGGAAGTCCACCGGGAGATGCTGTGCCAAACGGACCGCCAAACTGTCTCCGAAATGTTTTCCCCGAAACCGACGGAAAAAGGGTGACGGGAAAAAAAAACGAAAACACGAGAATTATTTTCAATATCATAAATATGTTATGATAAAACGGAAAGACCAGAAAACTGTTGTCTCTCTACTTGAAACTGAAACTGTGGTCATTTTTTTTCCTTGATTTTGAGGATTTTGATTTTGGATTTTCTTGGTTCGATTGCTGTGAATTATAAGGAACTTGAATTAGAATAGAATGTTGTTTTTTTCTGTTTGTCTCTCTCTCCTCAGCTGGACAGTATTTTCGGTAATACCGTGGTTACCGGTAGTTTTCAGTAACCGCGGTTACCGTTGTGTGTTGGGTTATTAAACCGGGACGCCAGCAGCTTTCACAGAGACTCTTTTTCACAGAGAACGAAATGACACTTCAATCTGGTGTAATATCAACCGTGTGACACCAGGGGGAGCTGTTTTCTCTCTCTCTCACTCCCAGTGCCACGAAGAAGAGGAGGAGCCCGGCGGACAGAATTTGTACTCGTAGTGAATAAATAAACAAGACAAAAACAATTATAAATAAATAATAACTATATGACAAAAATCGTACATAAAACTGTGAAGATATGAAGTAAATAATGTATATTATCTGAAAAAACAAATGTGTACATAGTTAAGACCACCTGCTTGCTTTGTAAACATTGATGTACAGAAACATTAGCAGACACCGTAGTGGATTATTAGACCCTTCCCTCTTTTTTCTAATCATCGTTAGAAACGATCGAAACTCATCGCAATAATAATAACGACGAAAGAAGAAGAAGAAGAATTGAGTGCCAATCGATAACCGGAGACGGACTTATGGCGGGCGTTAACGCAACGCCTTGTCTGCGCGTGGCGAGCGAGGAGTGAGCGAGCATTTCCGATGGTGATATTGGCATGCAGTAAAAAGAAATCCTTGCACCCGAGATTTATCCACTGTTGCGTTGCGACATCGGTGCTCATCTCACCGAAAATCCAACTCACGGCGGCAAAATGTTGAGAACAACTGAATTAATGTAATGTATTATATTAAAGATAATCAGTGCAATTTGTCACTCCCTTATATGTTAGTGCATTACATTTACAAATGGAGCAAATTATTTAGCGCAATTAAATGCTATGGTAAATAAATGATACAAATTTGAGTAATGATCGGTCCATCAGGACCAGCGTTATCTTTTGAGGGAGTAAAATGTAATAATTAGGGCTTGAATGCTTATAAATTTTAATCAGATTAATCACCGCTTCAAAATTAATTCAATCATGATTAATCAACATTCAAACTATGCCCAAAAGACACCATAGTTTTCATGTACAGGAATTGAACATTTAAAACGAGAAAAATAATCTGGGAAAAAAAGATTTGTTTATCTCTTTGATTGATTATTATTATTTTTGTTTAATATTTACCAAAGTAGGTCATCTACAAGCCCCTGGTGCTTGTAGATCCCTCAAGCTATACTCTGGCTCTGGTTACAGGCAGACACACAGCTATACAGTATGTCTTTGTAAAACTGTGCATAACAAGAAAATGCTCACTGGATTGAGTCAGTGTGCGCATGAGTTAATTGCGTTAATTTCTTTTTAAAATCAGATGAAAGAGTTAATTAATTAAGTAATTAATGCCATCAACTAGTAATTTCCTACAGCCTTAGTATTTACTCTCTTCACTCCGTCTCTAATCTAGTGTACACTATAAACAATTATACTCTCCTCTTATCAATTCAACGCAATTAAAATACATGTGTTTTATAAGTAAAAAAAAAAGAAAATCCACTACAAACCTATCGCTACAGTCTAGCTGCAACATGTAGCCCCCCTAGCAGGACGGTCTCATGGTATATTCTAATGAGATTCATCGTTAGCTCGCTACTCGCCTCGCTGGCAGCACGGATGAGGTGTTAGACGTTAAACCGCGCGACACTAACGCGTTCAGTTTACGATGTATGTACGGACTAGGGACCTGCGTATGGTGTGTTTAGCTGCTGTTTGCAGATGGATCTGGGGTGAGTTGCATAGATTATTACGGTAGTTAACATTGGATAAAGCCCGGGTTATATACTTAATGTGGTTAACGGGCGGATATGAATTTGCTGTTGCAGGGGACAAGAAAAACTCCATCCGCAGGTCTCTAAGTGGAAGTTAAGACAAACAAAAAAGCTCATAGAATGATGCCACAGGAAGAGCATCGACCGTAGCTAAGCTAGCTACCAAAACGTTGCGATCTCTAGCCGTCATCTATGAAGTTCATGCGTTCATCGACGAATGCCAATGTAGCGACCACACCCCCTCACTGTGCTGACCAGAAACGGCCCAGAGCTTTAGAAAGAAAGAAAGAAAGAAAGAAAGAAAGAAAGAAAGAAAGAAAGAAAGAAAGAAAGAAAGAAAGAAAATTTTATTTTTCATCGTTTGATCTATTTTTTGTACTGAGCAATTTACAGAGAAGAAATAACAATAAAAAAAATGCTGGTTTTAAGCGTCAACATTTAGATCTCTAATCTGGTTAGAACTTTTAGAACTTTTTATTATTGTTGTTGTTATTATTATTGTCTGTGTGATATTGAGTCGGAATCAATGAGAAAACTGACCTCTAAAAGGAGTCAGCATCAGCGCCGACTCCTATAAAAGGAGTTAGCGTCAGCTCCTATGAGAGGAGTTTGCGTTGGCCCCATGCACGGAGTTAGCATTAGCGCTAGCTCCTATAAAAGGAGGTAGCATTAGCCTTAGCTCCTATCAAAGCAGTTAGCGTTGGCTCCTATGAAAGGAGTTAGCGTTAGCTCCTACAAAAGGAGCTTGAACGTCCAGCCAACGCACTCCTTGTTGAAACACTGTGGATGAATCCCCATGCTTTAATTTACGTGTGTCGTTGAGAGCAGAGGAACTCGTTCAGCGTATAGTCTGTCTCTGGGTGGACAACCCTGTCTGATACCATCCATGTATAACTCAAACCGATCTCATGTAATATAGAATAAATGAACTGAATTGACATTCCATAGATAAACGAATAGAACCAAGATCAATCAGTCAATCAATCAATCAATCAATCAATCAATCAATCAATCAATCAATAAACACATAATATACATGTTTGAAAAATTAAAATTAAATAACACAGTAGCGTAATAAAATTAACCCAGTTTGGGTAAAACCCTACCCAACCCTGGGGGTACCCAATTCCAACTCAAGTTGGATCAATCTTTTATAACACTTTTCTTTAATTTTTAAAAAATAACCCTGCTCTTTTTAGGGTGAAGGGAGGACCTTGACAACCCAGTTACTGTGCTGAACGTTGAGAGGTTCATATTTATACTAGGGAAGAGTTACCGAGACGTTAATTTAATACTACTATATTATACCGAGAGGACCTAGCTGACAAAGTCGCCCTGCTAAGCACGGAGAAGTAGTACAATATAAAAATGACAGTTAAAACTGTTGTCGTGTTACACACATGCCCTAAAATACCTCTTATTTGCGTCACCCTTCCAACGTCAGCAAGTTCCCCTTTTAGGCTGCATGAACCACGTGACCTGCAGGCCGTTTTCTGTCCCCTCAATGTCAAAACTCTTCTACTAGATGGCTCTCTGGCGATAGGCACAGTATGTTGAATATTCTGAAACCCAAACTCTATGGAATGTCAGCTTTGTGCATTTATTTATAGTATAGTATATTATGTGGGATCTGGATGTGTTTCTTCACCCTGGTTGGCTGTAGCATCTCTGTAGAAACACTGGGACACAGTGTTGCCAACTTGGCGCATTTGTCACTATATTTAGCTCTTTTCCAGACCCCCCCTAGTACCAAAATTAGTGGAAAACTCCCGGCGGAAAATCTAGTGCTTCTTGGCTGGTGAGTTGGGGGGAAATTGATTGACAGGCGCCAGAGATAAAAACTTTGTTTTTCACCATTTTTCCACCTATGACATTGGTTTTCAACCAGTGGTCCCCAGGCTAAATGATGGATATTTGGTTAACCAGATGTAACTCTTTGAGAGCGTAAAAATGAAACCAAATGATCCCTTGCGGGTCCATTTGGTTTCGTTTTTACACTCTCAAGAGTTAAAATATTCATCAATGGTCATATACCCTTCCAGGCAAGCATCTAGCGCATACATTCTAGTGCATTTTGGAAGTGCCACTAGTGCATTTTGGATTTTGGCAGTTGGCAACACTGCTGCAGGGACAACTTCTAGTCTCTCAGCAGGACTGCTGTGGTTGTAGCATCCATGCATCAGTCCAGCCATGAGCATCCTCTGACCCGATGTGTCGTTTGTTTTCATTTGGCCTGTAACTAACCGTGTCACGGAGCAGAGTGGCTCGGTCACAACCTCAACCTGACCTCCAATAAGAGTCTAATCCATCAACTCCCACCCGTCTGCTATGAATTCACTTCACTCTGGCGGTTAAAATGATTATATTAAAGTACCGGTGGTGAACTGAAAAAAAAAAGTTTTTTGACACTTTTAGACCACACCTGTGGTCATTATATGGCCATACTCAACAATGCATGCCAAAAACAATGTGAACATTTTCCACTTTTTGTGTATTTTTAAATAAATTTAAAAAAATAAAAAAAAACTCCATGAAAATCGATTTTTAATTACCTCCTGGAAAACGAAAACGTGAAAACGTGTCCACCATCACTGTCCTCAATAAAAGCCAATAGATATTTAAGCTGACCTGTTTTTATTCCCATTCCATGAATCGTCCTCCACAAACACAGGTGGCTATGATACAGTCAGTTTTTAATTCCATTCTGGCATCAGGATGTGTATTACTGGGTTTGAACTCAATCATCACATTAGAATATATTGTATATCTGACCACATTATTATGGTAGAAATGGACCTACAGTATGCCACACATAGCAGCAAAGTGGCAGAGCTGAGCGACTCCTGTAAACAAACAGTCCATGTGTTGTGTGTAGTAGAGCTGTCTCTCTCTCTCTCTCTCTCTCTCTCTCTCTCTCTCTCTCTCTCTCTCTCTCTCTCTCTCTCTCTCTCTCTCTCTCTCTCTCTCTCTCTCTCTTTGTGCCCCATAGCCTGAAGGGATGCGTGCTCTAATTGGTTCAGAGACTCCAGATCAGCGCTTCAGCCTGAAAGTTCAAAGTAAAATGCTCTCCATTCTTTTCTATTTCAGTGCACCTTTAACGGATAATGGTTATAGGAGCCCAAACGGACCTCTTATGTGTCTGTGTGCAAATGGTTCCATTGTGACATCAGGAGTGGCACCAAATCACTTGACCCAACGCCAGAGCAGTAACTAACGTACAAGTCTTTCGCTGCCAAGTACGACATTTTAAAAGGGACACTGTTTTTTGCAAAGGCATATGTTGCTTTCGTCAGACATGCTGTCTCAGTAAGACAGCCCTCTACCTATCCTATCAACAACTGTTGTTGACATGGTGACAAAGTTCTTGATGAAATATAAGGGCCAGGGCAGGAGTTATGCAAAGCAGGGTGCATTGATGACATCATTATGAGGACAAAATCAAACATGCTGTTCCTGAGAGCATGAATTTACATTAAAGCTCCTCTATGATAGGAAGGACTAAATGTTCAAACAATTAATTTGTGGGGGTAGAAAACACATGGGAGCACCAAAACACTATGAAAATAAAAAGTTGAATTTCATGTTATACCCCTTTAACTGCATGGACACAATACTGGACCCAGCCATCACAAGGAACACACTATTTACAACTTAGGCATACTAAAATAGCTTCTTTTCGCTTCTCTATCACATGGCAACAAACTCTTGTCCATCTGCAATTTGTCCGACGGCACATAGGAGAGGCGAAACCATGACCACTTTTAGGCTTTGTAGTCCAATTCACCTGTCGTGGCACCACTGCAATCTGCAAGAGAGCAGGAGCATTATGGGAATTGTAGTCCAGGAAGTAGTATTGATGACATCAGAGACACTTGACTCACCGCTAAAATCTAAAATATGTAAAACCACGTAGCCCCCAGGATAGTGTGCTAAATCTTTGAAATGTGATTAAGGTATATATTTTTAGGATCGATTTTCCATGCTGTAGGGGTCCCAGGTACGAATCCCAGGAGCGTTAACCCTTGTTCATACCTCCATCCAGCCACCAGGGCGGCAGACCCATATGAATCTCTGGCTGTTGATTGGTTCAGCTCATAAATTGTGTCTCACATACACACACACACACACACACACACACACACACACACACACACACACACACACACACACACACACACACACACACACACACACACACACAAATGTTGTTGTTTTGTTTTTTGTTTTTTTAATTGTTGTTTTAAATGTAACATTTGCTTTTGATTTGTTTGTTTTTTTTTAGTAAAAAAATATATAGAAAAAAAAATAGAAATGTGTGTGGTTTGTGACTGTGTCTTTATTGTGTGTCAATATAAATATAGTAGATTTACAATTGTTAGATATTATAGGGACATTCCACTTTCTGACAGGTTTGGGTCATTTCCTAGAGTGAACAGACAGTTTTTTATGGTGCTATGTTTAATCTTGAGATACATTAATTTGTATATTGACCCACAGCCCCGCAACCTCTCCGGGGACCGCCTTCTATTTAGACATCCCGCTATTCCGACATTGAATTGTAATTGTCTGAATAGCGGGAGGTTTCTAAAAAATATAAAGTACCGCTATTCAGACAAGGGAGACGTCCCGCTATTCAGACAAGGGAGACGTCCCGCTATTCAGACAAGGGAGACGTCCCGCTATTCAGACAGGGGGGGGGGGGGTGTTCGGCCATTCACAACTCGGCCAAAAATGTGCTCCAACCCCACCCCCTCCCACGGAATATCACAGCACAGATTGCAGATTGGAATATATGGACAGACCCTCCATGCTCCCCCATTTTAGCCTACTTCCCAGTGTCGAGCTCTCTCTCTCTCTCTCTCTCTCTCTCTCTCTCTCTCTCTCTCTCTCTCTCTCTCTCTCTCTCTCTCTCTCTCTCTCTCTCTCTCTCTCACACACACACACACACACACTATCTGTCTGTCTGTCTGTCTGTCTGTCTGTCTGTCTGTCTGTCTGTCTGTCTGTCTGTCTGTCTGTCTGTCTGTATGTATGCTGATCACCAGCGACAGCGTCATGTCGCCAACCCGCGGCTCTCTCTTTGGCTATAGTTTCATGCCGGGCACTTCCATAAAAGAAAGAAAGAAAACATTGGTGGATTGGTGCGCCGCTGTTCTACCGTCTACAGCGCAGCGCGCACGTATGTATATGTGTTTGTCCATCCGTCCACGTATGTCGTGCATGTTGGGAAAGCAGAGCAGATACTTTTCTCGGTGGTTCATTTTAATAAGGCAGTTCACTTCTCACTGTTGTCTGTCTGTCTGTCTGCCTGCCTGCCTGTTTGTCTGTTCTCTGTCTGCCTGTTTGTCTGCCTGTCTACCTGCTTGCCTGTCTGTCTGCTATTATAGTTAATCAAATTTGGAAGAGCTTCCCATGATTGTTGTTGTTGTTGATTGTTGTTCAATCACAGCAGATTGAACAGTAATGACCTAATTCTCTAAACATACATCTTGAAACTGGCTGTTTGTGGTACGACTGCACTGGCAGTGTTTGTCTTTTGTAAAGTCACACACATAAGTGTGTGTGTGTGTGTGTGTGTGTGTGTGTGTGTGTGTGTGTGTGTGTGTGTGTGTGTGTGTGTGTGTGTGTGTGTGTGTGTGTGCGTGCGTGCGTGCGTGCGTGCCTGTGTCTGTGTCTGTGTCTGTGTCTGTGTCTGTGTGAGTGAGCAGACACATATTGAAACATTGTACACATTATGGTCCTGACTCCTGGAAGCAAAACTGTTACAATATGTTTCCATATTGTTGTGTATATAGGCGGCAGGAGGAGGAGGAGCAGCTGGGTGGGCAGTTTCATACTGAGGCCAGATACTAGCTGTTATAGTTTCTGAGCCTAAGAAGTGAGTACCAATTCACTTTTATACACTATTACCAGTAATAATAATAATCTATCACGTGCACAGACTGGCCACGGAGCACCAGATGTTTTTGCATTGTTTTTTATTGGTGCTTCATGTAATATGATGGTGACCTTATTTTTCAAATCCGTTTTTGTCTATTTTGTCTCTTTCTGGATCAAATGCATTGATATTAGGTCAAATTGAAACAAATAATTGTTGAGACATATGGGTTAGGTTGTGCTGAACAAAAATATACCAAATATAGCTATGAAATACTTCCTAGTGTGGAATATAAGGACTAATATAAGATCTGTAAAAAAAAAAAAAAAAAAACGCCTGGCATAGATATACCTAATAACAGCTCAAAATAAGCAATTATGGCTTTATTTCTCTTGAATCTCATCATTTTACATTCTTATAGACCACATATCCTGACTTTCTCAACAGCCAAAACCATAAACCTGAAAAACAAGGTCCGATTTTTGTTTTTGCATGTAGTTTTTGGTTCAAATTACCTTTATAGTATGTAAAAGTGAATTAATTATGGTTTATTATTGTAGCTGAGGTTGTCCTGAAAAAAAGGGTACCAAACATTAGTGGCTGGACACTTTATGAATGTGTTTTATAAAGGAAAATGCAAAACATCACAAAACGGGTTAAAATCAACAGGGACTGTAGAGGGACATACAGCAAAATGTTGAAAATGTTGAAAAGAGCTCCCCTTTAACTTCAAAAACTCGCTGGACGGCAGAACCGCGTGGTTGCGCCTCTAACACTACCGTTATACTATACCGAGTATAGTTGCGTTTGCTAGTTATGTATATAAACCCACACTCACCGATAGAACATCCTGGTTGTTAGACACATTGCTATGGTCCTCCTTGTACGCCACGTTGTCCGCCTCCACTCCATTGGGATCCATTCAATGCGAAAAATGGAGCGGCTTTGTTTACTTCCTGACTCACTGTCGGTGGAAAATCACTAGATTTTTCTGAATGGAGCTTCTTCTATTATGGCTCTGTGTAGTACCTCATAAGACCCAAAGTATCACAACAGCCCATTCAGCACAAACACTGTTTACTCTCCATACTTGTCTCCATATTTGGAGACATGCTCATACATGGAGTTGCCCATGTATAGGGAGATCTCCATATATTGAGGGTGACGTACACACAGGATTGAGACAGACCACTAAGGCACTTTCCATATATGGAGTTCTTTGTCAGTCATTCCAACTCATTGTGACATCAGCAATCTTCCATCTGAGTTCCATATAAACCAGGACACGATACTTTTCTGTCCTACTCATCGTGAAGAGATGTCGTCCACCAACAATCTCCTGTCCGAAGAGGACCTCCGCTGTCCCGTCTGCATGGGTGTGTTCACTGATCCAGTTGGCACTCCCTGTGGACACAACTTCTGCAGAGCCTGTATCACACACTGTTGGGACATCGGCCATGAGTACAAGTGTCCACTCTGTGCGACGATCTTCGATAGACCAGCCGTGTGGGTCAATTATTTAGTTTCTGCAATGGTTCAACGCTTCAGGAGTGACAAGTTGAAGAAAGAAGAATACGAAGCAAAGACGGAGCCTGAACTCCAGCAGATGATCGAGGAGAGACAATTGAAGATCCAGGAGGTCAAACGCTCCGTAGAGCTCGGTAGGAAACATACGGACGCAGTGATAACGGACAGACGACAGCTTTTCTCCGCTCTGATCAGCCACATCGAAAGAAGCCGGGACAAGCTCATCGGCGTGGCTGAAAAAAAGCAGAAAACAACCGAGAACCAAGCCAGAGGCTTCGTCAAAGATCTTCTTCAGGAGATCACTCAGTTGAAGAAGAGGATCTCTGAGGTGAATCAGCTCCCACACGCTGAAGACCTCCTCCATGACCGCTCTGAATCCAACAACACTGAGTGGATACCCAGCAAGGACTGGACAAAAGTCAACATCCAACCGCCTTCACACGTGGGGACGTTGAGGACAGCTCTGACTCGGCTCTTGGAGACCCTCAGTCAAGAGATGAACACGGGGCTGCTCGACGCTAAGCTGAGGACGCTTCAGCAATACGAGGTGGATGTAACTCTGGACCCCGACACCGCACACCCCGTACTCACCCTGTCTGAGGACGGAAAACAAGTGAGTGAACAGGGAGATGGCGTCCTTAATCTCCCTGACGACGGCGCCAACAGATTCGATACATGTCCCTGCGTCCTAGGAAAACAAAGCTTCTCCTCTGGAAGGTTTTACTACGAGGTTCAGGTTGGAGGGAAGACTTCCTGGATTTTAGGAGTGGCCAGAGAGTCCATCGACAGGAAGGGACTGATCAGAGTGACTCCCGATCGTGGTTTCTGGACTATAGGATTGGAAGCTGGAGATGGGTACGTCGCCGGTGCTGCACCTTCTGTCCCCCTCCCTGAGAGAGAGGAGCTCCAGAAAGTGGGAGTGTTCGTGGATTACGAGGAGCGGCTGGTGTCCTTTTACGACGTGGCGACCAGAGATCATCTCCACTCTTTTACTGGCTGCTCCTTCACCGAGAAACTGGTTCCATACTTCACACCAGGTTTAAATGATAATGGTAGAAACTCTGCTCCTCTGATTGTCTCCCCTGTCAACGTGGACGCCGGGCTCAGGGAGAACGGCGGGGACATGTCCCCCCCGCCTTCAAAGAGAAGGAGAATATGCCTTCTCCAGTGAATGACTTAAACATACTGTAAAACCTGTTCAGATTTCCTATAAGCTAACTTATATGAAAGTCGCAGCCCCTGGAGGATGAGTCCCGACTGATAATAACGGTCGTGACCGTTGGTTATCGGTCGGCAAACCCGTCGGCCATTGCAGGTATCCTACCGGTCGCGGCAGGTGTCCTATCCGTCGCAGCAAGTACCCTATCCATCGAGGTTATGTTTAGGGTTAGGTTTAGTAGTGACCAGTAAAGAACGGGCACGTTAGCCGTGTCCAAACGACAGTAAAACAGGTGCCGGGTTACTATCCGTGGGGGCTTATTTACCATCATCCGCGACGGCCATTGGCCGCAAAATGATTTCGCTGTCTCTTTAAAGAGGAACTCTTCCCAGACTTCCTTCCTTCCAGAACAACTTCTGTGACTTATTCCTGGGTTGAGGGGGGGGTATTACTATTATTATAATCTTTTTTTTATTCAAGTGTAATTATTATTATGTAATTTTTGGCGGCGGAAGTCCACCGGGAGATGCTGTGCCAAACGGACCGCCAAACTGTCTCCGAAATGTTTTCCCCGAAACTGACGGAAATAGGGTGACGAAAAAAAAACAAAAACGAAAACACGAGAATTATTTACAATATCATAAATATGTTATGATAAAACGGAAAGACCAGAAAACTGTCGTCTCTCTACTTGAAACTGAAACTGTGGTCATTTTTTTTCCTTGATTTTGAGGATTTTGATTTTGGATTTTCTTGGTTCGATTGCTGTGAATTATAAGGAACTTGAATTAGAATAGAATGTTTTTTTTTCTGTTTGTCTCTTTCTCCTCAGCTGGACAGTATTTTCGGTAATACCGTGGTTACCGGTAGTTTTCAGTAACCGCGGTTACCGTTGTGTATTCGGTTATTAAACCGGGACGCCAGCAGCTTTCACAGAGACTCTTTTAACGAAATGACACTTCAATCTGGTGTAATATCAACCGTGTGACACCAGGGGGAGCTGTTTTCTCTCTCTCTCACTCCCAGTGCCACGAAGAAGAGGAGGAGCCCGGCGGACAGAATTTGTACTCGTAGTGAATAAATAAACAAGACAAAAACAATTATGAATAAATAATAACTATATGACAAAAATCGTACATAAAACTGTGAAGATATGAAGTAAATAATGTATATTATCTGAAAAAACAAATGTGTACATAGTTAAGACCACCTGCTTGCTTTGTAAACATCGATGTACAGGAACATTAGCAGACACCGTAGTGGATTATTAGACCCTTCCCTCTTTTTTCTAATCATCGTTAGAAACGATCGAAACTCATCGCAATAATAATAACGACGAAAGAAGGAGAAGAAGAGTTGAGTACCAATCGATGACCGGAGACGGACTTATGGCGGGCGTTAACGCAACGCCTTTTCTGCGCGTGGCGAGCGAGGAGTGAGCGAGCATTTCCGATGGTGATATTGGCAGTAAAAAGAAATCCTTGCACCCGAGATTTATCCACTGTTGCGTTGCGACATCGGTGCTCATCTCACCGAAAATCCAACTCACGGCGGCAAAATGTTGAGAACAACTGAATTAATGTAATGTATTATATTAAAGATAATCAGTGCAATTTGTCACTCCCTTATATGTTAGTGCATTACATTTACAAATGGAGCAAATTATTTAGCGCAATTAAATGCTATGGTAAATAAATGATACAAATTTGAGTAATGATCGGTCCATCAGGACCAGCGTTATCTTTTGAGGGAGTAAAATGTAATAATTAGGGCTTGAATGCTTATAAATTTTAATCAGATTAATCACCGCTTCAAAATTAATTCAATCATGATTAATCAACATTCAAACTATGCCCAAAAGACACCATAAGTTTTCATGTACAGGAATTGAACATTTAAAACGAGAAAAATAATCTGGGAAAAAAAGATTTGTTTATCTCTTTGATTGATTTTTTTTTATATATATATTTATCAAAGTAGGTCATCTACAAGCCCCTGGTGCTTGTAGATCCCTCAAGCTATACTCTGGCTCTGGTTACAGGCAGACACACAGCTATACAGTATGTGACTGTAAAACTGTGCTCTGCTGATTTTGTTTTCAACAAGGAAATGCTCACTGGACTGAGTCAGTGTGCGCATGAGTTAATTGCGTTAATTTCTTTTTAAAATCAGATGAAAGAGTTAATTAAGTAAGTAATTAATGCCATCAACTAGTAATTTCCTACAGCCTTAGTATTTACTCTCTTCACTCCGTCTCTAATCTAGTGTACACTATAAACAATTATACTCGTGTTTTATAAGTAAAAAAAAAAAGAAAATCACTACAAACCTATCGCTACAGTCTAGCTGCAACATGTAGCCCCCTAGCAGGACGGTCTCATGGTATATTCTAATGAGATTCATCGTTAGCTCGCTACTCGCCTCGCTGGCAGCACGGATGAGGTGTTAGACGTTACACCGCGCGACACTAACGCGTTCAGTTTACGACATATGTACGGACTAAGGACCTGCCTATGGTGTGTTTAGCTGCTGTTTGCAGATGGATCTGGGGTGAGTTGCATAGATTATTACGGTAGTTAACATTGGATAAAGCCCGGGTTATATACTTAATGTGGTTAAAAACTCCATCCGCAGGTCTCTAAGTGGAGGTTAAGACAAACAAAAAAGCTCATAGAATGATGCCACAGGAAGAGCATCGACCGTAGCTAAGCTAGCTACCAAAACGTTGCGATCTCTAGCCGTCATCTATGAAGTTCATGCGTTCATCGACGAATGCCAATGTAGCGACCACACCCCCTCACTGTGCTGACCAGAAACGGCCCAGAGCTTTAGAAAGAAAGAAAGAAAGAAAGAAAGAAAGAAAGAAAGAAAGAAAGAAAGAAAGAAAGAAAGAAAGAAAGAAAGAAAGAAAGAAAGAAAGAAAGAAAGAAAGAAAGAAAGAAAGAAAGAAAGAAAATTTTATTTTTCATCGTTTGATCTATTTTTTGTACTGAGCAATTTACAGAGAAGAAATAACAATAAAAAAAATGCTGGTTTTAAGCGTCAACATTTAGATCTCTAATCTGGTTAGAACTTTTAGAACTTTTTATTATTGTTGTTGTTATTATTATTGTCTGTGTGATATTGAGTCGGAATCAATGAGAAAACTGACCTCTAAAAGGAGTTAGCATCAGCGCTGACTCCTATAAAAGGAGTTAGCGTCAGCTCCTATGAGAGGAGTTTGCGTTGGCCCCATGCACGGAGTTAGCATTAGCGCTAGCTCCTATAAAAGGAGTTAGCATTAGCCTTAGCTCCTATCAAAGCAGTTAGCGTTGGCTCCTATGAAAGGAGTTAGCGTTAGCTCCTACAAAAGGAGCTTGGACGTCCAGCCAACGCACTCCTTGTTGAAACACTGTGGATGAATCCCCATGCTTTAATTTACGTGTGTCGTTGAGAGCAGAGGAACTCGTTCAGCGTATAGTCTGTCTCTGGGTGGACAACCCTGTCTGATACCATCCATGTATAACTCAAACCGATCTCATGTAATATAGAATAAATGAACGGAATTGACATTCCATAGATAAACGAATAGAACCAAGATCAATCAATCAATCAATCAATAAACACATAATATACATGTTTGAAAAATTAAACTTAAATAACCCAGTAGCATAATAAAATTAACCCAGTTTGGGTTAAACCCTACCCAACCCTGAGGGTACCCAATTCTAATTCAAGTTGGATCAATCTTTTATAACACTTTCCTTTAATTTAAAAAAAAATCAAACTGCTCTTTTTAGGGTGAAGGGAGGAGCTTGCCAACCCAGTTACTGTGCTGAACATTGAGAGGTTCATATTTATACTAGGGAAGAGTTACCGAGACGTTAATTTAATACTACTATATTATACCGAGGGAGGACCTAGCTGACAAAGTCGCCCTGCTAAGCACGGAGAAGTAGTACAATATAAAAATTACAGTTAAAACAGTTGTCATGTTACACTGTTTAACATGACAACCGGGGTATTTTGGGGCATGTGTGTAACTTACACACATGCCCTAAGATACCTCTTATTTGCATCAGCAAGTTCCCCTTTTAGGCTGCATTAACCACGTGACCTGCAGGCCGTTTTCTATCCCCTCAATGTCAAAACGTCTACTAGCTGGCTCTCTGGCGATAGGCACAGTATGTTGAATATTCTGAAACCCAAACTCAGAAACAGAAACAGACCTCTATGGAATGTCAGTTTTGTGCATTTATTTATAGTATAGTATATTATGTGGGATCTGGATGTGTTTCTTCACCCTGGTTGGCTGTAGCATCTCTGTAGAAACACTGGGACACAGTGTTGCCAACTTGGCGCATTTGTCACTATATTTAGCTCTTTTCCAGACCCCCCCCCCCCCCCCCTAGCCCCCCCCCCCCCCCAAGCGCCAAAATTAGTGGAAAACTCCTGGCGGAAAATCTAGTACTTTTGGCTGGTGAGTTGGGGGGAAATTGATTGACAGGCGCCAGAGATAAAAACTTGTTTTCACCATTTTTCCTCCTATGACAGAGGTTTTCAACCAGTGGTCCCCAGGCTGAATGATGGATATTTGGTTAACCAGATGTAACTCTTTGAGAGCGTAAAAATGAAACCAAATGGACCCGTTTCATTTTTACGCTCTAAAGAGTTAAATTATTCATCGTGTGAATTAGCCCAAAGTCTACACAACTAGAGAATGTAGAAGATTAATGGTAATTTAATGGTCACATTCCCTTCCAGGCAAGCATCTAGCGCATACATTCTAGTGCATTTTGGAAGTGCCACTAGTGCATTTTGGATTTTGGCAGTTGGCAACACTGCTGGGACAACTTCTAGTCCCTCAGCAGGACTGCTGTGGTTGTAGCATCCATGAATCAGTCCAGCCATGAGCATCCTCTGACCCCGATGTGTCATTTGTTTTCATTTGGCCTGTAACTAAAGGCCCCGATACACTAGCAATATTTTGATCAATATCAACTAGCAATGTCAACATCAACGGGCAACACGATGAGATGTTGCCCGATGACACGATGGCAACAGGCAACACCTCCCATTAAAAGGGGAATTCCATCCATATTCACCCTAGCGGGTCCATTTGGTTCACATTTGTACATTCTCAGAAAAAAAGAAGCCTTAGTTTGCATTGAATCATTTTCACCCAGCTGCCACCCAACTCAAATGTTCATTTAGCGGAATAAAAGTTACAAAATCCTTGTTTTTATCCATAGCAGTGAAGCAGCAGCCGTGTTGTTTTCAGAAAAGTTTATCTGTGGGAGTCTGGGAGAAAGGATCACATGATGCCAAGGAGGGCTGTGATTGGAGGATTCCAAAATATTGACCAGTACAGTAGAGGGCGCTAATGATCTGATTTTTCTGAACAACCAGGAGTTGATCATTTTGTATAGAAAGGTGGAAAGTCAACGTTGATAATTGACGTTGTTTGTTGATGTTGATCAAAACATTGCTAGGTGTATCAGGGCCCTAACCGTGTCACAGAGAAGAGTGGCTCGGTCACAACCTCAACCTGACCTCCAATAAGAGTCTAATCCATCAACTCCCACCCGTCTGCTATGAATTCACTTCACGCTGGCGGTTAAAATGATTATATTAAAGTCCCGGTGGTGAACTGAAAAAAAAAAAATAAAAAAGTTTTTTGACACTTTTAGACCACATCTGTGGTCATTATATGGCCATACTCAACAATGCATGCCAAAAACAATGTGAACATTTTCCACTTTTTGTGTATTTTTAAATAAATTAAAAAAAAAAAAAAAACTCCATGAAAATCGATTTTTAATTACCTCCTGGAAAACGAAAACGTGCTGCGTGAAAACGTGTCCACCATCACTGTCCTCAATAAAAGCCAATAGATATTTAAGCTGACCTGTTTTTATTCCCATTCCATGAATCGTCCTCCACAAACACAGGTGGCTATGATACAGTCAGTTTTTCCATTCTGGCATCAGGATGTGTATTACTGGGTTTGAACTCAATCATCACATTAGAATATATTGTATATCTGACCACATTATTATGGTAGAAATAGACCTACAGTATGCCACACATAGAGCTGCGCAGTGACGTCACCGCCCCTGTTCCGGAAGTCTTTTCCCCATTCATTTTTCTCATAGACTTTTCGAAAATAATTTATATCAAGACGATTACGCCGCGGCCAAAGCCAACTCAGGTCGTGACAAATCATGACAACAAACACAATATCGTCATATAACATATAATTGGGAAGAAGTAGAAAACGGCATGATACAAGACTTTTTGTTTCGTTTTTCATCTTAGAAATTATTTTATTGTCCCAAAAGTTTGTGTGTGTCATCATGATTCGTCACGACTCGAGTTGGCTTTGTCCGCGGCGTAATCGTCTTGATATAAATTATTTTCGAAAAGTCTATGAGAAAAATGAATTGGGAAAAGACTTCCGGAACAGGGGCGATGACGTCACTGCGCAGCTCTATAGCAGCAAAGTGGCAGAGCTGAGCGACTATTGTAAACAAACAAAGTCCATGTGTTGTGTGTAGTAGAGCCGTGTCTCTCTCTCTCTCTCTCTCTCTCTCTCTCTCTCTCTCTCTCTCTCTCTCTCTCTCTCTCTCTCTCTCTCTCTCTCTCTCTCTCTCTCTCTCTCTTTGTGCCCCATAGCCTGAAGGGATGCGTGCTCTAATTGGTTCAGAGACTCCAGATCAGCGCTTCAGCCTGAAACTTCAAAGTAAAATGCTCTCCATTCTTTTCTATTTCAGTGCACCTTTAACGGATAATGGTTAATAGGAGCCCAAACGGACCTCTTATGCGTCTGTGGGCAAATGGTTCCATTGTGACATCAGGAGTGGCACCAAATCACTTGACCCAACGCCAGAGCAGTCAGTAACTAACATACAAGTCTTTCGCTGCCAAGTACGACATTTTAAAAGGGACACTGTTTTTTGCAAAGGCATATGTTGCTTTCGTCAGACATGCTGTCTCAGTAAGACAGCCCTCTACCTATCCTATCAACAACTGTTGTTGACATGGCGACAAAGTTCTTGATGAAATATAAGGGCCAGGGCCAGGGCCAATGACAAGAGAGGTCCACTTGCTTTCATTATGAGGACAAAATCAAACATGCTGTTCCTGAGAGCAATTTACATTAAAGCTCCTCTATGATAGGAAGGACTAAATGTTCAAACAATTAATTTGTGGGGGTAGAAAACACATGGGAGCACCAAAACACTATGAAAATAAAAAGTTGAATTTCATGTTATACCCCTTTAACTGCATGGACACAATACTGGACCCAGCCATCACAAGGAACACACTATTTACAACTTAGGCATACTAAAATAGCTTCTTTTCGCTTCTCTATCACATGGCAACAAACTCTTGTCCATCTGCAATTTGTCCGACGGCACATAGGAGAGGCGAAACCATGACTACTTTTAGGCTTTGTAGTCCAATTCACCTGTCGTGGCACCACTGCAATCTGCAAGAGAGCAGGAGCATTATGGGAATTGTAGTCCAGGAAGTAGTATTGATGACATCAGAGACACTTGACTCACCGCTAAAATCTAAAATATGTAAAACCACGTAGCCCCCAGGATAGTGTGCTAAATCAGGGGTTTTCAACAGGTGGTCCGGGGACCACCAGTGGTCCTTGAGAAGGTTCCAGGTGGTCCCCAGGCTAAATGATGGAAAGTTGGTTAACCAGATGTAACTCTTGAGAGTGTAAAAATGAAACCAAATGGACCCTTGCGGGTCCATTTGGTTTCATTTTTACACTCTCAAGAGTTAAAATATTCATTATCTGAATCAGCACCACTTAATTAAGAAGTTTACACTGTTTTGTTGGCAAAATACAGCCTGGATTTGTGGACAAAACCAAAATAATGCTTTAATTTTAGGTCTTTGGTGTGAAAATGTAATCAAATGGTGGTCCGTGGCCCAAATGCAGAATAAGTGGTGATCCCTGGAGTCAAAAAGGTTGAAAACCACTGTGCTAAATCTTTGAAATGTGATTAAGGTATATATTTTTAAGATGTTTGCACGCTGTAGGAGCCCCAGGTACGAATCCCAGGAGCGTTAACCCTTGTTCATACCTCCATCCAGCCACCAGGGCGGCAGACCCATATGAATCTCTGGCTGTTGATTGGTTCAGCTCATAAATTGTGTCTCACACACACACACACACACACACACACACACACACACACACACACACACACACACACACACACACACACACACACACACACCACACACACACACACACACACACACACACACACACACACACATACAAATGTTGTTTTGTTTTTTGTTTTTTTAATTGTTGTTTTAAATGTAACATTTTGCTTTTGATTTGTTTTTTTAGTAAAAAAAAATATATAGAAAAAAAATAGAAATGTGTGTGGTTTGTGACTGTGTCTTTATTGTGTGTCAATATAAATATAGTAGATTTACAATTGTTAGATATTAAAGGGACATTTCGCTTTCTGACAGGTTTGGGTCATTTCCAAGCGTACTGGGCCTAGAGTGAACAGACAGTTTTTTATGGTGCTATGTTTAATCTTGAGATACTGTACATTAATTTGTATATTGACACCCTCTCCATTGACACCCATTCATCTTCAAACTCCAACCTAGAATTACTTTTAAAGAGTAAGCTTCCATCTAACTACATTCCAAAAAAAACATTGTAATATCATTATTATGATCTAGGGCTGGGACTTTAATATATAAAGATTAATTGAGATTAATTAAATTAATTACAGAAACAATAATGTTTTTTTTTTTTCTTTCTTTTTTTTTAATGAATGAATGGGTGTCAATGGGAGAGGGATTACTCAATGTTACAGGTGGCATTATAACTGTTTCACTTTAGGCCCAGGACACTTGGAAACTACATATGCACTCAGTAGAGTGCCTAACTTGCGTATGCACATAAGCAGGCCATGGCCTACTTTTGCATGAGCAGAGCGAGCAATCCAAAAACAATTCATATTTTAAATATTCTCTTAAAAGTCTCTTAATGTAAGTCACCATTACGTCATCATCTAAAACCAGCCAATCGGAATACCAGTTTAGGGTGCTGTTGAATGATTAAAACTTTTAGTCTGGTTAATCACAGCTTAAAAATGAATTTAATCATGATGAATCACCATTCGATCGATGTCCAAAACATTCTCTTGTTTTCCTGTACAGGATTTATCAGCGATGGAGCTTTAAAATAAACAGAGGCACAGGAGAGTGTCGGTAACGCGAGCGACCATAAAATTACGTGCTTCAACACGGCTTCATGGGATAAAGCAGGGGTTTTCAACCTTTTAGATGCTAGGTACCACTATTTATTCAGCATTTGAGCCACGGACCACCAATTGAGGATATTTTTAGACCCACAGACCCCAAAACTAAAGATTTCTTTTGCTTCTGTCCATGACCATTAATCTTCTAGTTGCGTAGATTAGGACTAATTCGCATGATGGATATTTTAACTGTTGAGAGTGTAAAAATGAAACCAAATGGACCCGCCAGGGTCCATTTGGTTTCATTTTTACGTTCTCAAGAGTTACATTTGGTTAAACAACTTAGCTGGGGACCACCTGGAACCCTCTCAAGGACCACTGGTGGTCCGAGGACCACCTGTTGAAAACCCCTGGGATAAAGCACTGGGATGTTAAACTGTTAAAACCAGCACAGATCGAGACGAGGAAGTCGTATGAGTGGTAGCCCCATGTGCTACACGTGTGCACCAATAGTTCTGGATATATCCTTTTTAGCCTGGCCTAACCTGAAATGATTTTGGCCTAGGCAGGGCGGAGTGCCGTCTGTTTTCAGACGGCAGAGGAGCTGATCTGATTTGATATCACCAACGTGTCGTCATCCCTGGCTCCTCCCCCTACCTACCGCCCCTCCACTGCAGTGCCAGACAGTCACATCATTTGGGGCGACGCCCACCCGGAAGGTTGATCACATTGTATATAGTCTAGTACGATGAAGTTTGACTGATCCTCGATGAAGATCAGTAGGTGGCGGCAATGCACTGAAACGTGAATGCAAACCGCCGTAAAACAAAAAGAACACACACACACACACACACACACACGCACACACACACACACACTCACACACACACACACACACACACACACACACACACACACACACACACACATAGCCCTGTCAGCAGCAGCTGACAGGGCTATAATTTCAGTGTGGATGTTGTCTGATTAGGCTGACATGATGGGGGGGTCCGCGGGACACAGACGGCATGCGTCGACCAGCAACCAGACAGCCACCAACGCGGCTAGACTTTTTACTGCTTTGGGAGCAAAACAACTTGCTCCAGTTGAATATTGATTGAATTAAAGAATAATCATGACCGTTGCGATTTGCTAATGGCATTGTTTCAAATCGCAATTCGGTTTGAAGCCTTAGCACAGATAACTTTATTTTATAACATGCACATTCAAGAGAAATGCAGTTATTTTATTATTGAGAGGGAAAAAAACAGAATCTGTCCATGTGCCAGCCAATACCACCCGTTGTGCCATCGTTGGCACGTGTGCCCTAGGTTGCCGACCCCTGCTCATTCACAGTTATTAGCTCTGTTGGAGTTGTAGCCTACCGGAAATGGACTATAAAACTCTGAGCTGTTTAATTTTTTAAAAATCTTTCATTCATTCATGTAGTGCAGGGACGTGCCGACAGTGTTAGAGGAGCAGGGGCTGAATCCCCATAGAGGGCCCTTTTGGACAAAAATATCAGATCTACAAGCTCACAACGCCTGCGAGCTTGTAGCGCTCATAAATGCAAAAATCTTCAACATTCAGTTGGCTAAAAATGTATCTGGAAATCATAATCAGTGCCTGCTAATTTGATTGATTGATTGATTGATTGATTGATTGATTGATTGATTGATTGATTGATGTACTAATTAACAGTATGCAGAATGCAGATACATACTCAATTCATAAAACTGTTGACTGTGGATGATACCATAAAGCATTGCCATTGTTTTATTCTCTTTTCAGGTCCTCTGATTCAAACCAAAGTCTTTTAGATCATTAGATGTGAACATGTAAAGTGTTGTTTGCTCATTGTTCAGAAGTTCACCTGCAGTTGGTGGTATTATACAAGCATCAGGATGTGTTGACTTGATGTCAGACACCTGTGTGTTAAATCATTACATCAAACAGACGGTTCATCCTTTGTAAACACAACTTATTGAGTTAGTAGCCTATAGTTCTGTTAATATTATAGTTGCTTTGTAGGGGTACTACCTGCCAGGACATTTGCCAGAACATGTTTGAGAACCACTCGTTCATTCAATTATCATTGAAATAGTGGTGGTTTCTCAAACATTTCCAAGTCAGACTCCATGTGAAAGGTGTTTTAATACGACTTTAATATAAGTGTCTGCCTTGTTAAAAGTTTACACCAGTGGTTTTCAACACGTCCATGTCATCACATGGATCACCATGTGATGACATTTAGCCCAAAAAAGAAAGAATATTTAGTTGTTGGGTCAGATTTGTCCACAGTTGCTGTGTTGATGTTGGTATCATTAGGAGGCAAACAGGCAAAATGTGGAAAAAAAACAAAATAAACTTTAACATTGTCTAACTGTTCTTGTCACTTAAAACATGTAGATGTTTAACGAAATTAACAATATGTAACGTTTGAGGTTAAAATGAAACCAAACGGACCTATAGGCCTTTAAGGTTCCATTTGGTTCGTTTTGTACACACTCAGAGTAGTGTGAGTTCTGGCAAAGTAAAATAACTTTGTGAATTACTTTGTTCCACATGGAACAGAGCTCTGGTCCATAGCTCCACTGCTGCTATGATTTATATCATTGGTAACAGCTGTGAAGTTACTCTGAGAGAGCACAAATGGAACGGAAATACATCCATCAATTACATTCAAAGTTGTTTCATCCCCATGCTAAAACTCACACATAATTAAACTGTATTATTCTCTACATATCAAAGTGGAATTATAAATCACTCATTTTATACAGTAAAGACAGATAACTTCCACCATTAATATTTGACCACCAGTAAACCTGATGTACTTTTACTCAACTACTTGGGTTGATTGAGTATGTTTACTTGTAATAAATATTACAGTCTACTTTAGTGTATGATCTACTCATTCTATAGAATGTCTGTACACAAACACACATCTCTTTACTGTGATCATCTTTAATACAAAAAAAAAACAATCACTGTCACATGGAAACCACGAGATCAAACCTAATCCATGAATGACACATAACTCAACATAAACATGTTATCAATCAAATATATACAGATAATATATTTACAAAGTGGCCGTTTATATACACTACAAAATAAAATATGTCTGTCTGACTGTACAACACAATTCAAAGCTGAATGACACATTAACTGAATATCATGTATTTTAAAATAATCCTTCATAACCTGCCATGAACCAATCCCTTCTGGATACCATTATGGAGATCTGCTCATCAATGGGCCTCATGCGCCAATAAATTCTTACATTTTCCTCTTAGATTTCTTCCTAAGAGAATTTCTAAGAGAAGCGTTCTTAAGTAGGCATTTTGTTCACGAAATTTGTTCTTATGATGATGAAAGGGGTGTGCCAGTTCCTTCAAATTATCATAGGTACCCAACCTATCCTAATTAGCATCCTAATAATTATAAATGGTAAATTGCGTCTGATAAATGGTGCATTTATATAGCGCCTTTATCCAAGGCGCTTTACATAGCTTGTGCATCACATTCACTTATTCACACAGACATTCACACACTGATGGCAGTGGAAACCATGCAAGGTACCTACTAGCACATCAGGAGCAATTAGGGGTTCAGTGTCTTGCTCAAGGACACTTCGACAGTAACTCTGCGGGAGCCTGGGATCAAACCAGCAACCTTGCGGTTACCATCCGGTGACTCTACCCCTGAGCCACTGCCACCCCTTTACCATAGGGAACCGCCCACCGATTTAAGGCATTGGGAATTCCCTCTCCTTCCTTAGCCTCGATCTCCAGGCTCTCATCCGCGCTGTGAGATGAGAGCCTGGAAAACTTCTGCCCCAAAACCACTGACGGAAGTCGGGACTACCGGAAGTTCCGGTTAGTTAACTTCCGCCAGAAGTTTCCATTAGTCACGATGCAGTGCTCCCGAAAATGACT
This sequence comes from Benthosema pterotum, assembly GCA_039105355.1. Taxonomy (NCBI): domain Eukaryota; kingdom Metazoa; phylum Chordata; class Actinopteri; order Myctophiformes; family Myctophidae; genus Benthosema; species Benthosema pterotum. The sequence continues at coordinate 4,784,775 of CM076975.1, forward strand.
ACGCCACAGAAACATTTTATTTCTCCCTTTGTGCTCACAAAACTGTTGTAAATGTTTTAAAGATGAAATCGTGTGCACTTTGCACACTTCTATAGCTGCTTTGTTTTTTAGAATCGTTTTTTTTTTTTTTTTTTTTTTTTTTTTTTTCTGATGTTGGGGGGGGGGGGTTATGGGGGGGCATGGTGGTGGGTTATCGGGGCATGCTGGGGAGGTCATGAGGCGGGCATGGTGGGGGGGGGTCATGAAGTGGGTATGACGCTCGGTTCAATTTAACTGGTTTGTTTGGGTTGGATTGTGATTTTCAGGCCAGTTAAAAACTCTGAAACAGTGGTTCTCAAACATTTTCATGTCAAGGACCCCCAAATTGACATGGATTCTGCAGACCTGCACCTGAAAATATTTTTTGTTTTGAAGATTTATCAAATATCCGATCTACAAGGTTAAAATGGCATTCATTTTGGCAGTAATGGAATGTGCTGTGAGCAGTGTAGAATAGCTATTTTCATAGTATAAATGGGATTAGAAGAGTGGTGAAATGTTTGCTGTGGACCGGCTGTAATGTCCTCATGGACCCCTTGAGGGGCCCCACACCAGACTTTACACATCTTGTAGAGGGCACTGTTTTGCCTTTTCTTTTCAGATTGCATTTAAGAACAAAAAAGGCACCCTAAAAGTCCTCCTCAGTGTGCGTAGATTTTTTTCTTACCTACATTTAAGAACGGTTGGCGCATGAGGCCCAATATGTTTATTATTTTTCTTGTGAAGGTGTGCAGGTGTGTGTTAGAGTCAGGATCATAGAAGGACAGCTTTCCTCCATTCCAGTCCAGCTGGACTCTGATCCTCCATAAAATAATTTTGGAACCAGAAATACATAATAATTTGAAATATATTTAAAAACATATAACACAAGGAAAATAATTTTGATTTATATACATTTTTTGGGGATATACTTAAATGTCACACTGCTGTCCTGGAGTGTGTGGAGCCAATAAGCAGGAGAGCGAACACCAAAGTATCTTCAACACAACACGTTATTTTTCTCTTAAACGTTAACAAGCTCTAGCCCCATAGGGTAGAAACACAACACAATATACAGGAACCCAGGAAGAACAGCAACACAGCAAAAGAACTATAACCCCAATCAAATGGACTTAAAAACAGAAATGTTGTTTAAGAAAATTTGCCAATTTTTGTAATGTGTGATGTGTGTCTGCTGTTGTCATGTTCCTAATGTTTGTATGTGTTTTAAGAGCTTTGACTATCTGCTGTAATTAATACAAAGCCCCCAGTTTGGGACATATAAATAAACTTGACCTTGACCTACACAGAGTAAAAAAGAAAAACACTTAAATACAACGGTCAGTTATTAGTCCATCAGTGTCATTTTCACAGCTGTTCTCCTCAGTATCCATCTCTCCAGGGGAAACACACAGTTAGAGGAGGAACAAAAGTATGGACGGCGGACCTGGCATTGCACATCCTGGGGCATCCTGGGACTTGACAACTAAATTATATTTAGTTGATACAAGTATTTCTTGTATCTTTGCGACAGTTGTGGGCAGCTATATTGTACATGACTGCATAATGATTCTTGATTTGATTGGTGAAATTATTGTTCTTGTTTAATTGTCAGAAATCATCTCATCTTCATCTCTCACACTCATCGCATCCATCTGGCTGGCAACGTCAGTTCCACATCCTGAAGAGGACCCTCTCTGCAGCCAATCAAGAAACTTGTCAGGTGACCAGAAGCATGAACCTCCTGCTTCAGATGGGGTTCCATCACCCACTGAAACACAAGACAACACAACATTAATTATTATATATGTCCCTTCATTCCAGCAGATGGAGACAAGCTTGTGTAATAAGAACATTACTTGCTTTGGTATGTTTTTTCATACATGCCAACAACGGCACAAGTTGTACTTTCTTTTGGCCATGTAAATATATTTCTCATACATGCAAATAAAGACCATTTGAATTGGAATGGTAGAAAATGTAATCAGATCAACAATATTGATACTCACTGCTGGGAGGAATGAATTCATAGCTCATGCTTCTCCTGACAGGTGGCAGGGTTGGTTCTTCTGGCTCCTTCTCCACAAACTGCAACACCTTCTCTATCATCTCCTCCTCTCTCCTCCTCCATTCCTCCTTCTCTCTCCTCCATTCCTCCTTCTCTCTCCTCCATTCCTCCTTCTCTCTCCTCCATTCTTCTTCTCGTCTGTTCCATTCTTCATCAGTAAATGTCTTCTTTCCTTTCAGTCTTTCTAACAGGGTCTTCTGTCTCGTCTCATGTCCCTCCCTGAGGTGTCCTGTGTCTCTGACAGAGCTGTCTTCTCTGGAGTCTGAAGGTCCAAAGTGTCCTCTGTTCCTCGTCACCATGTCTTCTACTTTCTCCATCAGCTCTTTCACTTCTGAGATGTCCAGTTTGTAGCAGTCTAGAACATGGTACCTGTAGCCACATTTCTCCAGGATCCTCCTCAGAGGTTCTCCTTCAGCCTCGATGTACTCCTCAACACGTCTCTCTCCCAGCCACCATCCCATTGTGAACAGAACCAGAGTGTGTCTCCAGACTCTGTCCCCCAGCAGCTCCATGTGTTCCTCCACTGATCTCCTGTCAGCTTCAGAGAAACTGAACCGGACAGGAACATTCAGCAGGACAGCGTGGGGTCCAGGAGAACACAGACTAAAACCATGTAGAAGAACATCTTGAAACTTCTGTGATGGACTTCCAGTTGACCAGTCTGGACAGATCACCACACTCAGATTTCTGTCAGCAACTCGTCTCTGTTGTCTGACACATTTTGTCTGTTCAGGCTGGAATAGAGGTTTATTGTATGTTAGTTATAATGATTAATACTTTAGACTTCAGGAAGTTTTAAACTAAAGCATAATCAAAATGACTATTCTGTCCTAAACAATGACACCCTCCTTGTCATCACATCAACACGCATTAAATAAAAAGTACTGATTTAACCATTAGACAGACAATCTAACGACAATACAGTAGAGAGCTGAGCAGTCCCACCCCTGTCATGACGTTGCCCGTGGCCCAGAAATGAATTCCCATTCATTTTCCTCATAGACTTTTTCTAAAGGTTTTATATGTGGATGATTGCACCATGGACAAAGCCAACTCGGGTTGTGACAAATGATGACACACACAATGTTTTGAGACAAAGTAATATATAATGAAAACAATAGGTGTTGTTTCTGATTTTTTTTTTTTTTTTATTCTTACTAATTAGATTGTACAATGTATGACAATATTGTGTTTGTTGTCATGATTTGTCACAACCAAAGTTGTCATATCAATCACTCAGGAAAAGACTACAAAGACAATGAATGAGGTAATTACTTTTGGGCCATGGGCAACATTATGAAAGGGGCGGGACTGCTCAGCTCTATTATCAACTGTGTGTGTGTGTGTGTGTGTGTGTGTGTGTGTGTGTGTGTGTGTGTGTGTGTGTGTGTGTGTGTGTGTGTGTCCAATGTATTTTTAATTTCAAGACAAGTGGATTGGATTATAAGTTATAACATGAAGTTTACATAATATTACTCACCATCCCTTTTAGAAACAGCTCCTGCAGTATGTGACCTCCAGCCCAGACCCTTGTACCCAGGTCTCCTCCAACCATCATCAGCCTCACATCTGGTAGACTCTGATGTTCTCCTGACACCCAAATTAGCTCAAATCAGCTCATCTGCCATTCAAAAACGTCACCCCCCTTCTCTGTCTCTATCTGTCTCTCTGTCTCTCTGTCTCTCTCTCTCTCTCTCTCTCTCTCTCTCTCTCTCTCTCTCTCTCTCTCTCTCTCTCTCTCTCTCTCTCTCTCTCCAAGAAAAATAAATAAATACATTTTAATAAAAATAAAAATAAAAAATGAATTAATTGTCCTTTAAATGATTTTTTCAGTGTTTAGAGTGAATGTAGTTGTTTTGCCCCCCAGCCCTGCCCCTCACTATACAAATAATAACTTAAAATTCCATAAAACTACTTAAACCATGACAGATTAATCTAAAACACCCATAGTTAAGGAAGCAAGCTGGATAATCGTTCACTTTGTGATAAAAGCATGAAAATTGGTACACGTATAGCCAAAGACATTCTAAAAATATTTGGATATGGAGGCATTTTGAATTCCAAGATGGCGCCCCCCAAAATCCAAGATGTCTGCCCAGAAATGTGGTTTTTCCTTCATAAATTGAAATGCATTGATTTTACGCCCCATCAATGTATTGAACATTAATACAAAGTTGGCCATTGCGGACGATTTGGTACCAAGCACATGTCTGTATCTCCTATGGTTCTGGAGATACAGCATATAGGTACTTTCACAGATTGAGGAGAGCAAGACATCATTGACATTGATTTTTAAGTCAATCAAATTGTGATACAGGCATGAGAATTGGTACACACACTCTTCAAACCCCACTATTTCTAAAAGTACTGCATGCTCTGCAAAATTCCAAGATGGCAGCCCCCCAAAATCCAATATGTCCGTCCAAAAATGTGTTTTTTCATTCATAACTCGAAATACGAAGATTTTAAGCCCCATAAATGTATTGAACGTTAATATAAAGGTGGGCACTACGGACATTTTGATACCAAGCACATGTCTGTATGTACTACGGTTCTTGAGTTACAACATATAGGTAGTTATGAGGCACCATAAGGGTAACATTTTGGCATGTATCACTCATTTACTCAAAGATCCCTTTATCACCATGTCTACTATATTCAGGAAACGGACCTACATGGGTCTGCTATCATAAACCACTTCAAGTTTTTCAATTGATGAAACGGGTCGGGAGTTATTAAACCGAACGTGAATGCTGTTCCAGTGTTAAATTTGCAGCGCACATTTTGCGAATATAAGCCAGGCAGAATTGTCCTGTCTGTGCATCACACTGAGTCTGTGTTTCACAATAAGAGTATATGTGAGGTGGACGCATCAAGTGTTGCATGTGTCATAATGTCAGGGTATAATATGCTAATAAGTGCAATAGGCTAATACGTGCAATATCATAATATACTGTATGTACAATAGGCTAATAGTGTAATAGTGTAATATATGCAATAGTGTCATAGGATAATATGTGTAATAGTACAATATATGTGCATTAGGGTAATATGTGTAATAGTGCAATATATGTGCATTAGGGTAATAGTGTAATATATGCAATAGTGTAATACAGCAATAGTGTAGTATATGTGCAATAGGCTAATAGTATATTATATACCGTAGTGTCATAGTTTAATAGGGTATTATGTGTAATAGTGTAATAAGTGCAATAGTCTAATAAATGTAATAGTGTAATATTTGTGCATTAGGCTAATAATGTAATAGTGGAATATATGCAATAGTGGTATGGTGTAATAGGGTAATATGTATAATAGTGCAATAGTGTAATTACTGTAATAAGTAAAATAGGCTAATAAGTGTAATAGTGCAATATTTGTGCATTAGGGTAATAGTGTAGTATATGCATTAGCGTAATTGTGTAATAGGGTAATAGTGTATTATATAAAATAGTGTCATAGTGTAATAGGGTAATATGTGTAATTGTGTAATAAGTACAATAGGCTTATAACTGTAATAGTGTGATATCTGTGCATTAGGGTAATGGTGTAATATATGCAATAGTGGCATAGTGTAATTTGCCTATTACACTATACCACTATTGCATATATTACACTATTACCCTAATGCACATGTTACACTATTACACATAATGCACTATTACACATAACACCCTATTACACTATTACACTACTGTATATAATACAATATTAGCCTATTGCACATATATTGCACTATTAGCCCTATTACACTATTGCATATATTACACTACTACCATAATGCAAGTATTTGACTATTACACTTATCAGCCTATTCTACTTGTACTACACTATTACATATATTACCCTATTACACTCTACCGCTATTACATATATTGCACTATTACACTATTACCTTAATGCACAAATATTACACTATTACACTTATTAGACTATTGCACTTATTACACTATTACACATAATATCCTATTACACTATGCCACTACGGTATATTGCCCTATTACACTATTACACTATTGAATATCTTACACTACTAATGCACACATATTGCACTATTACACATAATACCCTAATGCACTTATATTGCACTATTACACATATTACCCTATGGCACTATTGCATGTATTACACTATTAGCCTATTGTACATACAGTATATTATGCTATTGCACGTATTAGCCTATTGCACTTATTAGCATATTATACCCTGACATTATGACACATGCTACACTTGGTGCGTCCGCTTCACATATACTCTTATTGTGAAGCACAGAATCAGTGTAATGCACAGACAGGACAATTCTGCCTGGCTTATATTCGCAAAATGTGCGCTGCAAATTTAACACTGGAACAGCATTCACGTTCGGTTTAATAACTCCCGACCCGTTTCATCAATTGAAAAACTTGAAGTGGTTTATGATAGCAGACCCATGTAGGTCCGTTTCCTGAACATAGTAGACATGGTGATAAAGGGATCTTTGAGTAAATGAGTGAAACATGCCAAAATGTTACCCGTATGGTGCCTCATAACTACCTATATATTGTAACTCAAGAACCGTAGTACATACAGACATGTACTTGGTATCAAAATGTCCGTAATGCCCAACTTTATATTAACGTTCAATACATTTATGGGGCTTAAAATCTTCGTATTTTGAGTTATGAATGAAAAACCACATTTTTGGACGGACATCTTGGATTTTGGGGGCTGCCATCTTGGAATTTTGCAGAGCATGCAGTACTTTTAGAAATAGTGGGGTTTGAAGAGTGTGTGTACCAATTCCCATGCCTGTATCACCATTTGATTGACTTCAAAATCAATGTTAATAATGTCTTGCTCTCCTCAATCTGTGAAAGTACCTATATGCTGTATCTCCAGAACCATAGGAGATACAGACATGTGCTTGGTACCAAATCGTCCGCAATGGCCAACTTTGTATTAATGTTCAATACATTTATGGGGCGTAAAATCAAAGCATTTCAAGTTATGAAGGAAAAACCACATTTCTGGGCAGACATATTGGATTTTGGGGGGCGCCATCTTGGAATTCAAAATGCCTCCATATCCAAATATTTTTAGAATGTCTTTGGCTATATGTGTACCAATTTTCATGCTTTTATCTCAAAGTGAACGATTCCTCTATTTTCTGGAGCTTGGGAGCTGTACTACCAATATTTTTTCTGGAGACTCACATTGTCCTCCTAATACGTGATGGGACGGTGCTTTTTCATTTACTGTTTTCATTTATTTTTAAATTATTATTTTGGGAAATGTAGAGGCCTCTGCTCCATACCAGTAATCAAGAAAGAATAAAACAATAAAAGATTGATGTTTTTGATGAATCTATCATGGTTATGGAGTTTTAAGTTATATGGGTTTTAGGAATTTACACCCTTTTTATCCCATACAACCTTTTATCGGATGGTTACATGTCTGTCATTGATTAATTGTAAGGTGATGCTCATTACCTTCAAACATAGCTTTCAGAACAGCTCTGTGTCTGTGTATCTTGTTCGTCAATGTCAGGACATGTTCCTCCATGTTCCTCTTCCTCTCTGCAACATCTCCATCAACTTCATAGTGACCACCTCTGTTTCCTGCGACCATCTCCTCGATCTTCTCCAGCAGCTGTGTGACCTGAGTGTCATCTCTCTTTTCATTGTTGAAGACATGATACCTGTTCCCACATTTGTCAACAAGCCAGCGGAGGTGTTCCCCTCCAGCCTCAATGTGCTGCTCAATGCTTCTGTCTCCCAGACGGTCTCCAAAGGTGAACAGTACTATAGTGTGACTCCACACTCTCTGTGACAGAAGTGACATGTGTTCCTCTAATGCTACTCTGTGTTGTTTGGTGAATTCTTAATGAAGAGGAACCGTCAGAAGAGCAGCATGTGGTCCAGGAGGACAGAGACACACACTGTTCTGGATGTCCAGTTTGTCCATCTCTGGACTCTTCTGTAGTGGTATGTTGTAGATCCATCCTGGTGAGTCCACCACTGTCAGCTCTCTCCCTGCTACTGCGCCTTGCCTTGCACTCGGCACTGACCGAAGAACTCCAGTTTTGAAAACACTTCCTCCCAGAATGGTGTTTCCTGATGAACTCTTTCCAGACCAACTGTCCCCCAACAACACCATCCTGAGGTAAGCCATTCCTGTCAGAGAAAACATTTGGTCCACACACACACACACACACACACACACACACACACACACACACACACACACACACACACACACACACACTTGATTTTATAGACAGTAGACACTATCTGTAGCCTACCATCTTCCACAAAGTTGGCTATAGAATGTTAAACTCAATCTGATGAGCCCCGGCGAGGCATTCCTTTATTATTCCTATTCATTTACTTCAATGGCTAGTTCGGGCCACCTTGGTGGCCCAAGTGGCATATGGTGACGCACCTTATAAACACTCAATTGAATAACAAATACACATATAAACATAGCGGGTTGCATAACAATGACACACATGACGATGATGGGGCACTTACCCTATATGTTGAATACAAGGTAGGCTTAGGCTACTTTAGCATGTTAATTAATTCAAAAGTTTAGTATTCATTGTCTGTCTGTATTACTTTATTTTTTATTACTTAAGAGTTGACACAGAGGATGATTCAACCGATTCAGACGAGCTATGCGGAGGAACCACTTCATAATATGAATCACTTCTTGATTATATTAAAAACAATGAACAGTGACCACAACAACTTATTTCTATACTGTACATTGTTTTCCTTTTCATAATCCTGTATGTCATTTTGGCGTATAGTAGGCTACAATTACAATCTAGGCATAGGGTAGATGATGACTGTTTTACAGTAAGCAAGAACACCTGGTTAATCATTATATCTATGTAGAGAGCTGTAATGTACAGCTGTGGTGAAGGTCCCCCCAATTAATCTGTGTGTGTGTGTGTGTGTGTGTGCGTGCGTGCGTGCGTGCGTGCGTGCGTGCGTGCGTGCGTGTGTGTGTGTGTGTGTGTGTGTGTGGTGCGATACCCAATGGCCTGCATCCTTGTGCAGTCCTACACTGCATTGTTTGTGTGAGCTTTATTACACGCCTGTGACAGTTTACATGTTTACATTTACAGGCAGGAAAAGAGACAACTGTATATGAGGAAAGAGATAATAAAAAAAGATAATAATTAAAAGCAATGAAACAGTTCAGGTAGGTCTGTTATACTTCTGTACTTCCTGGTACCTCGCCCCTTTTAGTTTTACCACCTCCAGGACAGGGGAATCGAATATGAAAATGGGTGAATCTGCTCTTTCTAGCCTGGATATAATGTAAATATTCACTGTTAATGAGCAATAAATCATTGTGTTTATTCCTCACCTGTGTTTCAGTTGCCAGAGTTGTGTAAATCGTGGTGTTGACAGAATGTTCTGTAGACTACAGCGAGTCGCTGAACACCAAACCTTTCACTTTCGGTTCAGGAACTCTTCCTTGTGCTGTAACTGTTAACCCTTTACTGACACCTGGAAGGAACAATAGGCTTACAGTATACTCAATACTAGGTTTACTAAGTGGAAACACACACACACACACGCGCACACACACACACACACACACACACACACACACACACACACACACACACACACACACACACACACACACACACGCGTATGTTTTGTGTTGTTGCCATAATGTACGTTGTACGTACATTATGGCAAAAAAAAAGTTCCGTTCGAAATTTCGTTTCAAAATATGCTCATCGACTTACATACTCTAAAACATCTCTAACAGTCACTCTTTTAGTACATAAACAAACACAAAGTTGGTTCAGACACTGCACATAACCAAAACTTTTTTTTGAGATTATAGGGTTACAGGTTCGGGTTAGGTTTAGTAGCGCCCGGTGAGGAACTGTCACGACTGTTGGACTGGTGGACCTTTTTCACCAGTTGCAAATAATTTATAATGGTTACGACTGTTTTACCACCCGTCACCACCACATGCCATGGTCACAAATTGATTTCACTATCTCTTTTATCTTCAATGCCTTATTGACAGTTACAGAAGTTAGACAGGAAAGAGGGACAGAGAGAAGGGAGAGACATGCAGCAAAGGTCATGAACGGGACTCGAACACACAACACACACAGATGTGCTGTTCACAGTGTTGCCAACTTGGCGCATTTGTCGCTATATTCAGCTATTTTCCAGACTCCTCCTCTGTGGCTTAAATGCAGAATAAATAGTGCATGGGCCCTGCTATGAAAATGCTCGAAAACCCACTCCCCGCTGCATTTTGGATTTTGGCCGTTGGCAACACTGGCTGTTTCCGAGGAGGAAGGAATGGAAGAGGCCAAAGAGGTGCATGACCAGTGCCATGACCGTGCTCAGTTTATCATAGTCTCCGAGTGTGTGTGTGTGTGTGTGTGTGTGTGTGTGTGTGTGTGTGTGTGTGTGTGTGTGTGTGTGTGTGTGTGTGTGTGTGTGTGTGTGTGTGTGTGTGTGTGTGTGTGTGTGTTGGGCAGAGAGCAAGTTTAGCAGAATGGGGGCCGTTCATAACTTCGCTAACACTCCGGTCCTGTTAGCTCTGCTCTGCTCTTTGTCGACCTCATGCAGTGAGTGAGTTGAATGAATGCTATCTCTCTCCCCCTGCCTTGAAAAGTAACCAGATGACTTTCTTCTTGTTGTTTACAAAAAAATAGAAGAAAAAAGAAAGAGAGTGAGAGCCCAGGGTTGTGTTGTGTTGTGGAAAAAAAGCGCCTTTGAAAGGCTATAGGCGAAGGCTATGACCTTCGCTATAGTCTAATCTCTGGCATGTCATTCAGTCGGCCGTTTGAAGCCAATCCAGGCTGTGTTTTTTTTTTCTTCTCTCTCTCTCTTTTTTCCACCAGCGCTGATAGCGACGTAGTGAGTGAAGCGAGAAGAGAAGAGAGGCTGAGCTGAACTTCCTCTGCCAGTGTTAAACAGCACTCAAAAAAAAAAAACAGTCATCTGTTACTTTTTTATTGACCCTCCATAAAGCTCATAGCGTGCCACGGAGTGGCGCGCTATGGCGCGCTAACCTTTAGATGTGACTAATCGATGTGTCGTTAGGTTTGGGGGGATAGTCTGGCTGTACAATCACTTCTCATCAAACGATCTTTGACAATGGTAGGATTAATAGTTTTGACGCACTGAATATTTCTACTTTGGTGCAGGGCCGGATCCAGCCAGCCCTACTAGGGTGGGCGAGAAGATTGGCAGGGTCGGCAACTCCAAAGTTTTCCATATGAAGCAGGGGTTTTCAACATTTTGACACCAGGGCCCACCATTTAGTCTGCATTTGAGCCACGGACCACACCGGTATTATCGGTTTTATAGTTTGACCACTAGTCAATGTCCTCAGAGTCCTGGCAAATGCAGGCCAAATCCTCAATCAACATTAGTAATATACTGGATAGCATTTCATCCCCGTAGACCAAAAACTAAATATTTCTTTTGCTTTTGTCCACAATTCCAGGCTGGATTTGGGAAACAAAACTGTCAAACAATCAATCCTGCCCCCCTCTAGATCTGGCCCTGTTTTGGTGCATCCCTAGATATTTCATGAACTATTCTCGATATTAGCGTCTCTTTTGTGTGTCGTTGCATAATACTTTTTATTTTATTTTATTTATCATGCTGTAATAACATTTTTGTATTTGGTCTTAAGTGGGTCGGGTGGGAGTTAATGCTTTGTGAAGATCCACACAAACCAAACAAAACGAACCAAGCAGCCCAAATAACCGTTGCGGAATGTGTTGGCAGGTATCTTCAAATAAATTTATCGTTGAACTGGAGAGGTTTCATGAGAATTCTCTTCGCGGTCTTTCAACAAACACCCACGGCTATAAATTGTGTAGCTTCCAAAAGCGTGCCCCTCGAAAAAGCATGTACATAACATGTACATGTTAAAGATGGAGTGCCATGATTTTTTCTACCCTAAAAAATGATCATCAGGTATTAATATTTTATTTATGAAAAGTAAGATTTTTTTCCCAAAAAGTGTAGTGTACTAGTGTTTGTTAAACTGTCATTTTTATGATTCCACCCTACCAGTTCATTAAGTATGCCTGGTTTGCCTGGTGGGTGGTGATGGGTGGAGATCCACCTGAACTGAAGCCACGCCCACAGCTTTAGTTGCATGATAAAAGGGGGAGGAGTTAGAGGAGGGGCTGAACACGTGATGTCACTATATTGATTTTTTTTTTCTTTGGCACATTTGGCTGGAAACCCTAAACCCTAACCCCTAAAAATCATCACGATGAAACGCAACTTGATGACGTCATCCAGTTGTTTCAACATGACTTTTTTTTCAGACCTCCATTTCTAGGAAACAGAATGGGCGGGAACTTTTTTGTCATCATGTCCACACAAGGTATATTGAAGACATACAGTAAAATGTTGAAAATGTTGAAAAGAGCTCCCCTTTACACACAAAAAACTAATCGGTCAAAATTGCAACTAAACACTTCAGTCAATGGTGTTAGGTCACTTTCCTGGGTTATTTCTTGAAGCCATAACCTTTTCCTGGGTTGCAGGGATTTTATTTTGACCGAATTCATGGGTTGTTTTATTTGGTTATTGGTTTTGGGTTGTTTTAATGAGAATAACCAATGTGTTAGGTCACAGACTTTGGTTGAATTGATTTATTGATGGAGTGGACTGGTCCAATTCCCCCCCTCTTTTTTTAAACGAGTGAGTGGTATGTCCCAACTGCTGTCAGTTTTGCTACTGCTTCTTTCTCTGCAAACCCGAAATACTACTCTACCCTGAGCACTTTTGCAGTAAGTTTGAAATTTTTACTTTTATCATAAGCGTGTTTACTGGAAGAATAACTCCATTGTGTTGTGCTTATGCTGCAGGGCAGGCTGCAACTTGATAGATAAATGCGTGAAATAGGAAATAGGAAATAATGTCTCCCTTGCTTTATTTCCATTCTGAACCACGACGGGAATATATGTTTTGGTTACGTCTGTTATGGTTATAGTCTACAAGCCCATAGAGCCCCATTGTAAACCAGGCATTTATGTACACCAACGTTTTGTTAGAAATGTTGAGTAGGGGTCCCCAACATGTAGAAACTGATGTTACAGATGTTGAGTAGGGGTCCCCAACATGTAGAAAATGGTGTTAGAAATGTTGAGTAGGGGTCCCCAACATGTAGAAACTGATGTTACAGATGTTGAGTAGGGGTCCCCAACATGTAGAAAATGGTGTTAGAAATGACGAGTAGGGGTCCCCAACATGTAGAAACTGATGTTACAAATGTTGAGTAGGGGTCCCCAACATGTGGAAAATGGTTAGAAATGTCGAGAAATGCTAACTAATCCCACCACCAACTACTACTTCACTGCTACTACTATCAACACCACCACTACTACTACAACTACTACTAGTAAAACTCCCACTACTACCAACTAAATATAAAGTTTATCTTTCGATCACAACTACACTGCTTCGGCTAATACTGCTTCCACCAGTTGGACTCGTCAGAAAAGACCGCTCAACGGCTGCGCGCGCCCACTCTGCTGAGCGGATGCCGCGGTGCACTGTGGGTATTGTAGAATTTCTCAGACAAAATAACGAAAAATGAAATTATTTATACTTTTTACAAGAACAGATAGGATACTAAAGCCGAGGAATGCATCCAACACTGTAAACACAACACTGCAACGACTTTTCCTTCAGACCGGCACTCAGACCGTTACTCAGACCGGTAAGGTAACCTTACCCGTCCACATACTCGCTGTGCTGGGAAGCACGGCGCTGGAGCCACAGAATCCCAATGTTATTAATCAGGAGGCCATTAGCATGTATGCTAATGACCAACACCACACAAAGAGTGTTGAAAAGTGGCGAAGTTCCCCTTTAAATGGGTGGAATTTCCCTTTAATAAAACAAATGGGTTAACTGAAGATTCTGTATCAATTCAACTGGCAGTTGGGTAATCTTGACCCTCAAAATTAGGTTATTAATGCAACTTAATATGTCTGGTCAAATCAACTGGTATTTGGGTCATCTTGACCATCAAAATTAGGTTATTGATGCAAGCTAATATGTTTGGTCAAATCAACTGGTACTTAGGTTATGTTGACCCTCATAATTGGGTTATTAATGCAACCAAATGCATTCGGTCAAATATAATAACACGCATTATTTGGTCAAATTGACCAAAGACCCAGTTGGTCCTTATTCAACCTCTACGTTTGGTTGAAATTTGACCGAAGTTAGGTTGTTTTTGACCATTGGTTTTTCTCTGTGTAACTTCAAAAACTCGCTGGACGGCAGAACCGCGTGGGTGCGCCTATAACACCACCGCTATACTATACCGAGTATAGTTGCGTTTGCTAGTTATGTATATAAACCCACACTCACCGATAGAACATCCTGGTTGTTAGACACATTGCTATGGTCCTCCTTGTACGCCACGATGTCCGCCTCCACTCCATTGGGATCCATTCAATGCGAAAAATGGAGCAGCTTTGTTTACTTCCTGACTCACTGTCGGTGGAAAATCACTAGATGTTTCTGAATGGAGCTTCTTCTATTATGGCTCTGTGTAGTACCTCATAAGACCCAAAGTATCACAACAGCCCATTCAGCACAAACACTGTTTACTCTCCATACTTGTCTCCATATTTGGAGACATGCTCATACATGGAGTTGCCCATGTATAGGGAGATCTCCATATATTGAGGGTGACGTACACACAGGATTGAGACAGACCACTAAGGCACTTTCCATATATGGAGTTCTTTGTCAGTCATTCCAACTCATTGTGACATCAGCAATCTTCCATCTGAGTTCCATATAAACCAGGACACGATACTTTTCTGTCCTACTCATCGTGAAGAGATGTCGTCCACCAACAATCTCCTGTCCGAAGAGGACCTCCGCTGTCCCGTCTGCATGGGTGTATTCACTGATCCAGTTGGCACTCCCTGTGGACACAACTTCTGCAGAGCCTGTATCACACACTGTTGGGACATCGGCCATGAGTACAAGTGTCCACTCTGTGCGACGATCTTCGATAGACCAGCCGTGTGGGTCAATTATTTAGTTTCTGCAATGGTTCAACGCTTCAGGAGTGACAAGTTGAAGAAAGAAGAATACGAAGCAAAGACGGAGCCTGAACTCCAGCAGATGATCGAGGAGAGACAATTGAAGATCCAGGAGGTCAAACGCTCCGTAGAGCTCGGCAGGAAACATACGGACGCAGTGATAACGGACAGACGACAGCTTTTCTCCGCTCTGATCAGCCACATCGAAAGAAGCCGGGACAAGCTCATCGGCGTGGCTGAAAAAAAGCAGAAAACAACCGAGAACCAAGCCAGAGGCTTCGTCAAAGATCTTCTTCAGGAGATCACTCAGTTGAAGAAGAGGATCTCTGAGGTGAATCAGCTCCCACACGCTGAAGACCTCCTCCATGACCGCTCTGAATCCAACAACACTGAGTGGATACCCAGCAAGGACTGGACAAAAGTCAACATCCAACCGCCTTCACACGTGGGGACGTTGAGGACAGCTCTGACTCGGCTCTTGGAGACCCTCAGTCAAGAGATGAACACGGGGCTGCTCGACGCTAAGCTGAGGACGCTTCAGCAATACGAGGTGGATGTAACTCTGGACCCCGACACCGCACACCCCGTACTCACCCTGTCTGAGGACGGAAAACAAGTGAGTGAACAGGGAGATGGCGTCCTTAATCTCCCTGACGACGGCGCCAACAGATTCGATACATGTCCCTGCGTCCTAGGAAAACAAAGCTTCTCCTCTGGAAGGTTTTACTACGAGGTTCAGGTTGGAGGGAAGACTTCCTGGATTTTAGGAGTGGCCAGAGAGTCCATCGACAGGAAGGGACTGATCAGAGTGACTCCCGATCGTGGTTTCTGGACTATAGGATTGGAAGCTGGAAATGGGTACGTGGCCGCTGCTGCACCTTCTGTCCCCCTCCCTGAGAGAGAGGAGCTCCAGAAAGTGGGAGTGTTCGTGGATTACGAGGAGCGGCTGGTGTCCTTTTACGACGCGGCGACCAGAGATCATCTCCACTCTTTTACTGGCTGCTCCTTCACCGAGAAACTGGTTCCATACTTCACACCAGGTTTAAATGATAATGGTAGAAACTCTGCTCCTCTGATTGTCTCCCCTGTCAACGTGGACGCCGGGCTCAGGGAGAACGGCGGGGACATGTCCCCTCCGCCCTCAAAGAGAAGGAGAATATGCCTTCTCCAGTGAATGACTTAAACATACTGTAAAACCTGTTCAGATTTCCTATAAGCTAACTTGCTTGTAATTTTAGGAGGGTGTCCAGGGGTAACGTGGTCCCCTCCCTGGTGGCCATGAAAAAAAAATACAGCTGGCTACATACTATAAACCAATCAAAAACAAGCCAAAACAAGACCAATAATTTCATCACAGAATTGGTGCATTCATCATGAAAAATATCATTTTATGAATACATTTTATGAATACATGTAACTCGCTAACTTGCTTGTAATTTTAGGAGGGTGTCCAGGGGTAACGTGGTCCCCTCCCTGGTGGCCACGAAAAAAAAATACAGCTGGCTACATACTATAAGCAACAGCTTTAAGAGAAATAAACCAATCAAAAACAAGCCAAAACAAGACCAATAATTTCATCACAGAATTGATGCATTCATCATGAAAAATATCATTTTTATGAATACATGTAACTCGTACAGGAAGCGAACATGGCTCATGAATGGTAATCACAAATACAAACACCCACAACACACTGTAGCAGTGTATCTTAAGTCCGTCGGTAATTTTCTCTTTGGTGTAACTGCGCCCTCTGTTGAGGGCTGTCATCAGTGCTGGGCTGATATAGGCTAGAATCTAGCGTCAGAAACTAGAATCTATAGCGTCAGAAACTAGAATCTAGTATCGGAAACTAGAATCTAGCGTCAGAAACTAGAATCTATAGCGCCAGGAACTAGAATCTATAGCGTCAGAAACTAGAATCTAGCATCAGAAACTAGAATCTATTATCGGAAACTAGAATCTAGCGTCAGAAACTAGAATCTAGTGTCAGAAACTAGAATACAGTGTCAGAAACTACCATCTAGCAACAGAAACTAGAATTTGGCGTCGGAAACGAGAATTTAGCATCAGAAACTAGAATTTAGTGTCAGAAACTAGAATTCACTGTCAGAAACTAGAATCTAGCAACATGAACTAGAATGTAGTGTCAGAAACTAGGAGAAAATTGGGTAAACATGACTGGCATTTAGGGAATTTCACCCCATATGCTGGACTACATGGAAGGGATCTGTCTGTCTGTCTGTCTGTCTGTCTGTCTGTCTGTCTGTCTGTCTGTCTGTCTGTCTGTCTGTCTGTCTGTCTGTCTGTCTGTCTGTCTGTCTGTCTGTCTGTCTGTCTGTCTGTCTGTCTGTCTGTCTGTCTGTCGGCCGCACACACAGACACTTTCCCACACAGCTAGCCAGCAGCGCTCTGGGAGACCATAGCTGTCAGGCCTAGGCTGCGCGTGTGTGTGTGTGTGTCAGAGACAGGGGCAGGTGTTCAGCCCTGACTGGGCTGTGTACTGCATGTTGTGTACAGTGTTGCCAACTGCCAAAATGCAAAATGCACTAGTGGCACTTCCAAAATGCACTACAATGCGCTAGATGATTGCCCGGAAGGGTATATGACCATTAAAATTCTTGGGCTAATTCACATGATGAATATTTTAACTCTTGAGAGTGTAAAAAAAAACCCGCAAGCGTCCATTTGGTTTAATTTTTACGCTCTCAAAGAGTTACATCTGGTTAACCAGCTGTCCATCATTTAGCCTGGGGACCACTGGTTGAAAACCACTGTCATAGGAGGAAAAATGGTGAAAAATTAGGGTTTTATCTCTGGCGCCTGTCAATCAATTTCCCCCCAACTCACCAGCCAAAAAGCACTAGATTTTCCGCCAGGAGTTTTTCACTAATGTTGGCGCTAGGGGGGGTCTGGAAAAGAGCTAAATATAGTGACAAATGCGCCAAGTTGGCAACACTGGTTGTGTAGATCTGCTATTTTCACTGAAAGCTCGCCCCAGCAGTAACGTAAATATGTTTTCAAATGAGTCCCCTGATACAGGGAGGGTCAGGGAGGGTCAGGGAGGGCCCGGCAGGGACGTTCAGAGACGTTATTTTTGTCATGTTTACAGGTCGCAGCATTTATCTTCCATTTCATTCAAACGGTGATATTGTGTTTATGTTCATGTAGAAATGTTGCTTTTAAGTTTACTTCCCACTTGCTTAATGCTTTGAACATTCCCTTTTGCAGTTTGAAAACTATGTTTTTGTTTAAACATGCTTGAAATACAATGGAAAAAATTCTGGCCCGATTCTCCAGGACTGTAGGGGCGTGGCCAGTGCTGTAAGCTAATTAGCATATTCATGAGTATTATGCTAATTAGCATATCTCTCGCGGTCCAAACCATACAGCATAACTGTACGTCTGTCAACAACAAGCTGAGCTGCTGTGATCACGTTGAGCGCTGACCTCTCATACTCATGCCAGCGGTTTGGAGGAGTGGTTCTGAGGAAAACTGTATGGAATCGCTATTATTGTTCAAACACAACATAAACCGAGAATTACAGCCTATATTTCAAGGGCAAGAGATCACAATAAAAACCCTAATCTAATTTCTTTCTCCACATTGGGATAAAACAGCATCTGAAAGTTTGATGGTGCATTTTTTTTTTACAAGTGGGTAAAGTTGGAACTTTTCTATTGCATGTTATCAGAGACACCTAGGGTTCTTATCTGCTGAAGCCAGTCTTGCAGCACAGGCATATTGGTGTTAGTGTGATGTTGTCTGTTAAGGCGTCAATAGGCCCACTTAATGTAATGTAATGTCAACTTGTTCACCACTGAGCTAAACTGTCTGTAAATATCCAAAAGCTCCATAACACACGACAAAATGTAGGCCTACATTGAGAGAGAAAACAGTCCTTGAGCTAAAAATGTCCATAGTCACTTGCCCAAATGTGCCCACCTCACTGGCCTACCTCAGGGGGTCAGCAACCTGCGGCTCAGGAGCCGCATGCGGCTCTAGAACACAGCCCTAGTGGCTCAGTGGCTGTAGCATTATTACATACACACACTGGGGTGATCCACACCAAAATAATATAAACATTTCAGTCACCCAAAACGTGTTGCACTGTCTGACAGTTGCCAGTTAAAGTAGCACTTGGCCATGTCAAATAAAGCCCAGCAGAGGTGGAGCTTTCAATCTGAACCACCCATTTTCAGTTTACTCAGTTTACTATGTCATTAATATACCTTAGAGATGGTGTGTGGACTAGAAATGGAGTTCTGTAAAACTTTATTATTATTTATTATTATTCTTAGAAACTCGATGATTTTTCTTTGAGGACCTTTTTTCTGAGAGTGTGCAAATGGAACCAAATGGACCCGCCAGGGTCCATTTGGTTCACATTTGCACACTCTCAGGAAAAAAAATGCGGCTCCAGACAGATTTTGAATTTAATTTTGGGTCGAAAATGGCTCTTTCAACATCTTGGGTTGCCGACCCCTGGACTACCTCATTGCATTTGGGATAACATTTTTTTTGCTTAAGGAGTGCTTTTTTTACGCAATGCTAATTCTTGTAATGGATTTAGAATCATGGAAACCCCCTGTTGCTACTTCAGTGCTCTCCCTGAGCACCGCATGTGTCCTTAAATCACAAAGTTTATAAAATGGAGTACAATTAGATTGAAAGGGTGCTCAGGGAGAGTTTATAGTTCTATAAGTCCAGTCCTTGGTGAATGAAGCTTGTTTCTCGTGACAATGGCTATCAAAACCATGTGTTTGACCATCGTCTTCAGCTTGACATGTGCTTTCTGCATTCAAGGTAACTCTGTCACTGACACCTACTGTACATACTGTAAATCTCTTATACCCTGATTTGAAGGTTTGGCTTAGCTACAAGATGTTTTCCATGCTGCCTATTTCTTAAATATTTGTGTGTTTGTTTGCTTGTTTGCAGAAATATGGGGCCAGATCACTGTGACTCTGAAATCTGTTAATGTAGGAGACTCAGTAAGTCCAGCATGCAGAACGAGTGAGGCTCCGGCTAACTGCATCACTGTTGGACGTAAGTGTTTTCCCTGGTACCAACAGAAACCTGGAGAAGCTCCTAAACTCCTCATTTATTACGTGAACAGTCTTCAGTCAGGAACAGTGTTGCCAACTTGGCGCGTTTGTCGCTATATTTAGCGCTTTTTCAGACCCCCCTAGCGCCAAAATTAGTGGAAAAACTCCTGGCGGAAAATCTAGTGCTTTTTTGCTGGTGAGTTGGGGTGAAATTGATTGACAGGCACCAGAGATAAAACCCTCATTTTTCACAATTTCTCCTCCTATGACAGTGGTTTTCAACCAGTGGACAGCTGGTTAACCAGATGTAACTCTTTGAGAGCGTAAAAATGAAACCAAATGGACCCTTACGGGTCCATTTGGTTTCATTTTTACGCTCTCAAGAGTTAAAATATTCATCATGTGAATTAGCCCAAGTCTACACAACTAGAGAATGTAGAAGATTAATGGTCATTTAATGGTCATATTCCCTTCCAGGCAAGCATCTAGTGCCTTCTAGTGCATTTTGGAAGTACCACTAGTGCATTTTGGATTTGGGCAGTTGGCAACACTGGTCAGGAACTTCATCCAGGTTTAGAGGTAGTGGATCTGGAACTGACTTCACTCTGACCATCAGTGGAGTCCAGGCTGAAGACAAAGGTGTTTACTTATACTGTCAGAGTTATCACAGTGGAGGAGTGTATACACAGTGATACCGAGTCGTACAAAAACCTCCCTCATTAAAGAAGGAAGTGACTGGAACAACTCAACAAGCGGGACATAATAACAACTTGTAGAATTATTGACATCAAATTCCCAACCGTCTTGGTAAAAGGATAATTATGTTTTACAGATTTAATTTTGATGGAGAGCCCTAGGGAAGGTGTATAACTGAACCTGGGAATGGATTCTACACTGGGATGAGGCTGGATTTGGACGTCTGGATAAAACAGTTGAGGATCTGTTTTATCAGGAAACCCTAACAGTAAATTTAAGATGCCATAGGGTTCATGTCATGGTTTATATAATTATATTGAATATGTTGTGCATTTGTTTGGATTAATTCATCCATACTTCCATACTATAACTAAGGAAATGTCTGTCTGAATGAATGAATGAATGAATGAATGAATGAATGAATGAATGAATGAATGAATGAATGAATGAATGAATGAATGAATGAAGCTGCCGTAGCTCATCACTGGCTGCACCAATCGCTATGAGTTTTTACACAGTCATTGACCATAATATTATGAAGAGACTGATGAAGCCATTTTTTTCAAATTAACAAATTGTTGATTTTTAATAATGCATTTATTGGTGCATTAAATATCCCCATCCGGTTAACATTGGCAATTCCCTTTTCGGCCACAGGGGGCAATGCAAATAGCAAAACATGCACGCACACACGCAAACGCACACACACACACACACACACACACACACACACACACACACACACACACACACACACACACACACACACACTCTCTCTCTCTCTCTCTCTCTCACACTCATATATTCACAATGGGTAAGGTCCTAGTATACAACAAACATAGTGTGTTAGATTGTAAATGTCCTCATTGTTCTATAATGGGATTGACACAGCTGTAATCTTATTTAAGGACATAGCCAATATACTGTATATAAGTTGTTGTTGGTGTGTGAACCTGTCACTCAGAACAAACATCTGAACATCTGGGAACAGTGATGCTCCATTCTGGTCAGCAGCTCAAACCACTGCCCCATGACTATGCAAATCAAACCACACTACCATGACCTTATGGAAATCAATGACTAAAGGGGAAATGAAGGCAGAATTCAACATTCTTCCTCAATCTGTTGAATGTGTTCTGTGCTCTGTTCCTTTAGCACAGGGGTGGCCAACCGGTCGCAGACTAAGAGCCACGTTTTTCACTATGTTACAGCAAAGAGCCACATCAAATGGTCACAACGGTTAGAAAACCGCTGCGACGGCCGTCACGGCCGTCACGGTCGCAAATAGAAACATACAGACATGTATTTTGAAACGGGGTTTACAATCCAAAAAAGTATATGACATTCTCAAGAGTTAAAATATTCATCATGTGAATTAGCCCAAGTCTACACTGCTAGAGAATGTGGAAGATTAATGGTCATTTTGATCTGTATCTTTCACTGTTTTGTTTTTTCTGAAATTCAGCCTAGAATTGTTGACACAAGTAAAGGAAATCTTTAGCTTTGGGGTCTATAGAGCTAAAATGGTGGTCTGTGGCTCAAATTCTGAATAAATGGTGGGCCCTGGTAGAAAAAAGGTTGAAAACCACTGGTATAGGGAATGAATGACTGCGCCATGAGGCCAAGCGTTTTTGACAGCTTCATGTGGAAGCCACTTAAGAGCCACGTGTAACCAGCTGAAGAGCCGCATGAGGCTCGCGAGCCTCAGGTTGGCCACCCCTGCTTTAGCAGGAGAAATGGATTATGCCTTTATGTAGTAAATCACTTTTTAAAAGTTTTCCATCTATTATTCCTGATCACAGAAGAAGTTCAGATTAAGAGACGTATATATCTGTATCATCATGAAGTCTCTTGTGGATCTGTTGTGCTCACAGGAGCAGAAACTAAGATGCAAATCTTTACTTTCAGTCCCTCTGAGACAGATATGACAGGCTGGCTGTTTCAATTTCCATTGTGCAGATGTTTGCGGTAGACTTACCTTGTAGCACTTTGAGGTTCGCAAGAATGTAAAATCCACTCTGCTATGATTTGTACTCGTACTTAATAGCAAATACTGATGCTGTCATTATATTTGACTGTGAATCAATTCAATTGACTTCAGACATTCTTGTTAAAGGATTTTCACTTACATCCAGTGTTGTCAAGCCAATAGGGTAATACTGTATGCATCTGTGTAACTCCATTTATGAAAAGTCTATACACATTTAGAGAATTAAGAAGAATTATTTTTGATCAAGGTTTGCCTGTTATCTCACCAATTCCACATCAATAAACCATGACATTGAGAGCAAAATACAATTATCCAATGATCCAATGAAACATGTTAAGTAAGGGGTTTCTGAGAGGCTGGATAAATGTCATTTTCGGTCCCATTAGGTTCCATTTGTTCACAATTAATTATTAATTACAAATTGAGGTCCCGGAGATGCTATTAAATGGGGTGTGTGAAAATGTTCTCTCATGGAGGTCCCCTGGCATATATTTTCAGATGGGGTTCTGGGGGCTAATGAGTATCATTTTGGGGGTCCTTGACGTGAAAAAAAAAAAGTTAAAAACCCACTGCCGTATTAGTCTTGGTCCCCAGACTTACATTTGCGCTGTGAAATGCTGCCCTATAGTGTCACCAAACACGGTATGATTGAAAGCACTGGTTTTCAACCTGTTTGATCCCAGGACCCACTATCCATTCACAATTTTGAGCCACAGAACACCATTTCATGACATTTTAGCCCCAACAGACCCCAAAACGATTTCTTTTGCTTATTGGTCCACAATTCCAGGCTGGATTTGGGGAAACAAAACAGTCAAACATACAGATCAAAATGAGCATTAATCTTCTGCATTTTCTAACTAGACTTAGCGAATTTAGATGAATATTTTAACTCTTGAGAGTGTTAACATGAAACCAAATGGACCCGCAAGGGTCCATTTGGTTTCATGTTTACGCTCTCAAAGAGTTACACCTGGTACCAACTATACCAGGTAGAACAGGTCCATCACACACTTGTTGTGGTGGGCCGGTCTAGGCCAAATCACACTAAAAATGTCCGGGCCGATTTTTTGCCCAGTCCACCACTGCATTGATCTGTAGTATAGACCTGCGCAGTGACGTAACCGCCCCTGTTCCAGAAATGGATTCCCCATTCATTTTTCTCATAGACTTTTCAAAAATAATTTATATAAAGACGATTACGCCGCGGACAAAGCCAACTCGAGTCGTGACGAATCATTGATGACACACACAAACTTTTGGGACAATCAAATCATTTCTAAGATGAAAAACGAAACAAAAAGTCTTGTATCATGCCGTTTTCTACTTCTTCCTAATTATATATTATATGACGATATTGTGTTTGTTGTCATGATTTGTCACGACCCGAGTTGGCTTTGGCCGCGGCACAATTGTGTTTTTATTAACCATTTTCGAAAAGTCTATGAGAAAAATGAATGAGGAATCCACTAGTGGAACAGGGCTGGTGACGTCACTGCGCAGGTCTATAGAGAAGGAAAATGTGATCACTCAAATGGCCATCAATACATTTAAAACTTCTGACATTATATTAACTGAATGATGAATGCATATTCCATGTTATACATAGATTATGCTGTATAGATTGCACAATGCTAATGTCAGTGTGTAACTAACTATAACTGTATGTGGTATGTAAGTATTTGTAATACACATTCTGGACCGCAGGTGGCATCATTGTATTACTGATATCGCTGTCAGACGCTGCAACAGAAATCCAATGATTCATTAGACAACAGGCCATTAGAGATAAAAGCTGATAGGGAGACTGTGTACTGTGTGTAGGAGAGCCAAACAGTATAGGAAATCTGAGAGTAAGACATGGTAGGAGAGACAGACAGGAGAAAAGCTAAGAGTGAGGCAGTGTATCAGGGCAGTCATACAAACGCTAAAGCCTATTACATACTCCAGGCTGAAGTGGGTTTGGGTGAAAGGGTTTTCACACACATGCATACACGCACGCACGCACGCACGCACACACACACACACACACACACACACACACACACACACACAAACAAACTGATAAATATATAAGGAATTTGTTCATATTGAGATTTACAGTAGTTTGTCATTTACAGCCGGTATTGCCACTGTCGCGGTTGTTTATACACTGATGGTTTATTAAAATAACTAATGGAAATAATAACTGCAAAAACAAGTTAATCAAAACACATAGAGTTAGCATTCAGTTATGGTGATTATGTGTTCACTGAGTGCTTCATATTCAACCATTTATATGACTGACAGAAGAATAACATGGTGTATAATTAGAATGAAATGGAAGTTGAATGAAATTTTAGTTTTAGGGGACACTAACCCCTCTTGTATACAGTTTTGAGGGGGTGAGTGATTTTCGATTTTAGTGTAGATGTCTCTCGTGTTCATTTTAGTGTGTGTTTGTGTGTGTGTGTGTGTGTGTGTGTGTGTGTGTGTGTGTGTGTGTGTGTGTGTGTGTGTGTGTGCGTGCGTGCGTGCGTGCGTGCGTGCATGCGTGCGTGTGTGTATACAATGAGGAAGGCAAACATTGATGACAGAGGTGAGGACACGAATTATGATTGGCATGGAATTAAGTAATGATGTACCATCATACTTGTATGATGATCACTTCACATCTCACAAGGGTGTGATTTTTTTTTTTTTTTTTTTTTTTTTTTTTTTTTTACAGGTGTGCAAGTTAAGCGATCTGTGTGCGGTCGGTCCGTAGTTCCGTAGCTGAGCAGTCCCGACCCTTCCCTGGACATCGCCTCGGCTCCAGAAATGGATTCCCCATTCATTTTCCTCATAGACTTTTCAAAAGTGATCTATAAAGGTGATGCATAAAGAAGGTGACGCACAAAGCCAACTCGGGTCGTGATAAAATCATGGCAACACACAAAATGTTTTTGGACAATCAAAAAAATTCTAAGAAGAAAAATGAAACAAAAAGTGTTGTATCCTACCATGTTTTTCTTCTTGTTAATTCGATATTTTATGGTAATATTGTGTGTGTTGTCATGATTTGTCACGACCCGAGTTGGCTTTGTCCCCGGTGTAATCGTCTTTTATATAGATCACTTTTGAAAAGTCTATGAGGAAAATGAATGGGGAATCCATTTCTGGAGCCGAGGCGATGTCCAGGGAAGGGTCGGGACTGCTCAGCTCTATGATGGCAGCAGATGATTTGCATAGAGAGGAGCCTTTATGTTTGAAGGACACACTCCAGTGCTCAGGGAGGGTTTATAGTTCTGTAAGTCCAGTCCTTGGTGAATGAAGCTTGTTCCTCCTGACAATGTCTATCAAAACCATGTGTTTGACCATCGTCTTCAGCTTGACATGTGCTTTCTGCATTCAAGGTAACTCTGTCACTGACACATTTATAAATCTCCTATACCATGATCTAAAGGTTTGGCTTAGATACAAGATGTTTTCCATACTGCCTAGTGCTTATACAGTATGTATGTTTGTTTGTTTGTTTGTCTGTTTGTTTGCTTGCAGGAATATGGGGCCAGGTCACTGTGACTCAGACTCCTTTGGTGAAATCTGTTAATGTTGGAGACTCAGTTAGCCTAACATGCAGAACAAGTAGTACTCCATATGACTATTATGGTAGTATTTGTTTGGCCTGGTACCAACAGAAACCTGGAGAAGCTCCTAAACTCCTCATTTATTACGTGAACAGTCTTCAGTCAGGAACTCCATCCAGGTTTAGTGGTAGTGGATCTGGAACTGACTTCACTCTGACCATCAGTGGAGTCCAGGCTGAAGACAAAGGTGTTTACTACTGTCAGAGTTATCATGACAGCCCTAGGGTAGTGTATACACAGTGATACAGAGTCGTACAAAAACCTCCCTCAATGAAGGAGGAAGTGACTGGAACAACTCAACAAGGGGGACATATAACAGCTTGTAGAATTATTGACATCAGATTCCCAACCATTGGTAAAACAAGGATAATTATGTTTTACAGATTTAATTTTGATGGAGAGCTGAAGGAAAAGTGTATAACTGAACCTGGGAATGGATTCTGCTCTGGATCCTGGATGAGGCTGAATTTGGACGTCTGGATAAAACAGTTGAGGATCTACTTTTTGTTATTTGTTTTTATCAAGAAACCCTAAAGGTGTCTGCGCACACGTTTTTTCCACTTTTCCTACTGCTTTGATGGACAACAACCAATTGATGGACAACATGTTGCTGAGGCCCCCTGAGTGTCTAGGAGTTCATCACGATTTTTTGTTTCTTTCTTTTTTTGGAACACAATTGGATTAGTATAATATTGTATAATATTCTCAATGAACACCCTCCACAAGAAAATCCTGGTGCTCATGTTGTAATAACTCTAACTATGTTTGCTGTGTGGCTATACACAGAGACATTACATGACCTTTAACATTATGTAGTTAAGTATTTCACAGACTGACTCAACAGTCATATTTACAAACTAATATAATCAGGTCATGAGAAATATAAATGACAGGTATGGATCTGTACATGTTAGTAATCCCTTATAGAGTACTGTACCGTTCACTCCATTGTGAGTGAGTGCAGTGAAGTCATTCATGTAGAAAGGAGGTTTTTGTACGAGGGTTTAACCAGCATGGATCACTGTGGTACACTTTCGGTGGAGGCACCAGACTCATCTTCAACAGTGAGTACTGATTCATTTTATAATATTTATCTTCATCCGTTTCTTGAAGTGACCTGTGTTAGGATTTGTTTTGTGACTGAAAAGGAATTTGTCCCAAAGCTTATTCTGTTATATTATTTCTTTGAATCAAATTACTGTCTTGCAACATGGTGTTACATTGCATTTATATTATATTGATAATATTTATAATTTATAAGTTAATATAAATTCCATAAATATTATGATTTAATAATGTATCACATCAAGTCACATTTATTCATATCGCACAATTAACAACAAAATTCGACCCATGTAGTGCTTTCCATTTGACGTAAAGTTTACGCCAAACTCAAGAACTAAAATACAAATTACTGTATTACAAACAGCATTACAATTAAATACATCATTATATTGCTTTCATATTACATTTCTTAATTTAATGTAATGTCCAAAATATATAGCATATAGTCTAGTTTAAAATTGAAATATTATGAGTTAAATGGATTCACTTGAAACAAAAATGAAACGGTTGTTTCATCATCAACTGAGGCTTATGTGAACACTGCAAACAGGTTTTAGATGCACAATTCAGTAGATATCAAATTAATTTGAGCTATTTTACCAATAGAAATGCATTATAACTTAAAACATGATTTTAATCATGACAGATTCATCGAAAACACACAATGTTCATATGTGGTTACTCCTAATACAGTATGTGAGGGGGCTGAGGAATTGAATCAACAGTTTTCATTTATCTTAAAATATTGTTTTGGAAAATATAACAGCCTCTGCTCCACACCGGTGAGCAAGAATGAATAAAACAATATTTTAAAAATAAATTAAATAGTACATGAAAAAAAGCCCCCTCACATTTATTGTATTAGGGGGACAATATAAGTCACCTGAAAAATATGGATGTTTTTTGATGAATCTATCATGGTTAAAATGGAGTTGAAAGTTATGTTTTTTTTGTATAGGAAGGGGGCGGGGCAGCTAAAATGAACATCAAATATCAAAATACTGAATGGAGTAACTTTTAAACTGTCTGGGGTGTTCACATAGCTACAGTAGATGAGTGAAATATCCCTTTAAGTAAATAATCAGCAAGCTGCTCAGTGGAAAATGACATTGTATGTAAAAAAAAAAATACATTATTGCAGCATTGGTCTGTCATAGCATAAAAAATATGGTCATGTGCAGCAGATGCCTGCATTACTGTTCAGTGTAGATATAGAGCACCATATTGAATTAAAATGTACAGATAACTTATTTTGACACCTACAAAGTCAAGTGAAGTTGATCAGATCCAGGGGCGGATCTAGGCATGGGTATGGGGGGATGGGCAATGCCCCCCTAAATGCCCAGTCTGCCCCACCAAACACGATGGCATGCAAAACAACCCAAGACATTTAAAATTGAAGTGCCTATATTTAAAATGATTTGAAACACTACTACTGCTACTAACTAACTACAATTGTGGCACCACTAAACCAACAGCATTTCATCATTGAAAACAGAAAACTCTCTGAGTCAGACCTTTTGCTTTATGCATGCTGCGTGTCTGTTGCAACTTCAACAACTGATGTTATTATTGATTCTTAATTGTCCTGTAACCAAAAATTGCATGGGTGCGACTTCATCGCCCGTGCGCAAAAATGGTATGCAGCGGCTTCATCGCCCGTGGTGCGAAGTGACACTGGCGATACCATTTTCTCTGGCCCCCCAATTGGGAAATGTTACATCCGCCCCTGATCATATCATTTATTTTCTGTGTACAGCGGGCGTCTCGTCCAGGCCCTCGGTCTCTCTGCATCCTCCGTCATCTGAGCAGCTCTCTGCGGGGGACTCGGCCACCCTGGCATGCCTGCTCAGCGGCTACAACCCCCCGGGTGCCCAGGTGAGCTGGCAGGTGGACGGGAAGGAGGCGACGGCCGGCGTCCTGACCTCAGAGGAGCTGGAGGAGAAGAACGGCCGTTACGGCCGCAGCAGCACCCTGACCCTGAGCAAGGCACTCTGGGAGCAGGGCGAGGTGTTCACCTGCCTGGTGAACCACCAAGGAAACACACAGCTCTCCTTTATCACCAAGAGACAGTGTGGGAAGTAGCCTAGATAGACGTGCGTCATGCACGCAGCGCTGCTGAAAACATACAGCTTTATAGAATTATAGAAAAGCCTAATCATATCATTGTGAACTATTAGGGTGAGATTTTCGTTACCGCTATACCCCTTATCCCTTAACTTCTTTGCCTTTTTAAACTATTAAAAAAAAACATTTCTCAGTAGTTCAAATGGCCAGTCTACTAGCTCACAACGTGTTAATAGATTGACATGTTGAAATAGTCCAAAAAAGTTTTTCAAAATAGTGAAAATGAAATAAGGGATATGGCATAAGGGGTTTAGCATGTAATGAAAATGGAGCTATTAGTTTTGGTCAATGTTTGTTTGTCAAGGAAACTAATGACACTCATTAGACTTTCTCCATCAACGCCCATATTTGCTCGATGCTTGTGAAAATTGATCTCCTTTATAAATAAAATGCAAATAAAAAGAAATGCTCAGCATCAGTCGGCTTTTGGTCAATTCATATTTATATTTATTTTATACAAACTTTGTCTGATTGTACTACGACTTCATCCGCATAGGGTTTGGTTTATAGAAGGCAAATAAGATTTTAAACATGTTAAGTGAGCATGTGGGATGAGGCGGAAGAAAATTAACATTGACTAATATAGTTTGATTGACTATATAATCGCATAGGTCTGCAATTTTACAATAAATTTGTTTTGTAATGGGATTGACAAAATTGTAATCTTATTTCGTGTTGATAAACATACAGGGACGGATGTAACATTTCCCAATTGGGGGGGGGGGGCAGAAGAAAATGGTATGGGGCGGCTTCATCGTCCGTGTCGCTTCGCGCCACAGGCGCTGAAGCCGCACCCATACCATTTTCAGTAGTGTTTCAAATACTTTTAAATATAAGCACTGAAATATCTTGGGTTGTTTTGCATGCCATCATGTTTGGTGGGGCAGACTGGGCATTTAGGGGGGCATTGCCCCCCCATCCCTATCCCTAGATCCGCCCCTGTAAACATAGACAATATATTGAAGTTGTTGTTGGTGTGTGAACCTGTCATGGTGTAGCCACTTCTACATGAGCACCAACTCCTAACCGACACAGAGTGATGACAAACCATGCAGTATCAATAGGATGTTTCAGAGTGAGTCTCTGAGGGACAGTTGAACATCTGGGAACAGTGATGCTCCATTCTGGTCAGCAGCTCAAACCACTGACCCATGACTATGCAAATCAAAGCACACTACCATGACCTTATGGAAATCAATGACTAAAGGGGAAATACAGGCAGAATTCAACATTCTTCCTCAACCTGTTGAATGTGTTCTGTGCTCTGTTGTTCTCTTTGCAGGAGAAATGAATTATGCCTTCATGTAGTAAATTAATTTTTTAAAGGTTTTCCATCCATTATTCCTGATCAGAAGAACCATCGTCTGCTCAGAAGTTCAGATTAAGAAACGTCTGTATCATCATGAAGTCTCTTGTGGATCTGTTGTGCTCACAGGAGCAGAAACTAAGATGCAAATCTGCAGTCCCTCTGGGACGGATATGAGAGGCTGGCAGTTTCAATTTCCATTGAGCAGATGTTTCTATGATTTATAAAACTCATACTTAATAGCACAAATCACCACCCACTTGACATATAGGCATTCTTGTGATTACAGGTCCTTTTCGCTTACATCTAAATAAATTATGACTATTTTGCACTCTTTTTCAAAGTCATTAAAGGCAGGGGGCACACACACACACACACACACACACACACACACACACACACACACACACACACACACACACACACACACACACACACACACACACACACACACACACCGGAGCAGTTGTTTTCACGACACAGTGGATAGTGTCTGCACACACATATCAATTATGGCATAGAGACCTTTTTCCTTTGCATGCATTTTAGCAGGATTTACAGCAAGAGACTGCTTAAAAATAATAAAGAGCTAAAACAACTAAGCCAAATGAAGGAAAACTTTTTAAACACTTGCAGTATGGTACCAGGATAGGATAATCCTCCCCTGTGAATGAGGTCTATAGACCAGTAGACAGCAGAAAAACACGCCTGAAATAGCACCGAAACTCAATAAAATTGTTAAAACAGTTAAAAGAAGCCCCCAAGTGGCACTGGCCTTATGTAGGCTATTGAATTAAACTAGGTAAGGTAATGCATGCACACATGCATGTAGGCTATGTATGTATGTATGTATGGATGGATGGATGGATGGATGGATGGATGGATGGATGGATGGATGGATGGATGGATGGATGAATGAATGAATGAATGAATGAATGAATGAATGAATGAATGAATGAATGAATGAATGAATGAATGAATGAATGAAAGAGCAGTGGACCATAAACAAGTCTATTTATTGAGTGACAGTTGCAGCCTTGATCCACCAGAGGGCGACAGGCGACAAGGCAACAGGACAATGGATCATTCAGTTGCCGTGTCTGATTATTATAACTGATTTTGAAGAGCAAGGACCGTCATACTCATCAAAAATAACAATGATTTATCTATAGACAATTAAGTAGAAAATCAAGTCAGTAGACTATTATTACAAACTCTTGAGACTAGTGTGAAATTAAACCAAAGTGACCCATATAGGCCTATGGGTCCGTTTGGTTTCATTATGTCTACGCTAAAGATCTCTAAAGGGTCCATTTGGTTAGCAACTCCACCTGGAACCACCTGGAAGCCTCTCCCTCACAGAAAAGACACCTATGAACATGCAAGTCTATACAGGCCCCCCATGTATTAGCCCCAATTAATTTTCTAAAATCAATGTTAATTTACAATTGAATTTACAGACCTGGAAGGGTTCATTTGGCTCTTATGGGGACAGTTAGCTTACTTCTCTCTGTCTCTCACAAAACCTGGCAACACTTCTGCTCACAGCGCATGCACTGTGCTGGTCAGAGCCAGAGCCTTCTAGGGGAGAGTTGCGATATTCCCGTTCACTCCTGTGCGTCAGGGCAATGGCGGTGCTGGAGGAGCAGCAGCGCTGATGTAAAAGCCGTTTGAGTGCACTCGGAAAACCGGAAGTCGATGAATATGAATGGGACTCTATGGATTTAATCAGGGACCAGCAAAGAAGGCACGAAAACATCATGTATTAATGGCGGTGACCTCGTAAACAAACTATCGATGCAGGCAAATTAAAGAATGCCTTCCGGAGGTTGATTTCGAATACTTTGTCACATGATTTGCAAATAGTATATAATTATATTGACGTCTTGAAAGTGTTAGTGCTGATTGAAACTGGTTTCAAAGCAGACGATATCGCGAGAATTCACTGAAAAGCTAAGATTCTCGCGATAACAGCGGGGGGTAGGAGTATGCAGAAAGTTATTTAATCAGTTATTTAATCCAGCTTTAATGACTTTATTTTAGTTGTTCTTTAATAATACAACAACATAAACATTACAGAGACTCTAGCCGTGACTGAACAATACTTTAAAACAGTTGTCTTTTTGCATACGTACCTAAAATAGCTCTTATTGCGCCGTTTTCGTTGAAAACAATGTACTCCCAATGACAGTTAGGACTGGGACTGCACTCATAGACGATCTCTGTAGTCTCGTGCACGGTGCTCTGCTCTGCTTTCTGACCCCTCAATATCGTAACTCTCCTACTAGAAGGCTCTGGTCAGAGCCATCTAGTAGAAGAGTTGCGCCATTGAGGGGTCAGAAAACAGCCTGGTCACGTGGTTCCACGTACTCACGTGAACCACGTGAGTACGTGGTTCAATGCCCATAGGCATTGAAGCCTATGGGCTTCAATGCCTATGGGCATTGAAGCCCATAGGCTTCAATGCATTCAGTAACTTCCGGCTGTCACTATTCATGTCACTATCCAACAGAAGTCTACGTAGAAGGACCGGCCCCATGAAGTGAACGGAGTTGGCGTAACTCTGTTTATTTCCAAGGCTCTGGTACTGGTGAAAAAAACAAAACAAAACACCACGTGACCCGGACGTAGACGTAGGCACACGAGCTGTGTTTATTATTATTTAAAGAAGCAAAGAGACGGTTATTTTAGAGTGAAATTAAATGTCAGCAGTGTGTGATCACCATCATGTCAGTGTATTGTCTGCACTGCCA
The DNA here is from genome assembly GCA_039105355.1 of Benthosema pterotum. Lineage (NCBI taxonomy): Eukaryota > Metazoa > Chordata > Actinopteri > Myctophiformes > Myctophidae > Benthosema > Benthosema pterotum. The sequence continues at coordinate 4,818,509 of CM076975.1, forward strand.
GCCTGCACGACCCACTGGAGACTTCAAACTGTTGGAGGTACAGCATATCTGCAACTCTAGAGATGTTTTATGACGGGATCATGAATGTAGAGTTGCAATACCCTCCCTCCACTCCCTACTCATTCAATGTCCATCTGCGATCTGCTTGTATTAAAGGGCAATTCCACCCATTTTCAAAAAAATCCTGAGAGGATACAAAATTAATGGAACCAAATGGACGTTAGCGGGTCCATTTGGTTCCATTTGTACCCTCTGAGAAAAAAAGGGGTCTGAAAGAAAAATCATTAACATGGTTGAAATACATCTTGATGATGTCATCAGACGTATTTCACCATGTTAATGTTTTTTTTTTTTTTTTTCAGACCTCCATTTTGAGCAAATACAGAATTGGGGGAACTGTTTTTTTTTTTTTTTTTATCATGTCCACACAACATCTCTAAGGTATACTATTGACATATTACAATGTTGAAAATGGGTGGAGTTCCCCTTTAAAGGCGAATTCCACCCATTTTTTAACATTTTACTATCCCAGATAGCAAAATGCATTGATTCAACGTTGAATTCTGGTTATCTAACCAAAATTCAACGTTGAATCAATGCATTTTGCTATCTGGGATATGCCATTAACTGTGTGGGCAATATTACTTAGGAGAGTGATGTCTTTACTTTGCTTATGATCCCTTAGAAAAAATAATATTGCATTACTTATTACTAGAAAGAATAATGTATTACATATTACAATATTACTTTCCCAAGTCCCTCCTCCCACTCGCAAAGGAATAAAGATGTACAACACAATATGTTTGTTTAGTGACAACTTGCGACAACTGTATGTTGTGTGCAGAATACTGTGGTGGATTAGGTTCTACACACTACAGTGCATCTCTGTTGTTATTTGTTAATAGCTTGTAATAGCTTGTAATAGCGTGTGTGTTTTCACATGCAACAACAAGCTCAAAAGTAATACCGGATACCGGTAAGTAATGAGGTGTGTTTGGGTAGCGTAACATATTACTTATGTATACATAAATATTACACATTTTGGCATTTTGGAGTAATATCTTTACTTTTTCTGGGTAAAGGTAATAACAATAACAATATTACAGTAATATGCAATGTTTACACTGTTTACACTGGTCATTAATATACCTTTAGAGATGTTGTGGGCATGATAAAAAAAAAAAGTCCCTCCATTCTGTGTTTCTAGAAATGGAGGTCTGAAAAAAATCATTGACGTGGTGACACACAACTTGATTACAGCTCCAAGTTGACCTTTTTTACCTGAGAGTCTACACATTTTGAAAATGGGTGGAATTCCCCTTTTAAACAATCTTAAACGCACCAACATTGCAGCTGGCAATAGAAGGCAATTCAGGCCGTGACAAATGATGACAACAAATGCAATGTTTTGGGATTTATAAGATATATATAATTTATAAGAAGAAAAATCAAACGAAAAGTGTTGTATCCTCTCTCTCTCTCTCTCTCTCTCTCTCTCTCTCTCTCTCTCTCTCTCTCTCTCTCTCTCTCTCTCTCTCTCTCTCTCTCTCTCTCTCTCTCTCTCTCTCTCTCTCTCTCTCTCTCAGAAACTACTGCCAGATTCCTATGACCATGTGGTGTGCAGCTATGAGGAGACTGGAGAGGGTCAGTTTAAGGTGAATGCAGGATTTTACAGTTTTGCATTTTAGTTTTACATCATCTTAGTATAGCGTACCTAGAGAGAGAGTTTACATGCTCTCCCTGTGTCCCCTAGGGTATGTACCCTCGCATGTTCTCCACCATGTCCCCTAGGGGTAGTAGGTACCCTCACATGTTCTCCACTGTGTCCCCTAGGGTAGGTACCCTCACATGTTCTCCACTGTGTCCCCTAGGGTAGATACCCTCACATGTTCTCCCTGTGTCCCCTAGGGTAGATACCCTCACATGTTCTCCCTGTGTCCCCTAGGGTAGATACCCTCACATGTTCTCCCTGTGTCCCCTAGGGTAGATACCCTCACATGTTCTCCCTGTGTCCCCTAGGGTAGATACCCTCACATGTTCTCCCTGTGTCCCCTAGGGTAGATACCCTCACATGTTCTCCCTGTGTCCCCTAGGGTAGATACCCTCACATGTTCTCCCTGTGTCCCCTAGGGTAGATACCCTCACATGTTCTCCCTGTGTCCCCTAGGGTAGATACCCTCACATGTTCTCCCTGTGTCCCCTAGGGTAGATACCCTCACATGTTCTCCCTGTGTCCCCTAGGGTAGATACCCTCACATGTTCTCCCCGTGTCCCCTAGGGTAGGTACCCTCACATGTTCTCCCCGTGTCCCCTAGGGTAGATACCCTCACATGTTCTCCACTGTGTCCCCTAGGGTAGGTACCCTCACATGTTCTCCACTGTGTCCCCTAGGGTAGATACCCTCACATGTTCTCCCTGTGTCCCCTAGGGTAGATACCCTCACATGTTCTCCCTGCGTCCCCTAGGGTAGATACCCTCACATGTTCTCCCTGTGTCCCCTAGGGTAGATACCCTCACATGTTCTCCCCGTGTCCCCTAGGGTAGGTACCCTCACATGTTCTCCCCGTGTCCCCTAGGGTAGATACCCTCACATGTTCTCCCCGTGTCCCCTAGGGTAGGTACCCTCACATGTTCTCCCTGTGTCCCCTAGGGTAGGTACCCTCACATGTTCTCCCTGTGTCCCCTAGGGTAGATACCCTCACATGTTCTCCCTGTGTCCCCTAGGGTAGGTACCCTCACATGTTCTCCTCTGTGTCCCCTAGGGTAGGTACCCTCACATGTTCTCCTCTGTGTCCCTTAGGGTAGGTTCTCACAAAAAACATGCAGTAATCCTGGTCTCTAGACTGCCTCCCCCTGGCCAGCCGGGGCGCCTGATGGAGGGGACAGGAACTGGTTGGAATAACGTGTTCCTTTCACACGCTACATCCAACCAGGGAAACTCACCCACCTGTGAAAAGTCCGATGCCTCCCCAGGTTGGTGGAGGGTTGCGTAGAGACCAGGATCACGTTAGGTCAGTGGTTTTCCAGGTGGTCCCCAGCTAAATGATGGACAGTTGGTAACCAAATGGACCCTTATAGATCTGTAACTCTTGAGATCGTAAAATGAAACCAAATGGACCCTTGCGGGTCCATTTGGTATCATTTCACGCTCTTCACGTTTCACGCTCTTCATGCTTTCACGCTCTCAAGAGTTAAATTATATTTAAACTGAATTACTTAATTTTCAAGAATGTACACAGTTAAAAAATGGAGAAGAATTGTTATTTGGACCAACGTTCCAAAGTTTATCTCCCATAAATTGTGGACACAAACTTGAAATTGAAAATCCTTAGTTTTTGGTTATTTTTTGAGAGACTAAACTCAACATCAAATGTTGGTCCTCCATGGCTAGAATGCAGAATAAATAGTGGGCCCTGGTGTGAAAAAAATGTTGAAAACCACTGCGTTAGGTAATTGGCACAAACTGGGTTACAAATGGGATAAAAAAAAAAATAGAATAACCATGAAGATATTGACGAGGAACCTTGGTAAACCGATAAATAAATTCTCTGGTGTCACCAATAATTGAAGGCCCGTTTGAAGTTGAGGCTCTCCTGTGAAGAGGAGGTCACCACGTGGCTGAAGGCTTTCCAGACCTCCTCCCAGGTGACCTGGAGGAAGTCCAAGACCTTCCCACACCCTGGATGGTCCAACGCATACCGGGTGAGTTTTCACCAAAGTTATAAGCCACAAGTTGCAACACTAGTCGTAGATGTTGATGTTCTAAGTACCGTAATTTCCGGATTATAAGCTGCACCTGAATATAAGCCGCACCAGCTACATTTTGGGCAAAATACTGATTTTTCCTTGTATAAGCCGCAGCTGACTATAAGCCGCACCAGAGATTTCTTTTGGTTTTGTTCACAATTCCAGGATGGATTTTTCCCACAAACAAAAGAGGCAAAACATCAAAATTAGACCAAAATGAACGTGACTTATTAATTAAGTGGTGCTAATTTAGATGGGGAATATCATGACAACAACACATCAACTCTTGAGAGTGTAAACATGAAACCAAATGGACCCGCTAGGGTCCATTTGGTTTCATTTTTACGCGTTAAGAGTTACATCTGGTTAACCAACTTTCTATGATTTAGTCTGCGGAGCCCACCTGGAACCTGGAAAATCCATAGATTGGCCGCACCGTTGTATAAGCCGCAGGGTCAAAAGCATGTGAAAAAAGTAGCGGCTTAGAGTCCGGAAATTACGGTAATGGTACCAATCCAGCAGGGCTGTGCTAGAGTTTGTCTAAAACAGGGGTGCCCACACAGGGGTGCCCACACTTTTTTGACTTGAGAGCTACTTTCAAAATGACAGTCTCAACAAGATCTACACATCAAAAATGTGATTGTTCCATTACTGAAAATCCATTTCAATGCCCCCTAGAAAGTTTGAGCTTTGAAATCGTGGTGATGGGTGTTACTTACTGTTATAGTGTTTAAGAATAATGCGCTTAAAATGAAAAATAGAGAATTGGAAGGTTTTCTTGTATATGCTACTACTGTGCTGACGTTTGAAAACAGTATTTGAGGTTTGAGTTGACAGTTTGTGATGTTGAGTTTAGTCTTTTCCACCCAAAACTAAGAATTTTCACATTTTTGTCCACAATTGTGAAAGAGAACTGGCAAAACATTGGTCAAAATAATTATTCTCCATTTTCTAATTGCATGGACTAGAACATGGTCTAATTGCAAATGGACCCATAAGGTCCATTTGGTTTCATTTTAACACTCTCAAGAGTTACAGATCTGCTGTCGTGATCTACCTGCATGGTCTGTGTGATCTACTGGTAGATCACGATCTACCTTTTGGGCACCCCTGGTCTAAAACATGCATTCCGTTTGTCTTGTGTCTTATGGCAACAGGTGGACCTCAGGTGTCAACACAACACCTATCCCAAAGCAAAAGCAACCATAATCAGGACGAAAAACACCAAGTGTTCTGCCACCATGTTCCTGGTGCTGAAACGCAACGTCTACAGCAAGAACAGAGCGTCCAGGTAATCACAGTAAAAAGAAAACATCCAGCAGTACATAAAATACCCATACTATCCACAGCAAAACCTCCATTCTAAAACAAATTGATCTGTGACCGTAAGTTCCACTGATAATCGACTCCTTCAATCACTTTCTATCCTTCCAACTGATCCCACAGCTCTGTAGCTGAACTGTTTGAAGCATATAGTTCCAGCTGTTCCCACAGCTCTGTAGCTGAATGACGTTTATATCATTCCAGCTGATCTCACAGCTCTGTAGCTGAACTGGGTGAAGTTTATATCATTCCAGCTGATCTCACAGCTCTGTAGCTGAACTGGGTGAAGTTTATATCATTCCAGCTGATCTCACAGCTCTGTAGCTGAACTGGGTGATGTTTATATCATTCCAGCTGATCTCACAGCTCTGTAGCTGAACTGGGTGAAGTTTATATCATTCCAGCTGATCTCACAGCTCTGTAGCTGAACTGGATGAAGTTTATATCATTCCAGCTGATCTCACAGCTCTGTAGCTGAACTGGGTGAAGTTTATATCACTCCAGCTGATCTCACAGCTGTAATACAGTAGACTGTAAGTAAGTAAGTAAGTAAGTCCAACGCAAAAGAGATTTCTCCTCAGACGTTAATATTTTGTTTGGTATAGGCCTGCAGTAGGATTAGGCTATTAGATGCATGCGCCCGCCCACATGTAGGCTATTTAAATGTCGCGTTGGATCTCGCGCCGTCGAGTGAAATGCACCCATTATAACGACACCTCTCCAAAATATGTACGTCTAAATCCACTATTCTGTTCAACTTATTTAATGATGTATCGATTGATTGAATACTTTATTTGATCAGAAATGTAAACAGTAGGCCTACAGTACAGTAAAAAAGTTACTGTAAGCATTATGCTAAAGTCCTGGATATTCAATTCGTTTAGACTATCATGCCATGATAAAAGCAACAAAATTATAATCATTATGGTGAGCTGGGGAGTGACAGAAACCATATCATCGGCCTCTCCAAATAATATTAAATTAGTTAAGCCGATGACCCTCTTTTCTTCATGTGAATCATGTCGTTTAAATGAGAATTTCGAAATTAAACCAAGATTAAATACCCTGTAGGCACCTGTGACATATTGCAGGTATCTTCTTTTGGCGATTGAACAGCAGCAAAGACGGGTTGTAATTGTTAATCGAATTTTCCTAAATGGACTGTCACCGGTAATCAAAAGGGTAAGTTTAGTATTTAACAGACTTAATCACAGTGGTGGTATTTGGACAGCCAAATATATTCGGAGGTGCTACTTGGTGTTTAATAGATTGAGAACCCCCCCCCCCCCATCCATCTGCCCCACAACGTGGTGAAGTTGCCCTGTACCCTTGGCAGACAAACAGCCCCAAAGCATAATGTTTCCAAATTCCACCCCCATGCTTGACGGTGGGGATGGTGTTGTTGGGTTTGTATTCAGCATTTTTCTCCCTCCAAACACGACGAGTGGAATTAATGCCAAAGAGTTCAATTTTGGTCTCATCTGACCACATCACTTTCTCCCAAGCCTGTTCTGAATCATTTAGGTGTTCATTGGCAAACTTCAGACGGGCCTGCATGTACATGTGCCTTCTTGAGCAGGGGGACCTTGCGGGCACTGCAGGATTTCAATCCATTACGGCGTATTGTGTTACCAATGGTTTTCTTGGTGATTGTGGTCCCAGCCGCTTTCAAGTCATTAACAAGCTCCGGCCGTGTAGTCCTGGGCTGATCCCTCACCGTTCTCATGATCAACCTCACCCCACGAGACGGGATCTTGCATGGAGCTCCAGGCCGAGGGCGATTGACGGTTATTTTGTATTTCTTCCACTTTCTAATAATCGCACCAACAGTTGTCTCCTTCTTCTCACCAAGCTTCTTGCTGATGGTCTTGTCAGCCCATGCCAGCCTTGTGCAGTTCTACAATCTTGTTTCTGATGTCATTTGAAAGTTCTCTGGTCTTGCCCATGGTTTTGACAGGTGTCTTTTATACCATAACGAGTAGTGATTAGCAGTACTTTCTTAAAGTGACAGGACTCATCTGCCTCGTGGGCCCTTAACCGGTCTGTGAAAGCCAGTCTTCTTGTAGGGCATCAAATACTTATTTCATTCTATTAGATGGATGTTAATTCATAACCTTTTATTAATGTTTTTTTCCTGGACTTTTTTGTTGATATTCTGTCTCTATTAGTTAAAATAAAAGTACCATAAAAATGACAGAGTGCTCATCACTTTGTAATCAAGAAAACTTACTAAAATCAGCAGGGGATCAAATAATTATTTCCTCCACTGTACATGATTTCAGAATGTTTCAATATACACTTTTCAGCAACTGCATGACCCCCTTTTTCACAATTTCATCTGGAAAGGTTATTGCAGAATTTTCAAAAGCTTTCATGAAGAACATACAAAAAGAAATAAGAACATTACTGCACTGCCACTGACCTGCCAGTCCCAGCTATTGGATTTTTCTCCACCAGCCCAGGTGGAAGTAACAGGCTGTTGTGTGGATCTGATGCAGCTCTGCACGCAGTGCATTCATGTGAAAGGCAGTGACAACTGCTTCTGGCATCCATCTATTAGATTTATCACCGCAGGGATGAAGGATAGAAACAGGCATACAGAAACAGACAAACAAATCGGGTTACTATTCTTTCCCACACAAAAATAAAGCAAACTAAGAGTTAAATGTCCCATCCATGTAGATCTAATAAAAAAAAATGAAATTTGTTATTAATATATTAACAGATGGTCAAGGAATTTTGTAAAAGAGCAAACTGACATTGGCACACACACACACACACACACACACACACACACACACACACACACACACACACACACACACACACAGGCTATTTTCTCCATGAAGTAGAAACTATTTGTTTTATCAAAAAATAATCATTGAATTTGTTTTACGGTAACTTTTTCCCCTACAATGGACTAGTTAAAAACAAATGTCTTCAACAAAAAAATAAAAAGGGACCCATAAAAATGTTTCAGTGACACACAAATGTGTTCTGACCCAGTGTTTGTGAGACAGTGGACGAGACCTTGCTCGGTCATGGGACCGATATAAAGGCGTTTATTGGTACCCAACGAATATAGGCCGCAATCTGAATGGGGACTCTAAACCCAACAATTAGCATACCGTATTTCTATATAGATTTCATTTGGACTCATAGCCAACAAAGTGTCATGGTGTGAGGGGTTCTAACCTAGGGGTGGGAAATTATTTTTCCCAAGGGGCCAAATGAGATACATAAAATATTGTGGAGAAGCCAAGACTAAAATTTCAAGATAAAAGTAAGAATAAGACCAACCATTTTGACACCAGTGTACTCTGTTTATTCAGCATTTGAGCCATGGACCACCATTTGATGACATTTTAGCCCCACAGACCCCCCAAAACTAAAGATTTATTTTGCTTTTGTCCACAATTCCAGGCTGGATTTGAGAAACAAAACAGTCAAACATAAAGTTCAAAATGACCAATCTTCTACATTCTCTAGTTGTGTAGACTTGGGGTAATTCACATGATGAATATTTTAACTCTTCACACAAAAAACTAATCGGTCAAAATTGCAACTAAACACTTCAGTCAATGGTGTTAGGTCACTTTCCTGGGTTATTTCTTGAAGCCATAACCTTTTCCTGGGTTGCAGGGATTTTATTTTGACCGAATTCATGGGTTGTTTTATTTGGTTATTGGTTTTGGGTTGTTTTAATGAGAATAACCAATTTGTTAGGTCACAGACTTTGGTTGATGCCGCGGTGCACTGTGGGTATTGTAGAATTTCTCGGACAAAATGACGAAAAATGAAATTATTTATACTTTTTACAGGAACAGATAGGATACTAATGCCGAGGAATGCATCCAACACTGTAAACACAACACTGCAACGACTTTTCCTTCAGACCGGCACTCAGACCGTTACTCAGACCGGTACGGTAACCAATTTGTTAGGTCACAGACTTTGGTTGATGCCGCGGTGCACTGTGGGTATTGTAGAATTTCTCGGACAAAATGACGAAAAATGAAATTATTTATACTTTTTACAGGAACAGATAGGATACTAATGCCGAGGAATGCATCCAACACTGTAAACACAACACTGCAACGACTTTTCCTTCAGACCGGCACTCAGACCGTTACTCAGACCGGTACGGTAACCAATTTGTTAGGTCACAGACTTTGGTTGATGCCGCGGTGCACTGTGGGTATTGTAGAATTTCTCGGACAAAATGACGAAAAATGAAATTATTTATACTTTTTACAGGAACAGATAGGATACTAATGCCGAGGAATGCATCCAACACTGTAAACACAACACTGCAACGACTTTTCCTTCAGACCGGCACTCAGACCGTTACTCAGACCGGTACGGTAACCTTACCCGTCCACATACTCGCTGTAGTTTAAGTCAGTGGGACGTTCTGACCCAATGACGTCACTGGGTCAGAATCTGACAACTTGGGAAGCACGGCGCTGGAGCCACAGAATCCCAATGTTATTAATCAGGAGGCCATTAGCATGTATGCTAATGACCAACACCACACAAAGAGTTTTGAAAAGTGGCGAAGTTCCCCTTTAAATGGGTGGAATTTCCCTTTAATAAAACAAATGGGTTAACTGAATATTCTGTATCAATTCAACTGGCAGTTGGGTAATCTTGACCCTCAAAATTAGGTTATTAATGCAAGCTAATATGTTCGGTCAAATCAACTGGTACTTAGGTTATGTTGACCCTCATAATTGGGTTATTAATGTAACCAAATGCATTCGGTCAAATATAATAACACGCATTATTCGGTCAGATTGACCAAAGACCCAGTTGGTCCTTATTCAACCTCTACGTTTGGTTGAAATTTGACCGAAGTTAGGTTGTTTTTGACCATTGTTTTTTCTCTCTCTTGAGAGTGTAAAAGTCTCTCAAAGAGTTACATCTGGTTAACCAACTTTCCGTACTTAACTGGAACTTTCTCAAGGACCACTGGTGGTCCCCGGGCCGGTCAGAGTCAGCCAAAGGGCCGCATTTGGCCCCTGGGCCACATAATGCCCAGGTATGTTCTAAGTTAACCTGTCTGCAAGTGGCCAACTTGCGGTAATTGTCATCGGTGGCGAACACCAGGTAGTCATGGTGGCGATTGTGCTTAGAGAGAAAGTGCTCCCCTTCCCAGCTCTCGGCCCATCTTCCCCCATGGACACCTGCTGGATTCTACAGGGGACGGGTGGCATCAGGCTGGCCCTCCTGCGATCCAACCTCGACCTCACAGCCTCAAATGGAGGCAATGCGGCTTGTTCAGCCTGAGGTACGTGGTTCAGGATCTGTTAATTATGACAATGTTGGGGTCAGCCGCTTCAACATTGAATCGGTTGGTGGTTACCCACGTGCGGCAACCGGCCCTCGCTATATTTTATCATTGCGTGTTCGGTTGCGCAAATACCGGTAGTTGACCAAAATAAGGCCTAACCCCCGCCCCGCCCCGCCTCGCCCCGCCCCGCCCCGCCTCGCCTCGCCCCGCCCCGCCCCGCTCCGCCTCGCCTCGCCTCTAGCTCTGCAGTTTACAGAATGTTGTGTTGGGCTGCCATTTATACAACCCCGGCCTGGCCTACACAGGTGATGTGGGTAAAAGTGATTAATGAGCCGGAGCTGATTGGAGGAGTGAAGGGGTGAAGTTTATAATCATTCCAGCTGATCCCACAGCTCTGTAGCTGAACTGGGTGAAGTTTATATCATTCCAGCTGATCCCACAGCTCTGTAGCTGAACTGGGTGAAGTTTATATCATTCCAGCTGATCCCACAGCTCTGTAGCTGAACTGGATGAAGTTTATATCATTCCAGCTGATCCCAAAGCTCTGTAGCTGAACTGGATGAAGTTTATATCATTCCAGCTGATCCCACAGCTCTGTAGCTGAACTGGATGAAGTTTATATCATTCCAGCTGATCTCACAGCTCTGTAGCTGAACTGGGTGAAGCTTATATCATTCCAGCTGATCCCACAGCTCTGTAGCTGAACTGGATGAAGTTTATATCATTCCAGCTGATCCCACAGCTCTGTAGCTGAACTGGATGAAGTTTATATCATTCCAGCTGATCTCACAGCTCTGTAGCTGAACTGGATGAAGTTTATAATCATTCCACCTAATCCCACAGCTTGACTTTAATAGGCACTTTTAATAATCTTTTTTGAGGCTTGGAAACAGTGTTGTTTTTGTTGACTAAGACTGAAGACTAAGTCGGTTAAGGTTTTTGATATTTAGTTGACTAAGACTAGACTAGCAACAATGATTTTCAAAAGACTAAGATGAAGACTAAGTCATAACCTAATGGAAATAAGAAACATTTTTATGTTATTTTTTCCTTTCTTTTTAAGTATGTGAAAATGCATACATACTAAAAACTAAATCTGTATGACATATATAAACCTACAATGTATTTGTATGTAAGACTAAACTACCAAGACTAAGACTAAATCATTTTTTTGACATTTCGTCGACTAAGACTAGACTAAAAAAAAGATTTTTCAGAAGACTAAATGGGACTAAAAGACTAAATATGTCTTATTGAAAAGACTAAAAACTAAGACTAAATCAAAATATTATACTGCTTGGAAAGGGTTTGTCGAACTGTCGCGTTTACTAATGCCTTTCGTATGTTTGTTTTCTTTTCTTTTCTATCCCCCCTCCTTGGTCAGATCTCAAGACCCTCACATCCACGACGGCTTCCTGTTCAACATCGCTCTGAGACACCAACACAACCACCTGCCCTTCTGGCCCATGCAGAAGCAGCCAGACGCCGGGAGCACAGACACCTCTGTCGAGCAGCCAAAGACACTCCGTGAGAGTGTCGGAGGCCATCATCATCTTCATCTTCATCACGGCCGCGTTCCAGCGGTGTTTCCGATGGAGCGGCGCCATGATGAAGATGATGATGATGAGTTCGATCTGCAGGATAGAGACGATTCCATGGATTCCATCCCTGCATCGCTCTGCTTCAGGTCAGAGGACAAGACATGCTGAAACATCAGATAGATCAGTTGGTCTTCAGCCTTTCTGCTAACCCACTATTTAACATAATTACTGTATTAGTTCCAGCCCTAAAACCAACATGATGCGGTACATAATGGCCTAGATTTTTGTCACCGCTAAACCCCTTATCCCATAACTTCTTTGCCTTTTTAAACTATTTAAAAAAAAAACATTTTTCAGTAGTTAAAATGGCCAGTCTACAAGCTAACTATTCCAAAGGGTTTTTCAAAATACAACGTAGTAAAAAAGGGATAAGGGGTTTGGGATAAGGGGTTTAGCGTGTGACGAAAACGGAGCCCTGAGTGTTTAAACAGTTAGTTGCATTTATTTGGCATAGTTATTCTGACCTGTTGACCTGAGTGGCCTATAGGGTTCCTCGCAGAGTTCGTGAGTGGAGCGGAGCGGCCGAGAATTCCGCTCATCGCTCTCGACGTATTTGGTCCCGCTCGCAATCCGCTCACGTGGACCCCCTCCCAGGCCGCTCTGTGCTCCTCGCTCCGCTCAGCCCCACCCGCTCAGGAGCAAAATTTGACGGCTGGAAAAAAAAGGCTGCTGCTTTTTCTTTGTCGAAACACATCGTGGTTATTGCCCCCCTCACAGCATAAACATTTAAGACAGGAGTTATATGTGCAGTTACACTGCTGTCTATATTAACCCAGACAGGTGCGGCGAATAACTAATTAATCTTATGCCGCGCTATTTCGTTTCCAAAATGCTATACGGGATAATAGGTTATTGATGATGTTACACTGTAACATCATCATTGGACATAATTGGGGGGGGTCGCTGCGCTCAAATACGTTGCCGTTATGATGTGCAGTGCTTCAAAATAAATAGTGAGGTGACGCATCTAAGGCAAGATAGACAGCAAGACAGTCAGCTTACTTTTTCTTTTTTCCAATTTCCATCATGATCATCATCTCCTCCTTCCTCCCGCACCTCGGAGAGGATTTTAATTGTCTTGATCGTGTTGCTGGCACTGTAGGCCTATAGTCGCCATCTGAACCACAACCACACGTTTATGCTGTGCTACTGAACACGTGTGCCGTTGTCTGGACTGAACGGCTTGGAGCGGCCTGGAGCGGAGGATAATTCTCGATCCAGAGCGCGCTCCGACCCATTTGAAAACCCGCTCAGCGCTCACTTAAAAATCCATGCGCTCCGATCACCGCTCCGCTCGCGCTCCGCTCATGATCTCTGGTTCCTCAGGCTGGCGAAACCAGATCAGAGTTGTAGGCTGGGCCAGCCCGTATTGTGCTTTATAAACAAATAGTAAGATTTTAAAATGAATTCTAAATTTAACCGGGAGCCAGTGGAGGGAGGCCAGGACGGGCGTAATATGCTCCCATCTTTGGCTGGAGGTGGCCCAAGGGCCCGTCATTTCTAGATTCGTCTATGTGTGACTGAATGGGAGTCAACGGGAGTTGGGAGAAGTGGCAAAGAGCAGCCAAAACGAAGAACCAACGATGGGATGGGGAACAGAGGGAGGTCATATACCTCACAGCTAGCGATGTGGCCGCCAAGGACCGTCACAAACCAGCGCTTTGTTTGTATAGCTTTTGACTTACTGTAGATCAAGAGTTATTAACATTTTGTTGATAACTTTAGCTAATAAGATGAATACGACTTAAATAATTATGCTTTCCCATAAAAACACAGTCAATATTTTATTTCTTTCAGAAATAGACAATATTTCACTCGACAGGAACTGCTCCTGTCGCAAGTTGATGATGTCATATGTCCATGTGTGGTCCGGCTAGGGAATGCCTATGCTGATTTAAAAACAACTTGAAAATATTGATCCTATGATATCAACATTGTATATACTTTCATTAGCATGTGCATTCCATAACAACTTGCTCTCCATATAAATACACTGCTTTTTTACATTCACTTTAACCCTTTGTGTACTGACCGCGTTTTGTTGTTCGATGCATTATGTTACACTTTAGCTATTGAAAAATATCAGATCTACAAGCTCATATTGCACCACCGAGTGGCGCAATATGAGCTTGTAGGTCTGATATTTTTTTGAAAAATTGTGAAAATTATGCACAAATCTAAGAATATATTCTATGTGACACCTGATTGTAGTTTCTGACACTAGATTCTAGTTTCTGACTAGTTTCTAGTTACTGATGCTAGATTCTGACAGATTCTAGTTTCTCTGAAAAATCTGTGTTCCTGTGTCGGTGATGCCCAACATATTTCATGCCAAGGACCACCAGAATTATCCATATTTGGCTGAGGAACCCCCATCTGAAAACGTGTTGTTCTAGGTGATCCCCCAGAAGAAAAAAGATTTGAGTTAAAAATGTTTGCTTCCGAAATAACGCACTCAAAGATTTGCACCACATTTTCACAATTTTTCAAAAATAGCAGAACTACAAGCTCGTATCGCGCCACTCGGTGGCGCGATATGAGCTTGTAGATCTGCTATTTTTCAACAGCTAAAAACACCAAAACGTGTTCAGTACACAAAGGGTAAAAACACTTCTCATCCTTCAGAGAGGATGACCTGAGGGCCCAGATCGCTCTGTTCTCAGTGGACCTCGCGGAGATGCTGGACTCAGACCCCGGGACCTTCGCCGAACCGATCCGCGCCTTCCTGAACGCCTACAACCGAGTGAAGCACGACCAGCGCTCGCTCGCGGACGCTCTGCGACGCTTCGCCGAAACGCCGCCGCTGCCGCCTCCTCCTCGGACTCAGGTCAAAGAAGAGCCTGTAGAACAACATCTCCAACAGTCTCCAACTGGAGTGTGGATCGGCGTTCGACAAGAACCTCCTCTTCCTCCTCCTCCAGCGATGGTGGACAGAAGAGCAGCAGTGGCGGCGGTGAGGAGAAGGCCTGACTCATCCGGGGAACCCCCCAAGCGCTCGAGAAAGGACGAGCAGCAGCGACTCTGTTCCGAGAAGAACGCGCAGCTAGTGTGAGCGTTACTGACCCGAGGATGAGATACATTTCTGTTGACTTTTTCCCGTGTCGCGTGAAAGCCGGGATATCGTAGCTTCAAACGTGACATGTCGGTTGTTCAGTTTTGTCCAACAAATTAGAAAATGGCAGAGCCTGCTTGGAATTGAATTGGAATTGCTCCTAGAATTTCATGGTCAAAATAATAATTGTATTGTTTTTTTTTTTTTTATTGGTTTTATGTATTTCATGAAGTCTTCTTGAATTAGATCATCTCCAATAACATTCTCACCCCTAGTCTTTTGACGCATCTATGGGCTGCATGAGGCCTCCAAAGGAATCCCTATAAGCTTTGTCATTGGCTTACAAGTACTCCCGGCAGGACTATTTCTGAACCCAAAATTGCCTCCAATGAGTTGGTGTGTGTGAATGTGGGAAGTGAGGACGCTGGCGTCGACTGTTCACTGCTTCACCTCCCAATGTATGAGTGAATGGACCATTGTAAAGTGCTTTGAGCACTTAGAAAAGTGCTATAAAAATGCAATCCATCATTATTTCATATTACTCCTTCAGATTCTGTCCCAAAATCCCACAAAGTGTTACACAGTATCTCTACAGCCATGTTATCTGTCTGATATTTCAGATTCCAACCCCATTGTCTATAATTGGCTTTCAAAGTTTGCCAGATTTGCCTGTTTTGCACAAAAAATTTCAAATGATGAACCGTGCAATTTAAGTGAAATCTTCAACACACTTTTATTTCCTAGGCCTACTATAGTAGCCGAGATAGATCTCTGCAAATACACTAAATGTACCTTAATCCAAGATGCCAACATTGAAAACCAAATATAGAGCAATATTGTCAACATTTCATTCTTGTTTAACCCATTATACACCCATTACACACCTGATATTCTGAGGGAAATGCAGAAAAAGCAGCACAAACCTTTGAATAGTGCTGCTTTCACAAATGTGAAAGCAGCAGATCTATTTTTTTTTTTTTTTTTTTTCATGCAGAAGTTTTGTAGAAAATATATATAGTGTCAAAATGGGTTAAGTAGCATGTGACATGCCTAACAAGGAGTTTTCATGATTCTAAATCCATTCCTTTTGGGAATATTTGGGTAAGTAGATATGGACAAATTTAGTAGCCTGCCCTACAAGGAGTGTTTTTTTTTTTTTTTTTTTTTTTTTTGGAGGCAGTACATTGGGGACTAAAGAAGGAGAGGATTTCACAGGAGCAAAACAACAACAAAAACTTTAACTTTGACGCCAATTAACCGCCTCAGATGTGTGCTGTAGGCCTGTGTGCGGTAAGCACTGTTGAAATGACTCAAATGCAATAAAATAGAATAAAAAACTGTTGAAAGTGGGGAAAGTACAGTATATTATACAGTTGGAGGAGGCACAGAGTTAGGTCACATGGCATCGTTTTATACATGTTATAATAGGGCTTGGAGCTTTTCTTTTTAAAACAAAATTTGCAATTATTTGCAGTCTCTTTGGAACAAATGTGCAAAACATAGTAGGCCTACAAATAGTAGTCCTTAGGGTGGTTGCATTCCATTGGTCAATCTTTTTGTCACAACGGTTCACAAATCTCGCTGCTGTGTTTGCACAATGTATTTCACATAGCGCTTTGGCTTCTTGAACAAACTGTGGTAAGTTTCTCCCCCAGCAAACCTGCTTCAACCCAGGGCTGGATTTAGGCATGGGGGGGCAATGCCCCCCTAAATACCCTGACTGTCCCACCAAACATGATGGCATGCAAAACAAATCATATTTCAAAGATATTTCAAATTAAAGTGTTTATATTTAACATGATTTGCAAACACTACTACTGCTACTAACTACAGCTGTGTCACCACTAAACCAACAGCATTTCATCATTGAAAACAGAAAACTCTCTGAGTCAGACCTTTAGCTTTATGCATGCTGCGTGTCTGTTGCAACTTCAACAACCACTGATATTATTATTGATGCCTCCTTGCCTATAAGTCCTGTACAAGATATAAATCTTGTGGGTCACATAAATGAAACACAGAGAGATATATATATATACACGGTAAGTAAACTGCAGTAATGTATAGTCTAGAGATCATACCTGGGCATCATGCGGCCCTATGGCTGACTCTGACCGGCCCGGGGACCACCAGTGGTCCTTGAAAGAGTTCCAAGTTACATATGGAAAGTTAATTGGTTAACCAGATGTAACTCTTTGAGAGCGTATAAATGAAACCAAATGGACCCTTGCGGGTCCATTTGGTTTCATTTTTACACTCTCAAGAGTTAAAATATTCATCATCTGAATTAGCCCAAAGTCTACACATTCAATCAGAGAATGTAAGAGAATGGTCATTTTTGTTATCCTGTTTTGTTTCCCAAATCCAGCCTGGAATTGTGGACAAAAACAAAAGAAATCCTGAAGAAAGGTTTGGGATCTGTGGGGCTACAATGTGGTCCGTGGCTCAAATACTGAATAAATAGTGAGCCCTGGTGTCTAAAGGGTTGGTCTTACTCTTACTTTTATCTTGAAATTAAATTAATATTACGCAGACTTTAGTTCATCCTTTAGTTCAGCCTTTAGTCTTGGCCCTCCGCAATATTTTATGCATCTCATTTGGCCCCTTGGGAAAAATAATTGCCCACTCCTGGTCTACATGCTGCGTGGAGTCTGGAATTCAACATGTAGGCAAATAAAAAATAATAAGAAGAAATGTCTAATTTCTGAAGTTTTTATGAGTGACATTTGCAGCTCTCCTCTCCCCCAGAGAGACGGTCAGTGTTGCCAACTGACAAAATTCAAAATGCACTAGTGGCACTTCCAAAATGCACTAGAATGCGTTAGATGCTAATATAGTCTCCTAATGATCAGCCAGCGTCTTGCACCTGCTGCCTGCCTGGCGGACCAGAGACTAGAAAACCCCCCAGTACACACACACACACACACACACACACACACACACACACACACACACACACACACACACACACACACACACACACACACACACACACACACACACAGGGTCTGATACATGGTGGTGACCGCCGCTGTGAAACGGCACGGTCGTTATAATGTTTCAAATCCGCCAAGTGATGCGAAACAAAGAAGCACTCCAGTCGTACACGGTGGTGGTGGTGTTGGTGTTGTGCGGATGTTGGGCTTGTTTGCAACATTGTGGCGCTTCTCGTGTCGTGTTACTTTATAACTGTGTGACTGTCGCCTCCTCCTCCTCCGACAGGGATGGAGACAATGTAGTTCCGTTTTCGCGTTTTAGCGCAACGCGAATGAAAATGAAAGCCTGGGCAAAGAGGGTTTATATAAAGAGGCGACAAAATGCAATTATTTGACTCACCACCAGATGGTGCAGCGGTAACACCACTCTATGGCGCGCTG
Organism: Benthosema pterotum; assembly: GCA_039105355.1. Classification (NCBI taxonomy): domain Eukaryota; kingdom Metazoa; phylum Chordata; class Actinopteri; order Myctophiformes; family Myctophidae; genus Benthosema; species Benthosema pterotum. The sequence continues at coordinate 4,836,902 of CM076975.1, forward strand.
ACAACATCACTCCAATATGGCGGCATGTGCCGCTCCCGCCATCTAGTGGCGTTTCCAAGAACTGTAGTCAGAACAGCAGTCTTTAATAGCAACAGGAAGTACGTCACATCACTCCGATATGGCGGAGGCATGGGGACTGGTTGTTGCCATTGGACTTAACGGAAGTGTCGCCTCTTTATATAGAATCTCTTTGGCCTGGGTGTCGAGGCTAATGTAGCCATGTCATGTAATGTGTGTGTGTGTGTGTGTGTGTGTGTGTGTGTGTGTGTGCGTGCGTGCGTGCGTGCGTGCGTGCGTGCGTGCGTGCGTGCGTGCGTGCGTGCGTGCGTGCGTGCGTGCGTGCGTGCGTGCGTGCGTGCGTGCGTGCGTGCGTGCGTGCGTGCGTGCGTGCGTGTGTGTGTGTGTGTGTGTGTGTATGTTTGAGACTTTACTCTTGCCCCCAGAGGGCGACAGAGCCTATGATCCATCACTGCATGAGTTGCCATGTCCGATTATTATAAGCGACTTTGGCCTTTTTTTTTGTTAATGTGTTGGTTGGTTGATCGATCGATTGATTGAACAATGAGCACCCCCAGACAGTGTTTTAGTACTCCATTTAGTATTTAAATATTTGATGTTCAATTTTAGCTGCGCTGCCCACTTCCTATACAAACCAATTATCACTTAAAACTCCATTTTAACAATGATAGATTCATTAAAGAATCTGGTGACTGAGGGGGGCGTGGAATTTCATTTATGGTTTTCATTTATTTATTTTACAATATTGTTTTGAGGAATGGCGCAGCCTTGGCAGTCACTACACTGGTGGGGACTAAAGAATAAAACAATTTTAAAAAGAATATATTTATAATATAATAAAAAAAATAATTAAAATAGTAGATTAAATTACCCCATTTGACTGAAAAAAAAATCAACCTTTTTCTTTAAAAGTACTGTCAATCAATCATTCAATCGATACCCTGTGTTGATTTCAAAGACCTGCTTTTTATTCTCTCACATATACACCAGAACCTGGCAACACTGCATGTTCACTCACAGCGCATGCGGGGTGACTCACGTGACCCGGAAGTATGCGTGATGCGTGCCGCTAGAGTTCTGTTTATTTTTTATTTCATTTCATTTTTTTCTCCTTACAGAATCAGTTCGTAACTCTTAAGAGCGACATTTCTAATAATAAAGAAAGGGGTCCATTTGGTTATAGCAGCTCCTCCATCATTCAGCTGAGGGACCACCGGACTGGAAATCCCTTAAAGGATCATTGGTTGTCCGCTTATCCGTAGTCGGGTGTCAGGGGGAGAGAACGTCATCATGTCTCCTTTTATAGAGAAAAGGACGATATGTGACGTCATGGAGTCTGTCTTCCTGTCGGTCAATGATCACCTGGCATCGGTGGGGGAGGAGCTAGTGGACGCACTGTGCGTGTTGCAGGTATGATGAATGAATGAATGAATGAATGATTTTTTTATTAACAGAGATGAGAGTTACAGTACAAGTCAAGTACACACTGCAACAAAACTGATAACAGCTTGGAGAATTACAGTACAATTCAAGTACAACTGCATCAAATCTGAAAAAGCTGATTGGACACACTAGTTAAGCATACACTTTTTTACAATAGTGGCCAACTTGTTCATTTTATTAAGGCATTCAAATACCATACATATAAAACAACTACTTCAGTAAAATCAGAAGCAGCAAATCATGGAGGTAAAATCATAGTGGAGGTAAAAAGGGAAAAGAGAAATGTACAATGAGGAGAGGCGGGGTGGGTGGGGGGATTTTATATACAATTTTTGTTTTACAGAGGCCAGTTTCGAATTGCAGCCATCTGTAGGTGCCCTTTGAGAGCGGTTTTGAAGGAGTCAAGGGATTCACATGCCTTTATGACTGTTGGTAGGGCAGTCCACATTTTGGTGGCGAGCGGAAAAAATTAAGAAAAGAAATAAGGTCCGCAACACTGGATAAGAGACTCAGCTCCTCTACTTCCTTCCTGAAGAAGATCACAAACGATCGAAACGTTGAATAAAGTAGAGGAGCTGAGTCTCTCATCCAGTGTTGCGGACCTTATTTCTTTTCTATGAACTCTTTTTGTCCTGCACCTGGGCCTGTTATTGGATGTGCATGCTTTATCTTTTGTGACTTTTTACAAGATGCCATGAAACAAGACCTGTGGGAGAGCGCTTGTTTAATACACTGACACACACCTGGTGCACACGTGGTCAGTGCACACGCCGTATCGGGGACTGATCTAAGTACCGAAGCCCATAGATCAGAACTCCCATTAGTCCGAACATGCGCTGGAAATCCTCTATCAGCTGCAATGTGTTTGTGGTTATGGTGAGGATGAGGATTAGAGAAGGGTTTAGGCATGTTTGTAGCAAAACCCTACCCTTCTCCAACCGTAACCCTAAGAGCCTAAATCCCCGACGCTCAACCACCTCACAGACCATGAGGTCTGTGAGGTTAGGTTGAGGCTCGGGGGTGGAACTCTAGATTCATCCCATTTCTAAAATAATAGTTGCATTGTGGCTATAGGCCTACGACATTTTTGTGCGGAATTTATACATTTTTAGAAGAAAAAATAAAGGGTTTACTTTATTTTTTAAGTATAAAGGTAAATCACTTTTTTATTATTATTATTATTATTTTTGTCATTTTATGGTCTACTCATGAAAACCCCAGACAATTTATAGCCTATGTTAATCCGTTCAGTATTTAGATATTTGATATTCAGTTTAGCTACCCTGCCCCCTTCATATACAAACCCATTAAAGCTTAAAACTCTGTTTTAACCATGATAGATAGATCGACCCGTCTCTGTGTGTGTATGTGTGTAGTTGCAGGAGCGCAGGAGGCATCACGTCAGGCTGCTTGTGCTGCAGCGCCTCCGTGTGGCCGCGCAGTGGATGTGCAGCCTGGTCCAGAGAGAGCTGCAGTCACTGCTGGAGGCTGACCCCTCCGGCAAACTACACACGGAAACTACAAGCAAACTACAGGCTGCAGGTTGGCGCTTAAGTCATTTTTGGAAGTGGCGACTAGGTTTTACCCCTGTAGGCAACTGTTACGTGACGCTGCGGGTGATGTAACAGTTGTAAGGCTCAGCCCAAATAATATGCGGAGCAGCCAGAATGTGGTGACATTGAGGGGTCAGAAAACTGAGTTCTCAGGAGGGCTGATGCAGCCTGAAAGAGGGACCCAAGAGGGACATTTCCAAAAAAAAATCCTGAGGATCCGTTTGTTCCATTTGTACACTCTCAGGTCCGGTGAAACACAACTTGATGATAGAGCCGCCAGAGGACCGATCCCATGAAGTGATCGTAGTTTGCGACAGCGTAACTCTGTCTGTACTCAGGGACGAGTACTATTTGGGCCGCGAATTCCTGTTACCGGCCCAGGTTGGAAGAAATGTCCATTTGAAGTATGCAATGGCTTTCTCTCGTTCTTTTTTGAATAGATGACCTGCTCCACCTCCCTCTGTGTGACGAGGAGTTGTCCCCCGAACAACAGCAGGACATGAGATCATGGCTGGTCCAGGCGGAATCACCACCACCACCACCTCTTCCACACATTAAAGGTATTGGGACATTATTTGCAACATCATTTTATCATCTTGACAATGATCCTCCAAATGTGTTTAAAAAGCTTTAATAGAAAAAAAATGCTCCGGTGCGTGTGCTTTTAGTTTCTGTTCTTTTTACATTCTGACAAGGCAAGAATAAACACATTCCTTTGGCCACTAGCGGCCGTTGTTTCCCCCTTTCACTGCCATGCTCCCTACCAGTGTTGCCACGTCTGCTGATTATAAGCACCTTTGTTAGCATTAGCATGTTAACATTAGGCATGTTTTGCCATATTATCATGTTAGCATTAGCACATGCTAACTTGTTTTCACTAACAGAATCTGGGGGAGGATAGGGGCAACACTGGAGGGCTGAAGATTTGGCAGGTTGTGACATAGGAATCTGCTGTTCAGACAGACGAGCCGTTTTACAGAATTATTAACAAAAGTCCAGAAAAGAGTGAAACTACTGAATATGCATGAATAGATTTTTTGTGGGGGTGAAATTGTTGTCAAGAGTGTTGTCAAGAGACCCTAAAACACACAAAATGATGTCACAAACCCTTTAAAGAGGAACAGCAGGAGAGGAGATCCAGTCTGGTGCGGGAGGAACCACCACCACCACCACCACCACCACCACCACACATTAAAGAGGAACAACAGGAGGAGGCTGATATTTTAACAGTGACGACAGTACAGATGAGATGCAACATTGACTCAGGTAAACAACAAAAAGATGGAGATGGAGACAGGCAAACAGTATGAACTTGTTTTGCTGTCAAGCTACAGCCAGACACACAAATGATCTCTAGACCCTCATGTTGCAAGTTACGTTCGGATGCGCTTGTTATATTTAAGCAGTGGTTTTCAACGTTTTTCATACCAAGGCCCTCTATTTATTCTGCATTTTTGCCATGGACCACCTTTTGATGTTGAGTTTAGTCTCTCCGACCCAAAATGAAACGAAAACGTCCTCCCATTGGTCCGAAATTACTAACCCTATCTCTAACCCTCGACATAACAGTGTCACAGTGTGGACACAGGGCTTAAAGAAAAACGAGACGGCCAACTGTTAAAAGGATCCCTGGCTAATAAGACAAACATCGCTTAAAGAATTATACATTCCCTATACAACTAAAATAATGAAATAAAAAAAACACTGGCATCTTATTTCTTTCATAAATAGAGAATATTTCACTCAACAGGAACTGCTACTGTCACAGGATGATGAAGTCACATGTCCATGTGTGGTCTAGCTCTATAGAATATACACAATGCACATGCTCATGTGACATCATCATCCTGCGACAGGAGCACTTCCTGTTGAGTGAAAGTTTCTCTGTTTATGACAGAAATGAAGCATTGTAGTTGTTTTTATCTGCATGTTTTAGTTATAGAAGGCAAGTATAGTGTTTTAAGGCATATTTGTCTTATTAGCTAGGGATCCTTTTAAAACCCTGATACACTAGCAATATCAACTAACAATGTCAACATCAACGAGGCAACATGATGAGACACATGGCAACAGGCAACATTAAAAGGGGAATTCCACCATTTTCATTTTTTTTCATTTGTACACTCCTGAGAGTGTACAAATTTGTACACTCTCAGAAAAAAGGAAGCCTTAGTTTGCATTGAATCATTTTCACCCAACTGCCACCCAACTCAAAATGTTCATTTAGCGGAATAACAGTTACAAAATCCTTGTTTTTGTCCACCGCAGTGAAGCAGCAGCAGCCATGGTTTCAGAAAAGTTTATCTGTGGGAGTCTAGGAGAAAGGATCAGGTGACGCCAAGGAGGGCTGTGATTGGAGGATTCTGAAATGTTGACCAGTAGAGGGCGCTAATGATCTGACTTTTCTGAACAAACAGAAGTTGATCATTTTCTATGGAAAAGTGAAAAGTCAACGTTGATAGTTGACGTTGCTCGTTGATGTTGATCAAAACATTGCTAGGTGTATCAGGGCCTTCATGCAGATGGCACACCACTTGGTGATGCGCTATGAGCTTGTAGATCTGATTAAAAAATAATAATAAATGTTTCCTCTTCCTTTCATCTTGCTCTAGACTCCCTGCTTCCTCCTGCAGTGTGCAAACGGGAGAGAAGGGGTCTGGGGTCTCCGCGGTGCGAGGAGGAGGAGCAGGTGGAGATGATGATGATGAGAAGGTCCAGGATGGTCCAGGAGAAACCCCCGGGATCTCCTCCTCCACGATGTCGGGAGAGGAGGAGAGCCAGCGAGGAGCAAGAGGAACCACAGGCTCCACCACATCGGTTTCCGGAGGAACCGAAGTGTCTGCGACACGAGGAGGAGAGCAGCATGGCTGGGATTCTGGTCAAGGAGGAGGAGGAGACGTGGTCTCCACGAGGGGTGAGGAAACGACACCCGTACCTCTACCTACCGCATTTTACACTCTCAAGAATTATATTTAACACTAGCATTCCTGAGAGGTCATTTTGACCGTTTTTTTTTTTGGATACTTTAAAGTTGTTTATCTTTGCCCATGAAGCTTTTAGAACAGGGGTTTTCAACAGGTGGTCCGGGGACCACCAGTGGTCCCTGAGAGGGTTCCAGGTGGTCCCCAGCTAAGTTGGTTAACCAGATGTAACTCTTGAGAACGTAAAAATGAAAGAGATAGAGAAAAAATGAAGAGTTAAAATATTCATCATCTGAATTAGCCTACACAACTGAATTAGTCTACACAACTAGAATTTGGACAAAAGCAAAAATAAATCTTTAGTTTTGAGATCCGTGGGGCTAAAATGTCCTCAAGTGGTGGTCCGCGGCTCAAATTCTGAATAAATGGTGGGCCCTGGCATCAAAAAGTTTGAAAACCCCTGTTTTAGAAGGTTCATCTCAAAATTTTGGTCATCTCGAAATTTTGGTCATCTAAAATAATAATAAATAAATACATAAATATGAATTTAAGCAAATGCTAATTTAGGCATGCTGGTGTTAAACGTCTGAATTTCTTAACTTTCGAGAATACAGTAGACACATTTAGAAAATGTAGAAGAATTGTTATTTTGACCAACATGTTGCCAGTTTATCTCTGCTAAATTGTCGACACAGACTTGAAAATCCTTAGTTTTGGGGTTCCGAGAGACTAAACTCAGCATCAATTGGTGGTCCGTGGGCTAAAATGCAGAATAAATAGTGGGCCCTGGTATGAAAAAGGTTTAAAACCACTGTTCTGGGGGTGTGGCCTTTTTTTCTCCACCACCGATATGTTTCCATCCATCCATCCATCTTCATCCGCTTATCCAAGGTCGTGTCGCTGGGGCAAGAACTCCACCAGAGAGCTCCAGACTTCCCTGTTCCGAGCAACATTTAGCGACCTCCTTCTGGGGGATCCAGAGGCGATCCAAGGCCAGACAATCGATGTAATCCCTCCATCTGGTCCTTGGTCTGCCACCGGGGACCTCCCTAGGGAGACATGCTCGAGAGGCATCCTAACCAGATATGTTTTTGTTTTGTTTGTATCAACTCTCCTCCAGTCTCTACCCAGCACCACAGACCTCCACCTGCCGCTCCACAGACCAGAGACCTCCTCCTCTTCTTCCTCCACCACCTTCTCCTCTGTCGCAGAAGAACATGGACTTCCAGAGATGGGGAAAGCGTCACGTCTGCGTCTAGATACACAGGTGTAAGTTGAGAGACCCACCCCCCCCGACCCCTTCTGCGTCCTTTTTTGGGGTCTATGCTTCTATGTGCACAGTAATATTAATCCACCACAGAAAAAAAAAATCGCAGGAAAAAGGAATGCGGTAAAACATAAAAGTCGTGACAACTCTGTTCACTCAATGGTGGCTCCTCTACATAGACTTTAATGACAATGGGGATGGGAAATAGGGGACAAGCATGCAGAGCGAGCGCTCGGTTTCTGACCCCTCAATGTCGAAACTCTCTAAACTCGCAGAGTAAACAGAACACATGTTTTCTCCACTAGGAGGAGGAGCTGTCAGGCCACTTCACCGCCGGCCGTGACAACCACCACCACAAGACCCTCAGGCTTCACCCGGACGTTCCTCAACAACGTGACGGCGGTAGGCAGTGGTGGTGAAGGCGGCGGCCCGTTCTCCTGCCCCGTCTGTGGGAAAGACTGCAGCCAGAGCGGCCTGCTGAAGACACACATGAGGTGGGGTTAACAGGGTGATTTCACAGTACACCAGTGGTTTTCAACCCGTGGGCCGGGGACCACCAGTGGTCCTTGAGAGGATTCCAGGTGGTCCCCAGCTAAATCATGGACAGTTGGTAACTAAATGGACTCTTATGGATCTGTAACTCTTGAGAGCGTAAAATGATTTACCCTATTGGCCTGAATATAAGACCGTGTTTTTTCCCCAATGAAAATATCCAAAAAATGGAATAGTCTTATATTTGGGGACTATATTATTTGGCATTCAATGTTCTTTTTATGAGTCTTGAAAAATAGGGGTCGTACTCGTCTTATAACTAGGGTCGTCTTATATTCGGGACAATACGGTAGTTTCCTTTTACACTCTCGGTTATTTGTTTGGCCACATCTGTGTGGTGCCGAGACTTTCCAAAAAAAAAAAAACAATATTATAAAAAAACAATAATTTAAAAATAAATAAAAACTATAAATTTAAAAGTACGCCCACTCAAGTATGAGGAGGACAATATCAGTCACCAGAAAACAGATTTTTTTATTAATCTGCCGTGGTGAAGTTATAATGGGCTTATACTGTATAATGGGTTATAATGGTTTTGTATAGGAAGGGGCGGAGCAGATAAAATGAAGATCAAATATCTAATTACTGAAAGGAGTAACTTATGAACTGTCTGAGGTGTTCACAAGAGCCTGAGTAGACCATGAAATGGCAATATATATATATATATATATATATATATATATATATATATATATATATATATATATATATATATATATATATATATATATATATATATATATATATATATATATTTTTTTTTTTTTTTTCTTTCTTTCTTTTTTTTTTTTTTCTTTTAAAGCTCTTATATCCTTTTTCCTTTAATTAGATCATCTCCAAAAAAAATCCTATAAGGTTTGTGCCTCACTGAGCTACCTCTGAGGACTGGTGGATTGAAATGCGGAGGTGGTGGAGGACTATGATTTTAAAGGGCTCCTATGTTTGTCATAAATACTAGATATTTCCAGGAAGTGATCTAAATAATGGAACAGTCTAAGATAAAGAAGAAAAACAAATGCCATTAAAATTCTGAGATTTATTGCTTATATATATACTTGAAGTCGCTGTGGGTTCACAGCGACAGTGTGATAAGCAGTGTTGGTCAATATTACTTAGGAAAGTAACTTCTTTACTTTACTAGACAAAGTAATATCATTACTTTACTTACTACTGGGATCGAAGAGTAATATATTACAGATTACATTACTACTTTCCCAAGTTCTCAACTCTCACCTTTGAAAAAACAGAGATGTACAACATAATCTGTTTCGCGAGCTCTTTTTTAGAACTGAATCCAATTCATTGGAATAATAATAAGTCTATTTGTCTCTTTGACTTTTTAAACTTTTTCACAATTGTTTTCAGTTTAGACCGTTGAGGTCTTGTATTTAAAAATAAAATACAAAATAAAGCAGCAAGCGATTTGTAGTGTAGTGCGCTGGATGCAGCGTGTGGACTGGATCTACAATCTAGTGCACATCTCTGTTGTTACAGTACCTCTCGATAGCTTGTAAATCTGTTCTATTTTTGCATGCAACAACAAGCTCATTTTAAACAAGTAACTTGGCGTTACTTGCAAAGTAATGCAATACTTATTACCCATTTTTGCAGAGTAATCTTGTTACTTTACTTTTTGGAGCAAATGTAATAATATTACAGTAATATGTAATCTAAAATTCGTTACTGCCCAACACTGGTGATAAATGCCTGCTAACAAAAACCTGCACGTTTATTATTATCCGCCGGGTGTACAGGTCGCACACCGGAGAGAAACCCTTCGTCTGCGCCGTCTGCGGCAAGGGCTGCGCGGACGCCGGCGGCCTGCGCAGCCACATGAAGACGCACACGGCCGAGAGGCCCTTCGTCTGCGGCGTCTGCGGGAAGGGCTGCAGCCGCAAGAACGACCTGAAGATCCACCTGCGCACGCACACCGGGGAGAGACCCTGCAGCTGCGCCCTCTGTGGCAAGAGCTTCGTCCACGTGGGACACCTGCGGAGACACATGAAGACGCACCTGTCTTTTTAACACCCTTTTGTGTACTGAACGCGTTTTGGTGTTTTAGCTATTGAAAAATAGCAGATCTACAAGCTCATGTTTTTCAATTTTGTCCTGACCATCGCTTCGAGTTTCTGACACCAGATTATACAGTAGTTCCTTACACCAGATTATACAGTAGTTCCTGACACCAGATTATAGCTGCAGCAAGATTCTGGCTTTTGACGCTAGATTCCACAGTAGTTTCCAACACTAGATTCTAGTTATTGACACTAAATTATAGTTCCTGATGCTAGGATCTACCTTTTGGCGCTAGAATCTAGTTTATGACGCTAGAATCGAGTTTTTGACACTAAATTCTTTAGTTTCTGACACTAGATTCTAGTTTTTTTGAAGAAATCTGTGTTCCTGTGTCAGTGATGCTTACATATTTCAAGCCAAGGACCCCCTCTGCGATATGAGCTTGTAGATCTGCTATTTTTGAAAAACTACTACAGGAACTACTGTATAATCTGGTGTCAGGAACTACTGTATAATCTGGTGTCAGAAACTTGAATCGAGGGTCAGGACAAAATGGTTTAACACTCATTTTCAACCTGACACAGAACATAATATTCAAAGACTGTGTTTACATGTAATATTCAGAGACTGTGACTTGTTACAAAATACCCAAACTGAGAACAAGCCCCTTAAAGTTTTGAAAAATCTCACCTAGAGCTGGCCAGAAGTAACAGTAACAGTGGGACATGACAATGGGTCATCAACTGCACACATAATGGCTCATTTAAATACCCTAACCACCCACAATCATAAGGCCCTGATACACTAGCAATATTTTGATCAATATCAACTACAGTACAGTAACAATGTCAACATCTACGAGCAACATGATGAGACACATGGCAACAGGCAACACCTTCCCATGGGAATTCCACCCATTTTACTTTTTTTTCCTGAGAGTGTGCAAATTTGCACACTCTCAGAAAAAAGGTCTTAAAAGAACCAAATGTTCACTTAACAGAATAAAAAAAAGCTCATGAAATGTTCTGTCCAGTGAGGCATCTGTGAGAGGAGAAAGGATCAGGTGACGCCAAGGAGGGCTGTGATTGGGATTCTGAAATGTTGACCAGTAGAGGACGCTAATGAGCTTACTTTTCTGAACAACCAGGAGAGTTGATCATTTTTGATAGAAAGGTGGAAAGTCAACGTTGAAGGTTGACGTTGCTTGTTGATATTGATCAAAACATTGCTAGGTGTATCAGGGCCCTAACTGTTAAAGGAAAGAATGTGCTATTAGTACAACAATGAACAACCTTAATGGTACTAGAGGTAACTTTAATGTGTGTAGCCTACACACAGATTTGTTTAAAAACAGAATCTAACTCCACCTCACCTCCACTCTATTGGCTCATGATGAATCTGTTGAAGACTGCTGTCCTGTGATTGGCTAAAACGCTGCCTCACCCCACACAACCCGCCTCCCACTCACACATTAGCCACGCCTATCCTGAGCCTGACGAATGTTTTGTTTTCATGATTTGTCGACAACAACAAAGTTCTGGACCGTCTGCAGGACGAAGCAAGTGTCTGTCTGCAGGGAAACAGCTGCAGCATCAAAGTAGATGCAACATAGTGAGGGAAAAGGCAAGAAATATAGCTATATATCTATTTCTGTTTTTGGTTAGAAAGTTGCCTCTACTAACTTTAAAATTATGATAATAAATTGCCTCTACTAAAACTGGCTTTCATAAACAATGTTTAGTTTGTGCAAACTTAAAATGCAACACAGCATGTTTAAAATACATTATGTGCAATAAAGTGTTGGACAGTAGCCCCATTTCAATAAAATATTTTGGACTATTATATTATAAAGTATCTTAAGGGTCAATAAATCAAAAAATTACATTAAAACAGTAGAAATACTTGGTCAGTAAATCAACTGGGACTGGGAGGGTTATTGCTATTGATTCCCACATCCTGAACTTTTCCCCTCCACTTCTTTGATCTCCACTATGGTCTGCTGCTTCTGCTGCATTCGCTTTAAAATGTCCTTAGAATGAATAAAAATATATAAACTTGGGTGAACCCATGATTATAGGTCATTTGCGTCATGCCCTGATCCAGTTGGTCTTTTTTAATCACAGTTTGGTTGAGAATTGACCCAAGTTGTTTTTTACCAGTGTTTTTTTTTCTCCTCAAGTTGTGTTTCACGATGGTAATGATTTTTCTTTCAGGACTTGTTTTTCTGAGAGTGTACAATCACATTTGTACATTATCGGAGAAAATGTTAAAAATGGGTGGTGTTCCCCTTTAAACCACTAGAAGATGGAAGATATCAAGAAAGAAAACAACAAATCTATCTTTCTTTCTTTCTTTCTTTCTTTCTTTCTTTCTTTCTTTCTTTCTTTCTTTCTTTCTTTCTTTCTTTCTTTCTTTCTTTCTTTCTTTCTTTCTTTCTTTCTTTCTTTCTTTCTTTCTTTCTTTCTCATGTATGTATTGCATTTTAGTATCAGTGTCAGTTACAGTCCTCCTCCAGCAGGGGGCAGTAAAGCACCGAACAGACGGCGCCGTCTGTCCGGTTGTCCTCACTGCGCACGCGCATGACACGTAGACCCGGAAGTACAGTAAGTTGTAGTTTATTTGTATCACTTTCTTTGTAGTTTTTTATTTTTTTCCCCAGCTTGGTGTTTTGGAGCTGCAACAACATGTCTCGCAGACCAGGTAAAAAAAACTGTGATATAGTGTAGTTAAAGCTGTGGTCCGTAGACCATCCAGGGGTCCTTAGAGCTGTTCCAGGTGGTCCCCAGATAAAGGCAGCGTTGATGTAGACACAACATTTAAGACTATTCTGACATCATCGCTCTGGGAGAGTCTAAACGATCGCACCCCAAAGAGAGCTGGTTGAGCACATTTGAGCTTCAAAGTAAATCTTAATCTGTACAAACGCAAATATAATCACATTTCTATGAATCTTTATTTGTCTGCTTTGTATTCGAACGGAAATGGTAATCCGAACAGCCGTAGTTTACACTTAAAATGCTGCTTTTGATTCACTTTGTCGCTGGATCTCTTCGTCTCAAACAGTACAACTGGCCGGGCAGTGGGCAGCTCTGGCCGCTAGGGGGAGCTGTTGTGATGTTTACGGTGGAGGAGGATCCAAGATGGCCGCCAGATTCAGAGACAAAGTGGATCAAAACAGCATTTTTATTGCAGACTACGGACGTTGGGATTATAATTTTCCTTCCGAATACAACCCGGACAAATAGATCTCCATGGAAATGGCCTTATAGATTTACATTTGTACGAGATAAGAGCTACTTTGACGCTCAGATGTGCTCGTCCAGCTCTGGATGGGGGAAGGTCGTTTAGACTCTCCCAGAGTGCTGAAGTCAGAGTAGAAACAACCTCTACGAGTCTAATTTTGTGAACTAAATCTGACCCAACAACAACAAAATATTCTTTACTCGGTGAAAATGGTGGTCCGTGGATAAAATGCTGAATAAATAAATAATAGACCGGCTTGATGTGAGTTGTAAACCATTGAGTTAAAACGTTTATATTTTTATAAAGGAGCTACAGTTAATGTTAAGTAGATGATTGATTGATTGATTGATTGACTGCAGGGGTTGACACTAAGGTCTCCGAGGCACTTGCCCATCGGGCAAGTGAAAGTCAGGTTCTACTTGCCCTCAGGTCATGGTCACTTGCCCCCCAAAAATATATTGTAAATTTTGCATTTAAGTTTACTTCCTACTTGGGTGCTTTAAACCAGGGGTTTTCAACAGAGAGGGTTCCAGGTGGTCCCCAGTTAAGTTGGTTAACCAGATGTAACTCTTGAGAGTGTAAAAATGAAACCAAATGGACCCTTGTGGGTCCATTTGGTTTCATTTTTACACTCTCAAGAGTTAAAAATTCATCATAATTAGCCCAGGTCTACACAACTAGAGAATGTAGAAGATTAGGTCATTTTGATGTTAATTTGCCTGTTTTGTTTCCCAAATCCAGCCTGGAATTGTGGACAGCTAGAAAGCAGGGAAAGACACAGAGGCAGAGTGCAATGACTGCCTTCAAGACAAATTTATCTTGTGTTGTGCACTAATAGGTTGCACACTTGCCCGATCGGTCAACCAGGTAGCAGTCTTCACTTGCCCCACCATTTTTTTTTTACTTGCCCCGGGCAAGCGGGCAAGTGTTAGTGTCAAGCCCTGGACTGATTGCACAACTGTGAGTAGAAACACCAAGTAGCATTTCTACTACAATAGGGTCCACCATGTTCATGTCATCAAGCCATTTAGAGAGGTACAAATATACACTTCTGCAAAGTCAGAAGCAGCAGATCGTAGTGGAGATTTTTTTTAAAAAAGGAAAAAGATACATAGGTACACTTTGAGAGCGGTTTTGAAGGAATTCACGTCTTAATGACATGTTGCTATGGCGGTCCACATTTTGGCGGCACAGAACCAAAATTAACTTAATCCCTTGTTTGTGCCGAATATGGGCTACACATGGTCTGTTGAAAGATGGGAGTTATTATTTCTGTTAATCCGTGATTGAACATTCACAGCATCGATCACGCTGGACCTTAAGACAGACCAGGGGTTCTTCAGGGAGTTCCAGGGGGTCCCCATCTAAATTAGTTATAGGAAGAACCAAATGAACTCTGGTGATTTTGGGGATATAATATACAGTATATATGTATATACAGAAAAAAAGCCTTGAAAATTAAATAATTCTAACTAAAGTCTAAAATACTACTAGAATTTTTAATGGATGTACAATGCAGGTAGTAGTACTACTACTAGATTAGCCACTATCGCCCCGTACTGTAATACTGTACATTGATTACATTGATGACCGCATTTTGGGAGCGCCAAGTAACATCCCCAGGTGCAAAATAGTTATGTGCACCCCTGTGTATATATATATAGTGTGTATACATTGTAATGTATACACACTAATATATATATATATATATATATATATATATATATATATATATATATATATATATATATATATATATATATATATATATATATATATATATTTTTTTTTTTTTTTTTTTTTTTTTTTTTGTCGTGTAGCTTGTGGTGCAGCTTGCTACTATTTTCTAGTAGTGTAGCCTACTACATTTTTCCAGTAACTTGCCCATCATTGGTGTTAACTCACAAAAGCAGTGTGTTTCTTTTCTTTCTTTCTTTTTTCAAAACTAATGCTTGGAATGGAGTCACCATCATGAGAACACCCTAGTTAGACATGTTGTTAGACGTCCATTAATATAGTGGGGTCAGCTGTATTAATTATTATTCTGTGGTGGGAGCTCTGGTTTCACCTTGAGGAGGTCACTGGGTTCACGCCGTAAAAGTAATATATAAGGAAAATGAATCCAAGAAATTAAAATTATTAGACGTTATGTACTGTATATTGTTGAATTATTTCCTAAATGTTAGCACAGGTTTTGTTCATTTTTGACCCCTCTATTACTTGGAACTTCTTCTTGGGTATGACACAGTTTAACTTCTAAAAAAAAAAAAAAAAACATCTGAACCATCCCTTTAAAACCCTTAAGTGTACTGAACGCGTTTTGGTGTTCTCAGCATTATGTTTTAACTATTGAAAAATAGCAGATCTACAAGCTCATAGCGCGCCACCGAGTGGCGCGCTATGAGCTTGTAGATCTGCTATTTTTGAAAAATCGTGAAAACGTGGTGCAAATCTTTGAATGTTATGTTATTCAGAAACTAGAAATCTAGACAGGACACAATTGGTTAAGATCATCTGATAAATGACTACATTGTAAATTTTGCCTGTGTGTAAAGAGGAGAGGATCTCCAGTCTGCTCCAGGAGGAACCAGGACCTCCACAACACCATCAGAGGATCTCCAGTCTGCTCCAGGAGGAACCAGGACCTCCACAACACCATCAGAGGAACTCCAGTCTGCAGATAAAAGAGGAACCAGGAGCCCCACAACACCATCAGAGGATCTCCAGTCTGCTCCAGGAGGAACCAGGACCTCCACAACACCATCAGAGGATCTCCAGTCTGCTCCAGGAGGAACCAGGACCTCCACAACACCATCAGAGGAACTCCAGTCTGCAGATAAAAGAGGAACCAGAAGATGAGGCTGATGTTTCAACGTTGACGAGGTCCAACACTGTCACAGGTAAAAACAAAAATTCAAATAATTATACAAATATGACATCTTTAGTATTAGTGTTGGGATTAACACTAATGAGGTTGATAATGACCATCTTAGGTCATAGTAGGTAGGAGGTAGAATTTAAGACAAGTGGGGCGAATGGCTATGTGCTATTATGATCATCTTCAAAAGGCACTGCGCCTGGTCTAGAGCAGTAAAATTACCCTGAATTAGCCATGGGTGTGTTTAGGGCGTAACCTCCATCAACCCAATCAGCGTGGCCGGTGCCATTCCCTTTAACAAGTCACATGATCACCTGGCCATAAGAGCAAGGAGCTAAGAGCAAATGAACAATGTCATATTAGCGTATTAAAGGAGAACTCCACACCAAAACACATTGGGCATCAATCTACCTTGATTCCTGTAAACAAAACAAGCTGGAAACAAAACAAGCAAACATACAGATCAAAATGACCATTAATCTTCTACATTCTCTAGTTGTTTAGACTTGGGGCTAATTGATGATGAATATTTTAACTCTTGAGTGTAAAAAATGAAACCAAATGGACCCGCCAGGGTCCATTTGGTTTCATTTTTATGCTCTCAAGAGTTACAACTGATTAACCAACTTAGCTGGGGACCACCTGGAACCCTCTCAGGGACCACTGGTGGTCCCCAGACCACCTGTTGAAAACCCCTGCACTAGGGGGCGGTCCACGGCCACTAGGGGGCGGTCATAATCATGACAATCAATACTATAATTAAGGAAATGTCTGTCTGTCTGAATGTCTGTCTGAAACGAGCATAACTCATCACTGGCTGCACCGATCACTATGATTTTTCACACAGTCATTGACCATAACAGTAGGAAGAGACTGATGAAGCCCTTTTTTCAAATTAACAAATTGTTGATTAATAATGAATTTATTGGTGAATTAAATTTCCCCATTCGCTTAACATTGGCAATTCCCTTTTCGGCCACAGGGGGCAATGCAAATGGCAAAACACACACACACACGCACGCACGCACGCACGCACGCACGCACGCACACACACACACACACACACACACACACACACACACACACACACACACACACACTTTATGACTGGCCATTGCAGTGTCTGTGCGTGTGCATTAAAGCAATCCTTCATCAAATCCTTCATCACATTACCCACACTGAGTACATCATTTGGTGTTCATATATTCACAACGGGTAAGGCCCTAGTTGTAATAATTACTGAAGCGGGAGTAATACTCTTCTTAACTCACTCACTGCCTAGCTTAGTGGTGCCCAACCAGTCGACCATGGTCTACTGGTCAACTGCAGACTGGTCAAACTGTCTGTCTGTCTGTCTGTCTGTCTGTCTGTCTGTCTGTCTGTCTGTCTGTCTGTCTGTCTGTCTGTCTGTCTGTCTGTCTGTCTGTCTGTCTGTCTGTCTGTCTGTTATTATAGTGGATCCATTTTGGAAGAGCTTTACCCATGATTGTTGTCTGCTGTGACTGAAGTATGCCAGTATTGTTCTGCCTAAATATGCAACTTGTAACTGACTGTTCTTTGATTAGGACTGCACTGGCAGTGTTTGACCTTTTTCCCCCCTAAGTTTCTTGTACTCCTGCTTATGTGGACATAAATAGAGTAGTAGCAAAAGTATTGTGAAGATATAGTTACTGCAGGCTGGCGACATTTACTGTTCAACTGCGTCTGTTAAGTCCTAAGGGTGCAGATGTTTTGGGCACTAACTCGTCCATTTGGACCCAAATGAGCCTTGTGAGATCCGGACTGCGGCCCAGAGACCCGGGAAGTATATCGGAGAACCTCAGAAACCTGGGTTGTTGGCTACACTGGAAGTACACACGCTGTTTGGCGCTTCGGTTGGCTCAGGGAGCTCACCGCTCCGCTCTCTGGTCTCGGGCCCCTCCGAACGCAAACGGCGGCAAATCCATTTGCTGCCGTTGGGGTGAAGAGAGCGATGGAATGACAGCGTCCTACATGACGGCTGGTGTGACACCACCGGATGACGCTTCAGTGACGTCACGCGATGATATCTGTGGCCGCCTAGGCAGGCCCGGCAAGACTTCGACAGTCCGAAACCGATCCGCCTGGAACTTAACATCTTGGGGACGAGTGCGAAAGTTAGTTTTCACTCGAGGTTTTTTAGAAGCGAAAGCCCCTCCGGAACAGCAAGAATAGCAGCGGCAGCGGCTCAGTGAAGGCCTCTCTCGGGTGCTGGCAGAGGCCACGATGGACGACGACGAAGAGGCCCCACCGCCGGCCTCGGAGGACGAGAGACCGCCTCCGCAGGCCACGGACCAGAGTCCCACACCGGCCAGCGACCAGAGCGCGGAGCCGGCCACCGATGACGGCCCGGAACAAGCCACGGATGATAACCAAATACAGGTCGTGGATGACAACCTAATACCGGCCGCGGGCGACAACAGTCAGGCAAAGGCTGCGGACGACACCGACAAAAGCCTGGTACAGGCCACGGGTGAGAAAGACCTGGCACTGGCCACGGATGACAGAAGCCTGGCACTGGTCACGGATGACAGAAGCCTGGCACTGGTCACGGATGACAGAAGCCTGGCACTGGTCACGGATGACAGAAGCCTAGTACAGACCACGGATGACGGAAGCCTGTTACAGGCCACGGATGACAGAAGCCTGGTACAGGCGTTGGATCAAAGGCTGGGACAGGCACTGGACGAGAGGGTAGCGCGGGTTATGGACGAGAAGATGGCCAAGGCCATGGAGCACCGCAGCTTGACGCCGCCGGCCACCACCGACAGCCTCGCACAGGCCATGGACCAGAGGCTGGCACGGGTCATGGAGGAGAGGATGACACGAGTGCTGGACGAGCGCCTGGACCGGGCCATGGACGAGAGGCTGACGCGGGTGCTGGACAAGGAGCTGGTGCAGTGCATCGACGAGCGGATGGCGCAGGCCGTGGAGGAGAGGCTAGCCACGGTGCTGGACGAGCAGCTGGCGCAGGCCATGAACGACAGCCTAGCGCAGGCCATCGACGAGCGGATGGCGCAGGCCATGAACGACAGCCTGGCGCAGGCCATCGACGAACGGATGGCGCAGGCCATGGAGGGAGGCCTGGACGAACGGTTGGCACAGGCCATCGAGGAGAGGATGGCCAAGGTGGCGGAGGAAAGGCCAGGACACGGCGGCACCGACAAGGAAGACAAGCCGGGCGTGCGCGCTCCGGGCAAGGGTCTCGGACAAGAGGCCACGCCGGACAAAAAGCAGGCCCTGCCGCCCACCGCACCCGCCAGCCCCGCGCCAACCCCGCGACCCACGTTCAGCTCCGTCACCCCGTCGCCGACGCCGCCGCCCATGGTGGCCGGGCTGACGCCGCTGTCGGCGCTGCCGTCGGACACCAACGGCGCCTCCATCATCGCGGCCCACCTGGAGGAGAAGCTGACGCGCATGATGGAGGAGCGGCTGGCGCGGGAGCGCGCGCTCCAGGAGAAGCTCCTGCAGGCCATGGAGGACCGGCGCACGGCGCAGCAGATGGAGGAGCGGCTGGTGCAGGAGCGCCTGGTGCAGGCCATGGAGGAGGAGCGCGTGGCCACGGCCACGGCCGAGCGCAAGGCGGCGCAGTGGCGCCTGGCCACGGCCATCGACCTGCGGCGCCGCGCCACCGAGCGCCTCCAGCGCACCATGGAGGAGCGGCGCGCCGCCCAGGAGACGCTGCTGCGCGCCGCCGAGGAGCGCGGCCTGGCGCAGGGCCGCCTCCTGTCGGCCATGGAGGACGAGCGGCAGGCGCTGGAGCGGCTGGGCCACGCCATGGAGGAGCGGCGCGCCGCCCAGGAGCGGCTCAGCACGGCCATGGAGGAGCGGCGGCTCTCGCAGGACATGCTGGCGCAGGACCGGCTGCGGCGCGTCATGGAGGAGGAGGAGAAGGTGCAGGAGAAGGACGCGCTGGTGGAGCAGCTGGAGGCGCGCGTGATGTGCGCCATCGAGGCCCGCAAGGAGATGCAGGAGAAGCTGGCCCACCTCACCGAGGAGGGCCGGGCGGTCAAGGAGGACGTCCTGGAGAGGTTGGAGCAGCTCAAGTGCCTCATACAGGCCCTGGAGTAGAAGGTTGTTCTCATGCAGGCCATTGGAGGATTATTGTCATACAGACCTCGGATCAGAGGATTATTAGAATATTATTCTCATACAGGCCTTGGAGTAGAAGATTTATGCAGGCTTCGGATTAGAGAATTATTCTCATACAGACCTTGGATTAGAGGATTATTAGAATACAATTCTCATACAGGCCTTGGATTGAAAGATTATCATACAGGCCTTGGAGTAGAGGATTATTAGAATATTATTCTCATACAGGCCTTGGAGTAAGACCTTGGATTAGATGATTATTCTCATACAGGTCTTGGATTGGAGGATTATTAGAATATTATTCTCATACAGGCCTTGGATTAGAGAATTATTCTCATTCAGGCCTTGGATTAGAGGATTATTCTCATACAGGCCTTGGATTAGAGGATTATTTTCATACAGGCCTTGGATTGGAGGATTATTAGAATATTATTCTCATACAGGCCTTGGATTGGAGGATTATTAGAATATTATTCTCATACAGGCCTTGGATTGGAGGATTATTAGAATATTATTCTCATACAGGCCTTGGATTAGAGGATTATTAGAATATTATTCTCATACAGTTCTTGGATTAGAGGATTATTAGAATGTTATTCTCACACAGACCCTGGATTAGAGGATTATTAGAATATTATTGTCATACAGGCCTTGGATTAGAGGATTATTAGAATATTATTCTCATACACGCCTTTGAGTAGAGGATTCTCATGCAGGCCTCGGACTACAGTAGAATTCACAGTTGTGTCCGTCTCAGTAACCGTCCTCAGGAATCATTGATTAGTTGATCTGACCCCCTGATCCAGCCCCTGATGCTGAGTGCCAAGCAGGGAGGCATTGAGTCCAAATTTTACAGTCTTTGGAGCAACCTGATGGAGAATTGAACCTCTACCTTCCGGTTATTTAGATATATCTAGATTTACTGCATAATGTATACTCGTATACCATAGTTACGTATAGATATTCGACTGTTGATTGTTATGATCCCTGATGACTATGTATTATCAAGCGTTGTTCTTCCTCGCGGCATATCACTCTGGATAAGTGTGTCTGATGAATTATAATTGCATGGATAGGTTGTTTTTTAGAACCAGTTAAAGACGCATGTTAGGTTTTTATTGAACAATGAAAGATCAGCGTCTTTCACTCATAGGATTAGGTTAGTCTTCGTTATAATCCGGTTCGTGTGCGTTATAATCCGGTTAGCGTGTGTTTTAACAATCGTATGGTTAGCTCTCTCTCGGCTGCTATAGCCTAACGTCTTTATAATCTAGTTAGCTTGTGGTTGCTATATATAACGATAAACAGCCGATGGTTGTGGGACAAGATGGCCGCCCGCGCCCATAGGCTTCAATGATAACTGGGTGTTTTAAAAGGCATTCGTCTGTTTGACTCCAGTTCCCAGATTGCGTTTTAACTCACAGCCCAGAAGTAAAGCACTTGTCGTTCGCTAACGCGCTCTGCTCATGTCCGCCCCTTGATTAAGATACCCCAACTGAATGCCCTCAACGGCTAGAGGGCAGCAGAGCCAAACGATTCTGGCCTTTTGAAAATTATTTTAAATATGTTTTGGGCTAGAAACACGTTTCTGGGGTTTTTATGTGTGTAATGTGAGTTTTGGATAGTCTAGTGGTGACGCCACCTGAGTTCACGACCAAAAGGTCTGGTGGTCTCCCAGCCACCAAGTACTTCTAAGCATTATGAGCATTGTAGGGATTCAACACTCCAGTCAAACACACAGACTTTGTTATTTTTCCGGACAAGGTCTACTACAATACATACCACAAATACTACTAACTCCAAGTTAATAGTATTTGTCCAATTTTACAAGGGGTGAAATAGCACTTTTCATTAGCCCTTCACTAAGGCCCTCCCCAATCCGGCCTTGGCCAATAGGCACATTAGAAGAGGAAAGTTTGACCAGGAAAGCTTGACCTGGATAGCAACAGTTGCTAAAGTATTTGGATTGGCATTGGACAGTGAACAAACACCCCACAAGGACACCCCAAAAGGGTGGGGGCTTAGAGAAGGGTTCATTGCGACTTTCAAATATTTTTTGACACTGGAGTCAAGTTTCGTGGTCCCACGAACCTTGTACAACGCTCACAACATGCTGCGTTGTCTTCTAAACGGTTCTCCTTTGTTCTCTCTTCTCTCATTTTGTCTAGACTTCCTGCACTTCCCCGCGGTGTGTGGAGAGGAGTTTCCCCCTGGTGGTGAACACAAGGAGAAAATCTCCAGTCCAGGACATCCTCGGCAGATTAAGGAGGAACAGGAGGAGCTGCTGGAATCACCAGACGCGTCCGTAGAAGGGTCAACGTGGACAAGCGAAGAGGAAGAGGAAGACGACAACAAAAGTAGCCAGACGGAGCCTCTAGCCGGCACCTCGACTGAACACATGAGAACTCAGGCGTACATAAAGTACTGGGTCGGATCGCAACAGTCGTCGCAACAGCTCCTCGGCTCGCCAACCTCGCCCCGACGCTCCGAATCCGACAGCGAAGACGACGACGACGACAACAACAACGGTGCGACGGCAGTGGCGGCGTGGCAGGAGACCACGGAATACCAGTCCGCCGCCGCTCTGGCGGCGAACGCTCTGAAAGAAGCGCGGAAGAAGATGAAAAAGAAACCCTTTAGCTGCACGGCGTGCGAGAAAGCCTTCGACCGGAAGTCGCACCTGGACCGGCACGCCATGACGCACACGGGGGAGAGGCCCTACGGCTGCGGGGTGTGCGGGAAGCGCTACGGCCAGCGCGGCAACCTGAAGTCGCACATGATGACGCACACTGGGGAGAAACCCTTCACTTGCGCCGTCTGCGGCAAGGGCTGCGGCCACATGAGCAACCTGCGGAAGCACGTGCGCACGCACACGGGCGAGAAGCCGTACACGTGCGCCGTCTGCGGGAAGGGCTGCGGCCGCATCGACGACCTGAAGAACCACATGCGGACGCACACGGGGGAGAAGCCCTACAGCTGCGCCGTCTGTGGCAAGGGCTTCAGCCAGACGGCCCACGTGACCGCACACATGACCACGCACACAAAGGAGAAACCCTTTACCTGCTCCGAATGCGGGAAAGGCTTCGGTCAGTTGGGTAATCTAAAAACGCACATGAAGAGAGCTCATACGGTGTGACTACTGTATATATTGTATATACTGTATATATATACTGTATGTAGTTCTTTAAAAATAATGAGTTGATGGCATTAATTAATTTTGTTCATTAATTTGATTGAAATGTTTAACAGAATTAATGCATGCGCACACTGACTCAACCCACTGAGCATTTTCTTAAAAACGGTAGAGCACAGTTCTACGGGGACGTCGTATAGCTGTGTCTCTGTTGAGTGATTTTTAATCATTCAGTATATACAGTATATTAGGGCTGTCGAATGATTAAAAATGTTAATCAGATTAATCACAGCTTGAAAATTAATTTAATCATAATCAATCACCTTCGGACTATGTCCAAAATATGCCCCAAACCCTGCTCTACCAAATTTTCGGTGGGACATTAACTGATTAATTTAGATCAGGGGTTTTCAACAGGTGGTCCGGGGACCACCAGTGGACCCTGAGAGGGTTCCAGGTGGTCCCCAGCTAAGTTGGTTAACCAGATGTAACTCTTGAGAATGAAAAAATGAAACCAAATGGACCCTGGCGGGTCCATTTGGTTTCATTTTTACACTCTCAAGAGTTAAAATATTCATCATGTGAATTAGTCCTAATCTACACAACTAGAAGATTAATGGAAATCTTTAGTTTTGGGGGTCTGTGGGGCTAAAATGTCCTCAAATGGTGGTCCGTGGCTCAAATGCTGAATAAATGGTGGGCCCTGGGATGAAAAAGGTTGAAAACCCCTGATTTAGATGAATGAATTACTGTTTAGTCCATTTGACGGAAGTCTTGCATGTTGAGTAGTTTACAATAGTGCCATTAAAAAAGAAAAGTTTTAATCGCTCATAGTTTTATGCACCACAGAACCTTTTCTCATTGGACAAGTTTCAGTTGTACCGATCATTCATTTAAGACGCCAATCAGAGGCTTTGCTTGGCTCAGTGGATGATGGGAAGTGTAGGTTTTTTAAAAAAAAAAGTAATGATGGTTCCAGATGGTTCCAGCCCTCATAAAGGTGAAAGATTAGAAAGATATGGCGAAAGATATGGTGAAAAATTGAGTCTGAAGAGGTGTGTTGGGAGCCAATCCCACAGTTCTGATTTCAAGTATGTGGATTAGCACCTTTTCCCGCCTCAGTCTGAAGTGTCTTTCTGTGTGTGTGTGTGTGTGTGTGTGTGTGTGTGTGTGTGTGTGTGTGTGTGTGTGTGTGTGTGTGTGTGTGTGTGTGTGTGTGTGTGTGTGTGTGTGTGTGTGTGTGTGTGTGTGTGTGTGTGTGCATACAGTTTGTGGGGATGATATCGCCCTCCTCAAAACAATAAAATAAAATAGGGATGGGACTCCTCAAAATAAAATAAAATAGGGGTTAATTAATTAATCTAATTAATTAATCTAATTAATTTGAAGTTTTGCAATTAATTCTTTTAAAGTAATCGCATATGAATATTTGACCTGAGAAGCTTTTGTTGTCAATTAAAACAGCTATATAGTGTACCAATGACTGGGGTTTTCCAAATTTCCCATCATCCACTGGGCCAAGAAAAGCTGTCTGATTGGCAGGGACTGCCCCATAGATCCCATTAGTCCAAGTCTGCACTGGAAATCCACCATCAGCATAACGGTTGGCCGCCTTTCAGACCAATGGGATGACCGAACAACTAGAGGTTGAATCAATTGGCAGGTTAGCCTGATTGATTTCTTCTCGCATTACGTGCACTAGTACGATCATCAGTCTGCCTGAAATTCTTCCAGTGAAAGCTTCTCTGGTGTAAGATTTATTTTAAATTGTGTTATTGTTTCTGTAATTAACAAATCTCAATTAGTCTGTTAAAGTCCCAGCCCTAAAAAAACAACAACTTTTGAGTATATGGAATAAGAGAGAGTAGCGACATTCCCTGTTGACTCCAATGCCATTGGCTGAAAAGCGCACGTGACCGCCTAGTAAGGAGGGATTCAAGTTCCAAACAAACCACTCCGGCCAGCTTTATTGACGGCAGATCGCACGTTCGCAGTTAAATTGGGGAGATTTAGGACATTTAACACATTAACAGACCTTGTCACTCCAGCGAATAATTATGTTATATAACTTGATTTAGTTAATGCATATTATAAGAAAATAGGCTGTGCTATGATGCAGTGCTTAGCTATGTAGCTATCTCCATGTTTGGAACTAGCAGAGCTCCAGCCAGCGCGAGATCAAAGAGCGTCGCTACTCTCTTCCTACGGTACACTAATCATTATGAAGGAGAAATGGGGTGTGATTGGATGAAGTGAATCAATCTGTCTATCCATATGCTTATTATAATTCGTTATAAATTTGTGGACGAATCATCGCTCCAGACATCACAGCCTGTCTGCAACTGCATAACCCATAAAAAAAAACTTAACGAAAAAACATATTTCATTGCACATGTTAGAAACCCCCCAGGAAAGTATTTATTGTGTCCCACAAGAGCAAGGTTGCAAAAGGCATGAAGTTGCCCTTTAAAGTACAAAAGGTAAAAACAGTTATTGTGTAGAATATCACATTTGAAGTTTTCAAAATGTATGAAAAAATAGCACACCTATGGGCTCACAGTATGCCGCATTGTGATACAATGCTATTTTCAAAATAGTATAGAGCTAATCTGGCCAATGTTTTGAAATAATATGAATCTACAAACTAATTAAAGCGCCTATATGTAACATTATGGTCACAATAATAATTACATACTTTTTTAAAATTGTTTTTAGATTTTTCACAAAGTCTTCCATTAGCCTCCTGCAGCCCCTAGAGGGGGCTGCAGGACAAGTGCCCTCTGGACCTTCAGGTACTGTTCTATGGTTGTGCAGGGCACCAATCACCAATGATTAATTGGGAATGTAGAGGGCCAACTTTTAAGCAGCTTTGTAGCAAAATGTTGCTGGGCATCCTCCACCAGCATGGACCCAGAGAAGTTTGGATGGAGAATGTCAGATCTATCAGGCTACTGAGCCCAACCAATCTATATCTAAAGATCACAAACCTGTGATCTCATGTCTCAGTGCCTGCTGATTACCACTGACGTCACTGCCCTAAAAGTGACGTAGGTGGTAAAACATTTCCAGAACGCTGACAAACTACAAGCTGGTCTGACCCAGGTTGTTTCCCGTAGTTGTTGCTGCGTAAACTGCTTTTCCAACGTTCTCCTCTTCTCTGCAAAATTGCAGCTCGCTCACTACTGCGTACCAGGGGCGGATCTAGGCATGGGCATGGGGGCAATGCCCCCCTAAATACCTAGTCTGCACCCCCAAACACGATGCCATGCAAAACAACACAAATATTTCAAATTAAAGTGCTTCTATTTAAAATGATGTGAAACACTACTACTGCTACTAACTAACTACAGCTGTGTCACCACTAAACCAACAGCATTTCATCATTGAAAACAGAAAACTCTCTGAGTCAGACCTTTAGCTTTATGCATGCTGCGTGTCTGTTGCAAGTTCAACAACAACTGATGTTATTATTGATGCTTTACTTGTTCTAATAAAAGTCCTGTAGCTGAAAATGGTATGGTATGGGGGCGATGGAGCCGCCCCCATACCATTTTCTCTTGCCCCTCCAACATGTTCTCTCGACCCCCCCCCCCCAAATGGGACATGTTACATCCGCCCCTGCTGCGTACTGCTTCGCTCTGTGGTGGTCACGTTCAGAGCCATAGAGTATAGACAGACTTACGACAACTCCGTCCACTTCATGGGGCCAGTCCAATAGCAGCTCTTCTACTTAGACTTGAATGTTGTCGATCCCCATTCCTCATCCCCAATGTTCTCTGTCCCACTGCTATTCTACTTAGAAGAAAATGGGCCAAATAGGGACAAGTCCTGGACCTGAAGTAGGCAGAAATGCATTGGACTGAGGCAACAGCCCAGCGTTAATGATCTTAAATCGCTGATTTTAGATTGTTTTCTGTACAATAATGTTTGTTTACAACATAAACATTATTGTATAGTAATATTGCTACTGTACAATGCAGTTGACATATTCAAAACATGCATAAAATACCCCCCCTCATTGAAAACAATGCATTTCCAACTCCAGTTCGTCCCTATTCGGGCAGCATGGCTCTGTTCACGTTCTTGGAATGGGACGCACAGTGCACTCTGGGTACTGTAGTAGGGGAGCGGCAGAGGAGAGCAGCAAGGCACAGAATAGAATATACTCTCTAGGGCCACCATATGACTATTTTTTACATATTTCTTTTTTTACATATTTGGAGGTCGTTGTACAGCATTTAAAGGCATTCCATGAAGTACTCCTTTAACAAGGTCTTCACATTTAAGAAACAATAAATCAAAGAACAAATTACTGAAATCTCATTCACATCTCATCTTTAATGTCTTGTAATACAGTTAACTGTTCTCAGTTATGGGCTTCACATAATAAAATATTAACTAAAGTAATGGTAAAAAAAAAAATAAGGAGCATTGTCAACTCCATGTTAAATGTAATAACATTAGAGAGAGAATACAAGTGGAAATACATTCCATACATAACAAAGTGAAGAGAACTTAAACACAATGATGAATCAACATGAACATTAACCTTGGTCACAGTGATGTTGTCAAAATGATGAAACCTTTTAATCGCGTGTTTTATGTGTCAACTCAGATCATAGTCTGGCAGTTAGAATTGTCCTAAGATATTGTCTATATTCATGCAGTCATGAATCCACTTGCTTGCTGACTAACTATTGGAAATTGAATTGCACATTTGTAAAGGGGTTTCTTGTGACCCTCCCATTATTCTATGCTAGGAAAAAAATGACAATGACAAATGTATCATGTGACCTGCGAAACTAGACGGTTTTCATTATTCCTAATGCATTCAAAGCATTAGTCTTGCACAAACCTTTTGCACCTGAGGTAAAACCACCATATAGACTTGCCCAAAATGTCCTGAACTCATGACATTTGGCGTGATGTCTATCTTTTTTTAGCCCAAGGAGTGTTTTTTGTTTGTTTGTTTTTTTGTGTTTTTTTTTTTTTTTTTTTTTTTTGGGGGGGGGGGGCGCATTGCCACGGCGATTGTTGGATTATGGTCAGCGATGCACATACAGACCGCACAAGCACACGTATGCGTGCACCCGACAATCTCTGTAATTTCTAGGTGAGTAAGACCTGATGTTTAGGAGCACAAGAAACCCCTATAAAAGAATTCCCCAATACTGACAGCTGGTCAGCAGCTATACTGTACATTCATGAACCCATTATTTTAATTTAGGACAATAAAAAAACGATTATGAAGCCACTTTAAACAAAAGAAGGTTGTTGGCTGCCTGGTTTTCAAGTATGCTCATATCAAGACCTGTTATTCGTAATTTGAGCCACAGACTGCCATTTGATGACATTTGGTCTCAGACACAAGACGAAATGCCATTGGAGAAGATTTTGTACACAATTCCCCACGCTATGTTGATAGCAGTTAAACCAAAGTATATATGTATTTTTCTCATTTTCTGTAATTAATTAAGAGATCTTGGGAATGTAAATGTTATAGTATACAGTATGTGCAACACACATACTGTAGGACAACCAAGTGGTCAGCTACGCGCCTGAGCCTGGATGTAAACAAACCTGGATGTAAACAAACAAAGTGGGTGATCATAATCTGTCAACTGGAAAATAATTGTCTTAACTACACAAAATAAATGTTTTAAGGACACAAAATAAATGTCTTAACTACACAAAATAAATTGCTTCATTTATTGTTTCATTTATCCGAGTGGCTCCTCATGTGTCGTTTAAGCTCACATCTTTGACTAAAGGCTTTATCACATTCTGTACATTCAAACGGTTTTGCCTCAGCGTGGGTGTCCATGTGCTTTTTTAGCTCAACCTTTTGGCCAAAGCCTTTGCCACAAAGTGAACAGCTAAAGGTTTTTTTCCCCACAGTGTGTGTCCTCATGTGTTTTGCTAGAGCACTTCTTTGAATGAAAGCTTGGCCACAAACCGAACAAGTAAAGGGTTTTTCCCCTGTATGAGTCCTCATGTGATCGACTAGAGTACTTTTTGCACTAAAGGCTTTGCTACAAATTGAACAAGGAAACGGTCGTTCCCCTGTATGAGTCCTCATGTGTCTGTCTAGAGAAGCTTTCGCGGAAAAGTCTTGCCTACAAACTGCACAAGTAAAAGGCTTCAGCCCTGTATGAGTCCTCATGTGTGCATTTACAGCACTTGTTGAAACAAAGGCTTTGCCACAAACTGTACACAAGCAGGGTTTTTCCCCTGTATGAGTCCTCATGTGGTTTTTAAGGTCAAGCCTTCGAGTAGAGCCTTTACCACAAACTGTACAAGTATAAGGCTTCTCCCCGGTGTGAGTCATTTTGTGTCTTCGCAGATCACCCCCGTCACTAAAGCATCTGAAACACTGTGTACATTTGAATGGTTTTTCTCCTGTATGTGTCCTTGAGTGCACTGATAGTGCAGCCCTTTGTCTGAATGCTTTGCCACAGACAGAACAGATGAAGGGCTTCTCCCCTGTGTGAATCCTCACATGCACTTTTAAAGCTGATTGGCTAGTACAGCCTTTGCCACAAAATGGGCAAGGGATTCTTTCCTTGTGTGACATCATGTGTGTTTTTAGGCTATCCTCTAAAACAAAGTCTTTGCCACAAACTGTACACAGAAAAGGCTTCTCCCCTGTAGGAGGTTTTTCCTCTGTGTGCTTCCTCATGTGTCTGGTCAGAGCACACCTTTGACAAAAGTCTTTGCCACAAACTGTACACAGAAAGTTCCTCTCCCCAGTATGAGTCTTTGTGTGCTCCTTTAGATTACGTTTTGAACCAAAGGCTTTGCTACAAACGGAGCAAACAAAAGGTTTTTCCCCTGTATGAGTCCTCATATGTTTTTCGCGCTCATTCCTTCGACGAAAGCCTTTATCACAAACTGTACAAGTATAGGGTTTCTCACCAGTATGGGTCAGTGTGTGTTCTCTTAGATCACTGCCACACTTAAAGCCTTTGGAACAAACTGTACATTTGTAGGGCCTTTCCCCTGTATGTGTCCGTGTGTGAATTTCAAGTGCAATTTTTTGTCTGAATACTTTGCCACACACGGTACAATTGAAGGGCTTTTCCCCAGTATGTGTCATCATGTGCACTTTTAAACCAGATGGGCTAGTAAAGCCTTTGTCACAAACTGAACAAGTAACAGGTTTTTCCCCACTATGCGTCATCATGTGCACTTTTAGAGTACCCATTGTGCCAAATACTTTGCCACAAACTGTACAGAGAAAGGGCTTCTCCTCTGTGCGAATCTTCTCCCCTGTATGAATCCTCATGTGCCTGGTGAGTTTACCATTCACAATAAAGGCTTTGTTACAAACTGTGCAAGCGAAGGGTCTTTCCCCAGTATGTCTCATCATGTGAAATCTTAGAGTACTCCTTGCCCCAAAGTCTTTGCCACAAACTGTACAAAGAAATGGCCTTTCGCCTGTATGAGTCCTCATGTGTACTTTTAGAATATTTCTTTCACCAAATGCTTTGCTGCAAACTGTGCAACTAAAGGGCTTTTTCCCTGTGTGTGTCTCTCTGTGTCTTCTTAGGACACCCGGATCACTAAAGCTTTTCCCACAAACTGCACATGTGAAGGGTTTTTCTCCCGTATGTGATCTTAAGTGAACTGCTAGCGTTGCCTTTTGTCTGAATACCTTGCAACAGACTGGACAAGTAAACGGCTTGCCTCTCGTGTGGGTCATCAAATGGCTGGTCAGTACTGCTAGAGCAGAACGGCCTTTAAAGCCTTTGCCACAAACCGAACAAGTGAAAGTGTGTGTCAGCATGTGTGTGTTGAGGTTACTTCTCACAATAAAGGCTTTGCTACAAACTGTGCAAGCAAAGGGTTTTTCCCCAGTATGCATCCTTGTGTGGAATCTTAGAGTACTCCTTGCACCAAAGCCTTTCCCACAAACTGTGCACAGATAGGGCCTTTCACCTGCATGGGTCCTCATGTGTAGGCATAGAGAACTTCTAACACCAAAGGCTTTTCTGCAAACTGTGCAGCTAAAGGCAATTTTCCCTGCAAGTCTCTTTCTGTGTCTTGTTAAAACGCTCTGGCCACTGAAGTGTTTGCCACGCACTGCACATTTAACAGGTTTTCCCCCTGCGTGGGTCCTCATGTGTAACTTTAGCTGATGCAGACCATACCAGCCTTTGCGACAAACTGCGCAAGTAAAAGCTATTTCTCCCCTATGAGTCCTCATATGCATGTTCAGATAACCCCGTTGGCTAAAGGCCTTTTTACACACTGTACAGTTGAAGGTCTTAGGTGTACAATTTAAGCTGTTTTCAGCTGTGCGCCTAAAAGTTTTTTCAGCCGCATGCTTAAATGTTTTTTCCATTTTATGAGTCATCATGTGTCTGTTTAGGCTGCTCCGTTGACGAAAGGTTTTGCTACACACTGTACAATTTAAGGGCTTTTCCCTCGTATGGATCAACATGTGTTCTTTTAAATGGCTACTTTTGTGACAATTTTTCCCACAAACTGTACAAGCATAGCGTTTTTTCACCACTTTGTGGGTAGTCCCGTGTCGATTCAGTTCATACCTTTGTCTAATAGTTTTTCCAAGCCTTTGCTTTTGCGTGCGCCCCCTCATTGACGGAGTTATTAGTGCTGATGACCGTTCTTGGAGCTGCTGATCACTCGTCGGTCGCAATCTTCCAGATCGTAGCCGCGTAGAGGAGCGCGTTCCACGGTGCTGCACGTCATCGTGTGTTTTCATGTGTTCAGTGGAGGTGCCGGCTAGAGGCCCATCCTCATCGTCATATTCCACTGCTACTGTGAACATTGATTCATCAGCCTGGTCTGGCCTGTGAGGCAGCTCCTCCTCCTGTTCTTCTTTAATCCAGGCTGATCCAG
The DNA here is from genome assembly GCA_039105355.1 of Benthosema pterotum. Classification (NCBI taxonomy): domain Eukaryota; kingdom Metazoa; phylum Chordata; class Actinopteri; order Myctophiformes; family Myctophidae; genus Benthosema; species Benthosema pterotum. The sequence goes on from CM076975.1 coordinate 4,868,898, forward strand.
TCTGGACTAGACTCGATCTCGTCCCAGAAAACTCCTCCACACACACAGGGAGGTCAAGGAAGTCTAGTCAAAAACACAAGATTAAAACAAAAATACATTAAATCTTGTAAATGACAATCTAGACACATGTTCTAGCTGTAACCCTGTTTTATGAAGCCAGGATTTATTATCATCGCTGGGCTTCTGCATTTTTTTCTGTCAGTCTAGCACTGCACTTCTTAATGCGGTTTTGACTGTCCACCAATGAATGTGTTGAGCTTTAGCTCAGTGGGTGTCGGATAGGGCTGGGGGCAATAATTGCAATATCGCCATACCGCCGGTATGTAACGCATACCTCGGTAAAATAAAAAATAAAAATACAAATATTTTCGACTTGTTTTTGTTTGTTACTTTTTTGCAACATTGAGGGGTCAGAAAATGCAAGCGTGAGCCAATAGACTATAGAAACATTTCAGCACCACAGGCAGCTCCCTGTGCTTTTCTATAGAAACACTTCAGCACCACAGACAGCTCCCTGTGCTGTTCTATGTTCTATAGAAACATTTCAGCACCACAGACAGCTCTCTGTGCTGTTCTATGTTATATAGAAACACTTCAGCACCACAGACAGCTCCCTGTGCTGTTCTATGTTATATGGTCCAGTTCTTCCTCTTCATTAGAAGTCTATGTATTGGACTGGCCCCATGAAGTGAACGGAGTTGTCGTAACTCTGTCTATACTTTGTGGCTCTACCGAGGAAAGGGCAGCACCAGAGTCTTTTCTCATAATTTATCACGTTTGCCTGGCTAACTTGCAATTACAGCATTACCGCCAGACCTTTATAGCATGAATATTAGCTCGCTTCGCACAAGTAGGCCATGTGCGCAACCAACGCGCAAGTTTGCACTATACCGAGTGCTGATCTAGTTTTTTATTCATCCATAGTCTCATTCATGAGCATGTAAGCATATTTCGTATGTCAACTGTTAAACATGGGGTTCCGTCTAGTACAACTATGTCTAAATGGATTGTGTTCTATGTTCTATGACACCACATGTCACTCTGCTCTGGTGGATTCCATATAGATTTTTTCAAGGTGTACCCTATGCCTAGACAATGAGATTGTATCTCTGACTCCTTTAGTTGTTGAGTTACAGTTGTATGTCTTAAAAAAAAGTACTTTTGTTTTGCATGAGTTCTATGACACACACGCATAAAAGGCAAAACTATAAATCACCGTCATCGGTGATTTATAGTTTCATACCTGTTGGTTCCTGTATGCTGGTGCTGGTCTCTTCCTGGGAAACCCAACCGCTGTTCTCTCCACCTGCACATAGAGACACAGGAACGCTACATTCATATCCATCCATCCGTCTATCGGTCTATCTATCTAACCTTTTCACGTTATGCATTTCTGTGTGTTGTCACTGTTGTTAATATACTGATCTACGTGCAACTCAGGAGACCCCGTCAGGAAGATGTAGTTCCTGTTGAGAGCTTGTGATCAACTGCGTACAATATTTTACAAATTAAGCTATATGGCAAGTAGTATGGCAATTAGGCTCAAATGACGATTAGACTATTTATTGCAAAACTATTGCATTTAGTATGGTGGTTCTGCTCATGTGATATATACCCAGACACAGCTCTGATATCACATTTGATATCTCAGGTTATCTGTGCACTGAGACAAGGCTCTGATAAACAACCCTAAGAGCACAAGAGGTGTAAAGATAATAGCAACTGGATTGAAAATCTATTTTAATTTCAAAATCAAAGTAATTTGCATGTGGAAATAAAACAGAAACATTGACTATGTATCATATTGTTTTAAAGGTAGGGTAAGTGATTTGAAATTCATCCTGTAGTTCCAGCCTGGTGCACTAGGGGCGCCAAACAGTAGCTACACTATGTGAGCCTGCTGCTCGATCCTGATTGGAGGAGAATTCGCTACCACCTGGGGAACTTTTATTAGCTCCTCTGCTAACGTGGGGGAGGGGGAAACTCCATATATGGTTTCCACACCTTATAATAGAGCATTTTAACAGAAAAAAATATTTTTTGGGTGATATCTGACAAAAGTGAAATCACTTCCCCTACCTTTAAAGTGTACAACTAGTACTAACATTAATAAGTGTTTAAAGAATTCATACTCATTCTGTACAACTTGACCACAGCCTGCATGGTGGTATCAGGCAGTCTGAGTTCCTCCTGTTCAGTCTCTGGATGTTCCTCTGAGGACGTCGTGTGTCTTCTGGAGACCATGTTCTTCTTTCTAGATACTGTGGACTTCCTCCCCCTGTGCTGCTCTGTGGAGATCAAGGATTGAACGTTGTGAAGATTAAGGGGATATTTCACTTCACAAAAAAAACAAAAAACTTTCTGTTGTGATTTACTCAGCCTTATGTGAACACCCCAGTTTTTAAGTTAGTTGATTCAGTAATTAGATATTTGATAATAATTTTAGCTGCCCCGCCACCTTCCTATATGAACCCATTATAACTTATAACTCCGTCTTAACCATGATATATTAATCGAAAATACTCAATCTTTTTTGTGGTGACTAATATTGTCCTCCTACTTTGTGAGGGGGGGCGTGGAATTTCATTTACAGTTTTCATGTCTTTTTAAAATATTATTTTGGAAAAATGTAGCAGCCTCGGTATTAGGAGGATATATCAGTCTCTGTATCGTGATCGTTCCCCCGATCTGAAGTAGAATTACGTGACAGATTAGTGACAGTTAGCCTGGTGCTAACAACAACCAAGGCAGCCTCACCACAGCAGTGGATAAGCAACCAATCCACAGAACCAGCGTCTCAGTTCTATTCTACGAGAACTTCCCCCTCCACTGACATTTTCATTTTCAATCAAGGCGCAAAACCTTGCTTTATTCCCAAGCGTTTGATTGTTGATAATGTATTGTTAGTACTACTTGTGTTATTTCTGTCTGTATTTTGATGTGCACCTTTCTCATATGTGTTGAGATTTTCTGTAGAGCACTCTGGTACAATGGAAATTGTTTTTAAATGTGCTTCATAAATAAATGTGATTGGTGATTTGTGTGTGTGTGTGTGTGTGTGTGTGTGTGTGTGTGTGTGTGTGTGTGTGTGTGTGTGTGTGTGTGTGTGTGTGTGTGTGTGTGTGTGTGTGTGTGTAGTTGTGTGTTGTGTACCTGTGTGTAGTTTCCTGGTATCAGCCTCCTCCAGCAGTGTCTCCATCTCCCTGTGGAAGAGGCTGCACATCCACTCCGCTGCCACACTGAGGCGCTGCAGCACCAACACCTAAACAGATAGTAGATAAATAACATTATCAACAGACTGCACATCCACCGAGCTGCCTCACTGAGGCGCTGCAGCACCATGCCAGATAGACAGACAACTTCATTAACCCACAGGGGTAATCAATCACACAGAGGCAGCACGGCAATTAAGGTTAAAGCTTGCAGGTAAAAGTATGAAACAGTACTGTTGTGTACAGTAGGCCTACTGTAAATGTAATTTTGTCTGCAGTACTATAAATTACGGATGTCACGGTATCCGGTATTACCGGTAATACCAGTATGGGACCACAAAACCGGTACTTTGCTTGCCCACCGAATGTACCAAAAATTCGATCAATATTGCACGTTCTAGATGTAACTCTTTGAGAGTGTAAAAATGAAACCAAATGGACCCCTGCGGGTCCATTTGGCACAAAACCCTTGCAGATCGACAGAGGATGTGTCAAGCTTTCTCTACAGCTGCAAAGTTGGTGAGTTTGACTCGTTTAATACAGGCAGATCACTGATGACATTTCTCTTCATGGGGGAGTGAATGGACGGAATTGCAACTCTAGATGCAATTCCAATTATCAAAGAATTTAGAATTGCATTGTGGCTAGTTGTCACTGTGCAATCCTTTAAAACAGATGTTTACATAGATCTTATTTGCACCGGAATTGTTGGAAACAATGTATTTCAAACTCCAGTTTGTCCCTCTTTCAGGCTGAATGTTCTGTCCCAACATTTCGGCTGGTCCGGGTTTTATTTGGGCCGAGCTTTCCAGTATTCATCTGTAAACACAACAGAAAAATCATGTCCTCCCCTCCCCCACCGCGCACCCACGCGCACCCACCCCACTCGGCCAGCCTGGTTGACCGAGCTCCAGCCGTACAGGCGGGATGCTCCGAGTCTTCAGGCGACCTGTCCGGTATAGTTCCATCAACTTCCATGGAGGTTTCTTACCTCCATGACGTCATCCTCATGACGCTGCTTCACTATGTCCAGTATGTCCGCTCCCAGTGACGTCATGTGCTCATTAATGGACCTGCTAACGGAGTCTGAAGGAGACGTCATGGTGCTGATGGTCCACGGACCAGCCTGGAACTGAGCTGGGCTGCCCAAGGGGAGAGGCGCATGCGCATTACAGAGACACTCAGACAGGAACTGACGGTGTGGATCCTTTACTGCGCATGCGTGATGACCCGTTGTGACCCGGAAGTAAGTACAGGCAGTGTAGTTTTTATTTGGTATTTTGGTCATCACTTTGTAGTCCTGTTACGTCCAGCCTGCTACCAGAGCCATCTAGTAAAATAGTTGCGACATTGGGGGGTCAGAAACTGAGCGCTCGGGCGCTGTTCAACGCAGCCCGAATAGGGACAAACTGGAGTTGGAAATGCCTTGTTTTCAACGAAGGCGGCGCAAATAAGAGCTATTTTGTGATCAGATCATTAACGCTGGACTGTTGCCCGAATCCTATGCATTTCTGCCTACTTCAGGTCCAGGACTTGTCCCTGTTTGTTTCCCCATTCTCCATTCAAGTGTAAGAAGAAGAGCCGCCCATTGGACTTGCCCCATGAAGTGGACGGAGTTGTCGTAACTCTGTTTATTCTCCATGTGGCTCTGTGTGCTGGTCGTTGTACGCAGTAAACATAGATATCGTTCACGGCGGCCATCTTAGCAGGGTACCTCTGAGCCGTCTGCTGCTGAGTGAGAGGTGAGTGATAGATATACTACAAAAACACTAATAACTCGCTGAAATCGCAACCGATTTACAAACGGTTTGGTTTATTACAAATGTTATCAGTGTGCACATGATTTGTGAGGCTTGATTGATGCCGTACATTGTTGGCTATGTGTTTACAGAAATACGACAGGATGCCTACGTTTTGTGCAGCCTATGGGTGCACTATTCAACGCAGTGCCCTAACGAAAACCCGAGGGATCACCTTCCATAGGTAAAGTTATGACAAGATACGAGCATATTCTGACTAAAGTTGGGATCGGTGTTGCCAACTTGGCACATTTGTCGCTATATTTAGCTCCACACCGGGCGCCAAAATTAGTGGAAAGGAAAAACTCCTGGCGGAAAATCTAGTGCTTTTTTTTGCTGGTGGGTTGGAGCGAAATTGATTGACAGGCGCCAGAGATAAAACCCTCGTTTTTCACCATTTTTTCTCCTATGATAGAGTCCTCCTTCCTTCCTAGAAAGGACCAGTGGTAACCAAATGGACCCTTTTAGATCTGTAACTCTCTGTAACGTAAAATTATCTTTATTTTAGATTGTTTTGTAAAAATATAGGATATAGCAAAAACATCAGGTAACACCCTGTTGTTCATAAATCCCTTTATTTGATGCCAAATGCGGGTCCATTTGGCATCATTTTACATCATTTTACATTTTCTCAAGAGTTAAATTATACTAGGCAGTGTTAGGAATATTACTTTACCTTGTTAATATATTACTTATTAATTATTACCTTCATTTTAAAGCAATATATTATATTACAATATTACTGTCTGAGCAAGTGTAATATATTAATATTACTATTACATATTACTTTAAAAAATCTGGCCAAATCCATATGAAATCAACTTGAAAAAAAGTCACTCCTGAAAACAGCACTGGCATAGACCTACCTCATCCTACTCAGCTATGGACAGTTAACACAGGAGTTAAATGTATTCCTTGAATTCATGGAAGCCAATAAATATTTTGATGCCGCACCCATACCGTTTTCGATTACAGGACTTTTATAAGGCAAGTAAAGCATCAATAATACCATCAGTTGTTGTAGAAGTTGCAACAGACACGCAGCATGCATAAAGCTAAAGGTCTGACTCAGAGAGTTTTCTGTTTTCAATGATGAAATGCTGTTGGTTTAGTGTTGCCACAGCTGTAGTTAGTTAGTGGCAGTTGTAGTGTTTTAAATGTATTCCTTGAATTCATGAAAGCCAATAAATATTTTGATGACAAATTATAGAAAATAAGTAATTATTTAACTGCAATTCTCAAGTTAATTTCACAAGAACACGTGCAACGAGAAAGACTGACAGAAAGTAATATTGAAAGTAGTGCAGTAATGCAGAAAGAAAAGTATAATATATTAGATTATTTTTGTTGGGTAATATATTTATATTACAAGTTACTGCATTTTGGTAATATATTATGTAATATATTAAGTTACGTAGTGCACATGTCCCAACACTGATACTAGGCCATATACAAGTCCGAAAAAAATCTCTACGGCACTGTTTTGGAGCACGGTAGTTTAATTCCCCTTATTATTAAAGAAGGACTATTAATGTTTGGGCAATGACTGGGCTCTAGAAAGACGAAAAGAAGCTAACCTGATACCAGTTGTATACTTGTGTTGTATACTCTTGTTGTATACTTCACCTGTAGACAGAAACCCTTCAGGAAAGAATTCCTAATACTAAGGTAGAGTATTCTAAAGCCCTATGCTAAACCTACTCTGACACTTACCAGGTTTGAAGCTCTATCAGCGATCTACATCACCTACCTGCCAGCCCACTGGAGTTGCCTCGGTCACTGTCCACCTAGTAGAGAAAAGTTTTTTTTTTCCTTTTAATTATTCCCATCACTGTTCCCCCCAGAGTGAAGCTAGGCCTCTACAGAATGTGTTTTATTTGTGCTTTATTTTAGAATTGTTACAAGTGCATGCATACATAATATTACCCCGAAAAGATGATGGCTTAGGTTTGTATTTTTCTCTGCACACTTATTGTTAAAGGGAAGAAGGGGGAATGACATCTGGATTAGTGATAGACCGATTATTGGCCGCGGCCGATTATCGAATTCGATATTCATGATTTTATTAATAATCGGTATCGGTGGTCAAAATAAATAAAAAAGAGCAGCCGATTATTTGTATTTATTATAAATGTTCAAAAATGGTACATCAACCACTTTCATTGAAGATCCGGTAGATTGTGGTGGTAAGGAGATGTATAGCTGTGTGTCTCTGACTCTATCACCTCATGTATTTATAGATTTATCCAAATTATCCAAAATGTATTTTCTCTTTTTCTTTTATGTCTGAAGCTCTGTGCCTGTACTTGAATTAAAAAAGATGCATGTGATGGAGGGGAAACTGAAACACTTTTGCTGCTTCCGCACTTTTATTCTATTAAAGAAAATTATAATCATATCGGCTGATATCGGCTATCGGCCTTTTTGATGTTCCACTAATCGGTGATCGGAAACATCGGCCAAAAGTCTGATCAGTCGATCTCTAATCTGGATACCTTTGTCACATTTTTAAGGTTTCCCAAAAACCCAGTGAGGAGGAAGCAGTGGGAAGCTGCCCTGAAAAGGAAGGACTTTGTTTCCACTCCTGCCACAATGCTTTGCAGTGAACACTTCGCAAATGAGGATTTTGACCGGACAGGACAAACTGTCCGGCTTAGAGATGGCGCCGTGCCGTCTATTTTTAACTTCCCGGCTCATCTTCAAGAGGTAGGCTGTGTGTCAGAAATAATTCTGGTGTAGGTCTATAGATGTATGAATATAGAAATATGGAATTAACCCTTTGTGTACTGAGCGCGTTTTGGTGTTCAACGCATTATGATACATTTTAGCTATTGAAAAATATCAGGCGCCATGAGCTTGTAGCTCTGATATATATATATATATATATATATATATATATATATATATATATATATATATATATATATATATATTTTTTTTTTTTTTTTTTTTTTTTTTTTTTTTTTGTGAAAATGATGCGCAAATCTAAGAATATATTCTATTTGACACCTGATTGTAGTTTCTGACACTAGATTCTAGTTTCTACTTTCTGATGCTAGATTCTGACAGACTCTAGTTTCTCTGAAAAAAATGTTCCTGTGTCAGTGATGCTCAACATATTTCATTCCAAGGACCCCCAGAATTATCTATATTTGGCTGCGGACCCCCATCTGGAAACGTGTTGTTCTAGGGATCCCCCCAGAAGCAACGATTTTAGTTCAAAATATTTGCTTCCGAAAGAATATATATTCAAAGATTTGCATCACATTTTCACATTTAAAAAAATATATATATATATCAGAGCTACAAGCTCACAATGCGCCACTTAGTTGCGCGATGTGAGCTTGTAGATCTAATATTTTTCAGTAGCTTAAGTGTAAGTAGCATTATGTGTTCACTATGCATTATGGTGTTCAAAGCATTATTTCTGAAAGTTTTTTACCTGCATTACAATACTTGACATATGTTTATTTTAGCCAAAGAGACGAACCAAAGAGGTGCCAGTGGACTTGTCTCAGCCGGATGTAAAACGAACCACAGCCACTTCTAAAAGAGCTGAAGTGCTGCCAGTGGATTTGTCTCTAAATGTCCCTCGGCCTGACGTTGTGAGTACTTGGCATGTAGTTTTGTATGGCATGTGTCATTTTGTATCTTCAATATATCTTGAATAACAAATAAAAAGTTGCCTGGAATTGTCTGAGGGGAAAGGTTTGAAAATGGATAAATGGATAAATACCATACCTGTGTGTATACTTGACCTGTAGACGGGAACCCTGTGGGAAAGAAAATCCCTAAACTAAAGACCATTCTAAACCTAAACGTAACACTCACCTAGCCTATCTAAGTCACCTACCTGCCGGTTCCCTGGAGCTGCTACTGCCGCTGTCCACCTAGAAGAGAAAAAGAGAAAAGGACATTTATTTATCTCATCACCACCCCGAGTAGAGACATTTTTGTTATAAGTTATAGGAAACAACCATATTCATTTTTTTTATGCCGTGATATGTCAATTTCCATATTAAATGTATATATTTGGCTATTTTGCAGAAGCAACAGGAGTCAAAAGAAGCAATTAGAGAAAGGCAAAAGAAGACCGTCAAGCAGATTGCCTCTGAGCATGGATATGCACTGCCTGATTGTCCTGTGGCTCTAAAGGCCAAAATCATGGAAGCCACAGTCAGGGCAAGAAGACTGAAACGGGAGAAATCCAACGTGTTGACCAGAGAGAGGAGGGCCAAGAGAAACATCAACGCACTTCTCAAAGACCTGAAAGAGAGGAATCTCATCACTGAGGAATTAAAGGCCCAAATCACGGAAACCACAGTCAGGGCGAGAACACTGCAACGGGAGAAATCCAAAGTGTTGTGCAGAGAGAGGAGGGCCAAGAAAAACATCAAAGCTCTTCTCGAAGACCTGAAAGAGAGCAATCCCATCACCGATGAATTAAAGGACAAGCTAGTGCAGTGGATATCGGCCGGTGATCCGAGGAACACCAGTGGTCCTTGAGAGGGTTCCAGGTGGTTCCAAGCTAAGTTGGTTAAACAGATGTAACTCCTGAGAGTGTAAAAAAGCATTTTTACACTCTCAAGAGTTAAAATATCCATCATGAAGTCTACACAAATAGAACATTAATGGTCAATTTGATCTGTATGTTTGACTGTTTTGTTTCCCAAATCCAGCCTGGAATTGTGGAAAAAAGCAAAAGAAATCTTTAGTTTTGGAGTCTTTGGGGCTAAAATGTCATCAAATGGCGGTCCATGGTTGAAATGCTTAATAAATAGTGGTCCCTGGAATCAAAAAGGTTGAAAACCACTGCCCTAGTGCATCCTTTCCACCCTTTCAGTGGTGGAAATAAATGTATTAATACTAGTTTCTGACACTAGAGTAGATTATAGTTTCTGACACAGGATTCTAGTATTTCTGAAAAATCTGTTTCTGTTGATGCACAACTTATTTCATGCAAAGGACTGGAATTATCTATATTTGGCTGCTGACGCCCATCTGAAAACGTTGTTCCAGGGATACACGCACATGTTTTTTATTTTTATTTATTTTATTTTTTATTTTATTTTTACTCTGAGTCTGAAGAATAAAAAATGATTGATATATTGATTTGTTTGACTGGTATCAGAGGAAAGTGGGAGAAGTGAGGGGTGGGCCTATAGGAAGGAGCAGGAGGGAAAAAACAGTAATATCAATGCTCAGATTTGGACATGCAGGACTAAATTCGCCATTAAAGATAATAGGAAAACATGAGACATGGAGGTCTGAGTGAAGAGACGGAAACGGTGGAGCATGTAATGATAAACTGTAGGTGTAGGATATGTGAGATATGACTGAGATTAAAGAAATGTATGATTTAATTAACATTTTGAGGAAAGGGCCACGAGACAGGAGTTATGTGTATTTTTCCAGTATCTTAAAGTAACACGTCTATGGCCGCTTTTACATGCACAGAATCTATTCAGAATATTCAGCTGGGATAATTTAGGGTGACCAGATCCAAACTGTTCATTTGAGGGACAGAAGAATTGCATGTGTGGGACAAGTGGGGAAACGTGCAAATTAACATCTTGAGTTCATATTGATGTGTGGAAATGCCATATATTATTTCATTTGAACACTGACGCCTGTTCAGTCGTCTTGGTAATGAGAGACTGTCCCACGCAAAGAGGGACATCTGGTCACCTTAACATGCACAAGCATTCATTCCCAATAGATTCTCTGCATGTAACAGCCAGTGTTGGGACATGTGCACTACGTAACTTAATATCTTACATAATATATTACCAAAATGCAGTAACTTGTAATATAAATATATTACCTAACAAAAAAAATCTAATATATTATACTTTTCTTTCTGCATTACTGCATTACTTTCAATATTACTTTCTGTCAATCTGTCAAGTTGTTGTTGTGAAATTATCTTGACAACTGCAGAAGTTAGATTTGCTATACTATACGTTTTTTCAAGTTGATTTGTCCAGATAGCCAAGTGCGCTTGCTTTATTGTATGTATGCCTTTGGCCTACGTAATATTTGATTAATAGTGACACTAAATATTTAATTATAATAAAAAATTAAAATATGTAATAGTAATATTAATACATTACACTTGCTCAGACAGTAATATTGTAATATAATATATTGCTTTAAAATGAAGGTAATAATTAATAAGTAATATATTAACAAGGTAAAGTAATATTCCCAACACTGATAACAGCACCCTATAATTATGAAAGAATCTAAACCCATAAGGTAAACCAAGGATCCAAAATAAAGACAAGAAATGGGACACCACTAGGTGGCGGTAATTGCCAACCGCCAATAAGCCCAAAAAGAAGAAGACGAAGAAGCATTACAGAAAGAAGTCGTGTAGCATGGACTAGCTATTTTAGTTTACTAGTTTACTACTCTATCTCTCTATCGCTAGCATGTAGTCGTGTTTTACAGCAGCAGAGAGAGATACAGTCCTTATTACTTATTTAGTTATTGGGTATTATTTAGTATTTTCTTTTATAGCAGCAGGAGAGAGTCCTCTTGTTAGTTTTTCAGAGACACACACAGTCATTGGCTCTAGCCAGAGCCTTAGAAATAGACAGAGTTGCGACATTGAGGGGACAGAAAATAGTCTGGTCACGTGGTTCTAGTACTCGCGCGAGCCCATAGGCTCCAATGCATTCAGTAACTTCCGGCTGTCACTATTTGTTGTCACTAATCCAATACTAGTCTATGTAGAGGAGCCGCCATTGGACTGGCGCCATGGAGTGAACGGAGTTGGCGTATCTCTGGCTGTAGCGAGAGACAGAGACAGACAAACTTGCCAGTCAGTCGTGTCATGGCAGAAGCAGCGAGAGAGACAGAGATGTCATTTTATACAGAACTCCAATTTTACATTTTAAATCATTACTACCACCCTTGCACCAAAAGCCATCCAAATCCCGAGAGCAGGAAGTCCCGCATTAGGAAGGCAGTTAAAACCTACTCAGTGAAAGGTAAGTCACATCGTGATTCTAAGATGCATTCTAACAAATCAATCAATCAATCAATCAGTATAACCTTTTCACAAGGACCCATTTTGTTTCAGTCCGGGGACCACCTGTGGTCCCTGAGAGGGTTCCAGGTGGTCCCCAGCTAAGTTGTTTAACCAGATGTAACTCTTGAGAACGTAAAAATGAAACCAAATGGACCCTGGCGGGTCCATTTGGTTTCATTTTTACACTCTCAAGAGTTAAGATATTCATCATGTGAATTAGTCCTAATCTACACAACTAGAAGATTAATGGTCATGGATAGAAGCAAAGGAAATCTTTAGTTTGGGGGGGTCTGTGGGGCTAAAATGTCATCAAATGGTGGTCCGTGGCTCAAATGCTGAATAAATGGTGGGCCCTGGGATGAAAAACGTTGAAAACCACTGTTTTAGGAGATGAACTCTACTCACATACTTAGGCAGTGATGGGAATATTACTTTACCTTGCTTGTCATAATATTAATTATCGCATTCATTTAAAGCAATATATTATATAACAATATTACTGTCTGAGCAAGTGTAATATATTAATATTACTTAAAAAAGAACTTTTACAAAATATATAATTAGACCTAGGCCTACCTTATCCTACTCATCAGTTAACACAGGAGTTACTGTAAATGTATTCCTAGAATTCATGGAAGCCAGTAAATAATTTGATGGCAAATTACAGAAAAATTAACTTCTGCAGTTGTCGAGAAAGAACACCTGCAACAAGAAAGTAATATTGAAAGTAGTGCAGCAATGCAGAAAGAAAAGTATAATATATTAGATTTTTTGTTGTTGATATATTTATATTACAAGTTACTGCATTTTGGTATTATATTATGTAATACCGTATATTAAGTTACGTAGTGCACATGTTGCAACATTATTAAACAAAATGGTCAGTATGAAGTAATTGTATTATGGTGAAGGGCTAACCCTAACCCTGGTGAAATAGCAATACTGTATATTGCCTACCGTGGAGTTCTGGTGTTCTGAAGCACAAGAAAGAGGGGAAAAAAACATTAAAAATGAATTATCATGAATGTTTTACTTGCCTGTGTTGTTCCCTAAAAGACTGCAAATGCAACACTAAGAGAAAGTTGTAAGCTAAACCTCAGTCAGTTTCATTGGGCTTCTTTGAGAGGGGGCGTGGATTCCATGCATACAAACATTACATTCCATGCAAAGGGTGCAGGCGAGGTTAAATGGAAAAGGACTATTACAACTGGTATTGTTAGTGACATCACTAAACGGAAGAATCTGAGCGTCCATTCATGAGTTGATTATGCCAATTTCAAATATGCCAATTTCAAATCATTGCGAGTGGCTCTCACCTGGTACAGGCCTATATGGGGGCTGGAGATGTTGAGGCGGAGGGCTAACTAGAATGGCACATGCTCGGTTGGCACGAGACTAATATAGTCTGCACCAGGACAGTTTCCTTAGTTAAAAATGTAATGTCTTATTATCTGGTGGCTATTCAATGTGTATTGTTGCCTGCAAAGTAAAACCCTGCATGCTTCGAACTCTCTTAAATATGAAACATCTACATTCCTGGACTTGTAATCGTTTTTTTTTTTATCCTGCCTAGTGCCCAGTGTTATACCAGTTATTGCATACAACTCAATGAAATGCAAATGATTATTAGTCCTCGATGAGGTTAGGTCTGTCTTTAGGTGCTTATGTAAACCACATTGGTTATTGTTCATACACTAAAATGTTGTGTTTTTCTACTTTGATCAGATGACAAGTTGTATTACCAACAACAGCGTCTGGTGCTGTTCACCAAGGAAGAGGTGGTGGAGGTGCTGAAGAAGTGCCATGATGGCACTGGAGCTCATGCAGGGCTACGGAGGACCACAGAGAAGGTCATCAAGTCCTATCACTGGGAAACTGTGAGGGATGATGTGAGGAAATGGGTATGTTATGCTTTCAGAAAAGTGTCTCTATTTGTTGTACTTTTTTATATACGTATGCCAGGGGTTGACACTAAGGTCACCGAGGCACTTGCCCATCGGGCAAGTGCATGTCAGGTTCTACTTGCCCTCAGGTCATGGTCACTTGCCCCCCAGGTTCCAGGTGGTCCCCAGTTAAGTTGGTTAACCAGATGTAACTCTTGAGAACGTAAAAATGAAACCAAATGGACCCTTGCGGGTCCATTTGGTTTCATTTTTACACTCTCAAGAGTTAAAATTCATCATCTTAATTAGCCCAGGTCTACACTGTAGAAGATTAATGGTCATTTTGATGTGTTAATTTGCCTGTTTTGTTTCCCAAATCCAGCCTGGAATTGTGGATAGCTAGAAAGCAGGGAAAGACACAGAGGCAGAGTGCAATGACCGCCTTCAAGACAAATTTATCTTGTGTTGTGTTATAGTGCACTAAGTTGCACACTTGCCCGATCGGGCAACCAGGTAGCAGTCTTCACTTGCCCCACCATTTTTTTTTACTTGCCCCGGGCAAGCGGGCAAGTGTTAGTGTCAAGCCCTGGTATGCCCCTTAGGCAGTGTTGGGACATGTGCACTACGTAACTTAATACATAACATATTACCAAAATGCAGTAACTTGTAATATAAATATATTACTAAACAAAAACAATCTAATATATTATACTTTTCTTTCTGCATTACTTTCAATATTACTTTCTGTCAATCTGTCTCTTTGCAAGTGTTCTTGTGAAATTATCTTGACAACTGCAGAAGTAAAATAATTACTTATTTTCTATAATTTGTCTTGAACTTATTTACTGGCTTCTATGAATTCAAGGAATACATTTAACTCCTGTGTTAAGGAGTGAGGTTTTTTCAAGTTGATTCCAAATGGATTTGACCAGAAAGCCAAGCTTTATTGTACGCATGCCACTGGCCTACACGATATTTGATTAATAGTGATACTAAATATTCAATTATATGTTTTGTAAAAAGTAATACGTAATAGTAATATTAATATATTACACTTGCTCAGACAGTAATATTGTAATATAATATATTGCTTTAAAATGATGGTAATAATTAATAAGTAATATATTAACAAGGTAAAGTAATATTCCCAACACTTCCCTTAGGGAAGGATCGGTAATTGTCCACTAGGGGGTGTTGGTGCGCTTGTGATATTTTTTTATCAAGAGCTCAAAAAAAAAATGAAAAATATTTGAACTGTCCCTTAGTTGAGCGGCTTTTAGGGTCACAAGAACAGCGATGCATTTCACCGAGTCTGTTACTTCTGCTGAGACATCACATAATTGCTGCACATACTGTATAAACTTGTTAATAATAGTCTAAACCCCTGTTTAAAGGTTGATGAGTGTCCACAGTGTCAACGCCACCAGAAGTCCATAGCTCCTGTCCTTCTTCATCCAGTACAAGTGGACAAGCCATGGAGTGTTCTAGCCATGGAGCTGATTGGTCCACTTCCCACCACAGAAAAGGGAAAGAGGTATTATATTACGTGCACTCAGTGTTGCCAACTGCCAAAATCCAAAATGCACTAGTGGCACTTTCAAAATAACACTAGAATGCGCTAGATGCTCGCCTGGAACATACAGATCAAAATGACCATTAATCTTCTACATTCTCTAGTTGTGTAGACTAAGTTGGGCTAATTCACATGATGAATATTTTAACTCTTGAGGGTGTAAAAATGAAACCAAATGGACCCGCAAGGGTCCATTTGGTTTCATTTTTACGCTCTCAAAGAGTTACATCCGGTTAACCAGCAGCTGTCCATCATTTAGCCTGGGGACCACTGGTTGAAAAATGAGGGAAAAATGGTGAGAAATGAGGGTTTTATCTCTGGCGCCTGCCAATCAATTTCGCCCCAACTCACCAGTAAAAAAGCACTAGATTTTCCGCCAGGAGTTTTTCAATAATTTTTGGCACTAAGGGGGTCTGAAAAAAAGCTAAATATAGTGACAAATGCGCCAAGTTGGCAACACAGTGCGTGCACTGTTGGTGAGTCAAAGAAATGGTAACAAGTCAGGAATGAATCATTATATTTACATGTTCATATACTGTATGTATTGTGTCGCAGATTCATTCTGACTACCACAGACCTTTTCACCAAGTGGGTTGTGGCAAAGTCTTTATACCACAAAACAGCAGCCGAAGTGTCTAAGAAGATTATCGGCATATTGATGGATTTCGGACTTGTCGACCGCATCATTACCGACCAAGACCGTGAATTTGTAAATGAGGTAAATATTTAACCCATTGTGTCCTGACCCTCGATTGGAGTTTCTGACACCAGATTATACAGTATTTCTTGACACCAGATTATAGCTGCAGCAACATTCTAGCTTTTGACGCTAGATTCTACAGTAGTTTCCGACACTAGATTCTAGTTATTGGCACTAAATTATAGTTTCTGATGATAGGATCTACTTTTGACACTAAAATTTAGTTTCTGACGCGAGAATCGAGTTTTTGACACTAGATTATATTAGTCTCTGACACTAGATTCTAGTTTTTCTGAAAAATCTGTGTTCCTGTGTCCAAGGCCAAGCCAAGGACCACCAGAATTATCCATATTTGGCTGCAGACCCCCCCCATCTGAAAACATGTTGTTCTAGGGATCCCCCAGATGCAAAAATTTGAGTTAAAAATGTTTGCTTCCAAAATAACATATTCAGAGATTTGCAGCACATTTTCACAATTTTTCAAAAATAGCAGAACAACAAGCTCATGTCGCGCCACTCGGTGGCGCGACATGAGCTTGTTGATCTGCTATTTTTCAACAGATAAAACACCAAAACGCGTTCAGGACACAAAGGGTTGAAGGAGTGCATGTGACAGTGACTGACTTATGGAAATCATGCCTATCTGATGATGTTCTTAACGCATAATGAATGTCTGCTGCAGGTCAACCACGGTGTCTTCGATGCCCTTGGCATTAAACATTGTGTCACTTCAGCCCACCAGCCAGAGGCGCATGGCGAGGACGAACGCACAAGTAAAAACATAAAAGATGGCCTGGCAAAATACTGCAACCCCAGTCAAAACGACTGGGACGTTCAACTGAAGGGGATCGTGTATGGCATCAACGCATCAAAACAGGTCCTAGCATCTTAACTATAGCAGATGGAATATTTAACCCATTTTGTACTGGCATTAGATTGTACATCTAGCTTCTGGCCCTATATTGTAGTTTCTAGCACTAGATTCTATTTTTTCGAAACCCCTAGAATTGTCTGTGTTTGGCAAGCTGCGGAGGACCCCCCCCCCCCCCCCCATCTGAAAATATCCCATGGAGGGAGCCCCCCCCCCCCCCCCCCCCCCCAGAAACAAAGATTGGAGTTAATAACCTTTGCTCAGACAGAAGATAATATTTAAAGATTTGCACCACGTTTGAAGGATTTTCCAAAAAATAGCAGACCTACAAGCTCGTATCGCGCCACTCGGTGGCGCGATACGAGCTTGTAGATCTGCTATTTTTCAATAGTTAAAAGCTAGTTAATGCTTGGAACTCCCAAATGTGTTCAGTACACAACGAATTAACAGAGAGAGAAAATGTAAAATGCAATTGATTTGTTCTTTTATCTTTCTTTTTAAACAGGGGTCGACAAAGTACACGCCATACTTTGCACACTTTGGAAGGCACCCTCTCATCCCTGGTGCCGTTAATAATACGGAACAGGAGCCTGATCAGACTGCGTACGTGGCTGAGGTGACGGACGAGCAGCTGGAGAAAAGAGCCAAAGACATGGAGGATGTGCGCGCAAAGGTGATGGTGACCGGTGCGGGTCAATATTACTTAGGAAAGTAACTTCTTTACTTTACTCGTTACCCCTTAGACAAAGTAATTATCATTACTTTACTTATTACTGGAATCAAAGAGTAATATATTACATATTACGTTATTACTTTCCCAAGTTCTCAACTCCCACCTTTGAAAAAAATAGAGATGTACAACATAATCTGTTTAGCGAGCTCTCTTTAGAACTGAATCCAATTTAATGGAATAATAATAATAGTCTCCAATCCCACAAACTGCACCTGAGAACAAAGCCAACAAAATCCGACATTGTAAATGTCTTTCTTAGATTAAAAAAAATAAATAAAATAAAAGAAGCAGAGAGAAGCAATGGGAACATTTTAATATTGAATCACAAAACGGACCTGCAACCAGATTTCGAAATTTGTCTGTTTGACTTTTTAAACTTTTTCACAATTGTTTTCAAAGACAGTTGAGGTCTTGTATTTAAAAATAAAATGCAAAATAAAGCAGCAAGCGATTTGTAGTGTACATAACTGTGCACAGGATGCTGCGTGTGGACTGGATCTACAATCTACTGCACATCTCTGTTGTTACAGTACCTGTCGATAGCTTGTAAATCTGTTCTATTTTTGCATGCAACAACAAGCTCATTTTAAACAAGTAACTTGGCGTTACTTGCAAAGTAATGCATTACTTATTACCCATTTTTGCAGAGTAATCTCGTTACTTTACTTTTTGGAGCAAAAGTAATAATATTACAGTAATATGTAATCTAAAATTCGTTACTGCCAAACACTGATGGTGACATGGCAATATGTGCCTACCTGTTTACCTGTATGTCTGTGGATGGATCCCCTGCCCCTTCTCACCTTTTGTTTTGAAATCCTGGAAAGAAAATAATAATTGATTATGAACATTTTGGTTAACAGTTTTGCTCCCTGAAAAGAAAAAAAACTGCAAATACAAGGCTATGAGAGCCCTAAGATCAGTGTTGCCAACTTGGCACATTTGTCACTATATTTAGCTTTTTTTTTCTTCAGACCTTCCTAGCACCAAAATTAATGAAAATCTCCTGGCGGAAAATCTAGTGCTTTTTGGCTGGTCGAAGTTGGGGCAAAATTGACTGACAGTCTGACAATCGCCAGAGATAAAACCCTCATTTTTCACCATTTTTTCCTCCTATGACAGTGGTTTTCAACCAGTGGTTCCCAGGCTAAATGATGGACAGTTGGTTAACCAGATGTAACTCTTTGAGAGCGTAAAAATGAAACCAAATGGACCCCAAGAGTTAAAATTTATGTCTACACAACTAGAGAATGTAGAAGATTAATGGTCATTTTGATTCTGTACGTTTATATATATATATAATGTATATATATTCCGTCCAGTCAAGCATCTAGTGCATTCTAGTGCATTTTGGAAGTCCCACTAGTGCATTGTGGATTTTGGTAGTTGGCAACACTGCCTAAGATAAACCTACCTGTTTAGCACTTACCTTGTCTCTCTCTGTCGTCCTGGTTGGCTGATCCTGGTCGTCTTTATTACCGTAATTTCCGGATTATAAGCCGCACCTGAATATAAGCCGCACCAGCTAAATTTGGGGCAAAATACTGATTTTTCCATGTATAAGCCGCACCTGACTATAAGCCGCACCAGGCTTACAGTCAGGTGCTTCATGTTAGAGCAGTGGTTTTTAACTTTTTCACAATTTAACAACATCTTCACCCCACACCACAGACCCCAAAACTAAAGATTTCTTTTGGTTTTGTTCACAATTCCAGGATGGATTTTTGCAAACAAAAGAGGCAAGACATCAAAATTAGACCAAAATGAACATGACTTATGACTTATTAATTAAGTGGTGCTAATTTAGATGGTGAATATCATAACTCTTGAGAGTGTAAACATGAAACGCGGGTCCATTTGGTTTCATTTTTACGCTCTCAAAGAGTTACATCTGGTTAACCAACTTTCCATCATTTAGTCAGCGGAGCCCACCTGGAACCTGTAAAAATCCATAGATTGGCCGCACCGTTGTATAAGCCGCAGGGTCAAAAGCATGTGAAAAAAGTAGCGGCTTATAGTCCGGAAATTACGGTAATAAACAGATGCCAAATAATATATACTGTATGTTTGTGTATATTTCTCCCCAGATCCTCCACAACGTCCAAAGTGCGCAAGGCTCACAGAAGATGGAAAAAAGAAAAGAGAAAGAAAAAAGAAAGAGAGAGAATGTCAAGTCTTTCCCCTTTAAAGTTGGCGATAAGGTCCTGAAGGCGAATAAAGCGAAGGGAGGCCGAAAAGGAGAGCGGCCGCAGCCGGACTGGATAGGGCCATACCTCATCGACTTCATTTCCTCAAAGGGTGTTGCCAGTTTGGCCAGTATGGCGGGAACTCCCCTAAAACAACGGACAAGCTGTTCCCAGTTGAAGTCTTTCTGGTCTTCCTGTAAGTTTCTTTTTACATGGCATGTCTGTGTTTGAGATTAATGTATGCCGTTGAAGCTCATCCACCACTATTTCAACCCAACCTAACCTTAACGTCTGTCCTATGATATGTTGCACAGAGGTCTGCCTCCTATATTGAAGACGAGAATTCATTTTTCATTTGGTTTCCTTAAACGTTTTTTTTTTCCCAGAGACACTACGGCAGCTATACAGTCGGTAATTTGTATTTTCTTTTTAACAGGGACCTAGCTCAACGACGTATTGCTCCAGGCAAATGGGACCAGAAGATTCTGGAAAGACATTGAGGTACATTTCTCTTGAATCTCACATGTGTGTAGTCAAGGGGTTTTCAACCAGTGGTCCCTGAGAGGGTTCCAGGTGGTCCCCAGCTAAGTTGGTTAACCAGATGTAACTCTTGAGAACGTAAAAATGAAACCAAATGGACCCTGGCGGGTCCATTTGGTTTCATTTTTACACTCTCAAGAGTTAAAATATTCATCATCTGAATTTTGTTTCCCAAATCCAGCCTAGAATTGTGGACAAAAGCAAAATAAATCTTTAGATTTGGGGTGGCTCAATAAATGAATGAATAAATGAATAAATGGTGGTCCCTGGGATGAAAAAGGTTGAAAACCCCTGGTGTACCGGTAGTTCATTTTATTTATAAGCATAATTGCCTCCTTTGTTGTTGTTGTTTATATATATATATATATATATATATATATATATATATATATATATATATATATATATATATATATATATATATATATATATATATATATATATATATATATATATACCCTATTGCCCTGAATATAAGACTATGTTTTTTTCCCAATGGAAATATCCCAAAAACGGAGTCGTCTTATATTCAGGGGCTATACTTTTTGACATTCAATGTTCTTTTTTTCTGTAAATGGGTCTTGAAAAATGAGGGTCGTCTTATAAACGAGTCCTCTTATATTCGGGACAATACGGTATATATATATATATATATCTTTTTTTTTTTTTTTAAGAGTGCGTGTGTTTGTTTTCCAGCTGGGCAGTCCCATGTGCGTTTGTGTCCAATATTCCAGCTCCTCTAGGCAGTGGCCTCAACTCGCCCACACTGGCTCCACTCCTCCAGCACAGCCCATTCTGGACAGAGATGCTCCATTTTGAAGGTATTCTTTTAATGCAAGTAATCTGTATTGAGTCGGTTGGTTATGACATTATTTTGGAGGTATTTTTTAATGCTTGTAATCTGTATTGAGTCGGTTGGTTATGACATTATTTTGGAGGTATTTTTTAATGCATGTAGTCTGTATTGAGTCGGTTGGTAATGAAATTAATTGAATTGAATTGAATTTTTTAGTATTATACCCCAAAATTAATATACATTAGCATTGGTAGGTACATGGCAGGCAAATGGTAGCCTATACATTTATGTATGCTCCTTTTTAAAAGACAAAAAGAAAATGTTTAACAATACAAGTAAATAGTAGACTTAATAATCAATAAACACATCATGACTGCACCAGTGTTGTTTTTGTCGACTAAGACTAAAGACTAAGTCGACTAAGGTTTTTGATATATAGTCGACTAAGACTAGACTAACAAAAATGAATTTCAAAAGACTAAATGGGACTAAAAGATGTGTGTTGAGACTAAGACGAAGACTAAATCATAACCTAAGACTAATGTAAATAGGAAACATTTTTATCTTCTTTTGTTTGTTCTTTTTAAGCATGTGAACATATCTGCAGTATACATTGCATACGTTTTCAGGAAGGAAATTATTGCTATTGCAGTAATTTTATACAAGAAGTAAAACGAGACATGTTTCATACTAAAAACTATAATTCTGTATATAAACCTCAAATGTATTTGTAAGACTAAACTACCAGGACTACGACTGAAAGACTAAGACTACACTAAATCCTTTTTGACATTTCGTCGACTAAGACTAGGCTAAAAACATGAATTTCAGAAGACTTTATGGGACTAAAAGACTAAATATGCCTAATTGAAAAGACTAAATAAAAATGCACGCATGCCTCTACATGTCTAGTTTACAAAACACAATGCTGTCATTTCCACTCTGATCTGAACAACGTATCATTGAAGGAAGAAGATAAACGCAATGCATGCATGTCATGAATGCATGATGTCAACGTGTTCATTTAAAACCCCTCTCGGTTCATCTGAGAGTAATAAAATGGAAGTCACATGCACACTGGACACAACACTGAAGAAAACATTGATGTATAAAAAGCCACACTCAAAGTGGTAATCAATATAAAATAGAGGCGTCCTCTAATATGGCTTTTTTCCTTCTTTATTATACCCACACAGGATATGCAGGAAGAGGAAGACGAGGGGAGCTACAGGCAGGGGCGGATCTGATTTGATTTGATTTATTTATTATTTATTTATTAGATCCCCATTAGCCCCCCTAAATGCCCTGACTGCCCCACCAAACATGATGGCATCCAAAACAACCCAAGACGCCCAAGGAATTAAAGTGCTTCTATTTAAAATGGTGTGAACCACTACTACTGCTACTAACTAACTACAGTTGTGTCACCACTAAACCAACAGCACTTCCATCATTGAAAACAGAAAACTCTCTGAGTCGGACCTTTAGCTTTATGCATGCTGCGTGTCTGTTGCAACTTCAACAACAACTGATGTTATTATTGATGCTTAATTGCATAATAAACGGCCTGTAACTGAAAATGGTATGGGATACGGCTTCATCGCCCGTGGCGCGAAGCGACACAGGTGATGAAGCCGCCCCCATACCCTTTTCTCTTGCCCCTCCAACATGTTCTCTTGCCCCACCCCAAATGGGACATGTTACATCCGCCCCTGGCTACAGGGAGTTTACTCTGAAAACTCCTATGCTGGATTTTAGAGCCATTTTTGCCAGCTTGTTTCAGGACACTCACCTTGAAAGAGCACAATACCAACACAGTTTGTTGCACCACATGCTAGTTAAAACTCTACCATACAAAGCGAAAGCCAGCAGAACCAGAAAACGCAACTTTTTTGGAGAAATCATTGGCGTCATGTCCTCTGGGCAAAATAGGAAAAAAAGCCTATCCAGCGTAAAGTTCAAAAAATGACAACCGATGGTGTGGGGGGTTGTTAGTACCCATGGGCAACTTACACATCCGTGACAGCCACCATCAATGCTGAAAGGCACATCCAGGTTTTGGAGCAAGTTCCTAACATGTGATGCGATCCATGCAACGTTTTTTTTTTTTTTTTTTTTTCCCTGGAACGTCCCTGATTATTTCATAAAGACAATGCCAAACCACACATTCTGCATGTTCACAACAGTGAGACTTCATATTAAAGAGTACGGTAGGCTACACTGACCTGCCTGGAGTCCAGACTGTCGCCAAGCAAGAAAGCGAAAGAATTCCACCTGCAAAGCTTCAACACTTGAACACGTTTATTAACGTTTATTTTTTGTTGTTAGAAGGAAAGGTGATGCAACACAGTTGTAAACATACCCCGTTCCAACTTAATTGTTGCATGCACCAAATTCAAAATTAATATTAAAGAAAAAAAAAGTTTATCAATTTGAACATATGTCTTGATTGCAGTTTGAGGGGGGTAAATCACTGTGTTGTTTTTATTTGCGTTTTACACAACGTTCCAACTTCATTAAAAGTTGTTTTTCAACCAGTTTTTCAGATTGTCTGAATCCTTTGATTATATTCTGACTTGTAAATTCCTTGCAATTGAACTTTGAGAAACATTGTTCTTAAACCGTAGGGCTGTTTTTGTGGAATGCTGTTGCGCCTTTTTGAAATGTGTTGGCAGACATTAAATTCAAGATAAGTAAATATTTTCACACAAAAAAATCATTTCAAACATAAATTATGACTTTTTAGTGTGTTCAATTGAATAATAGGTTGAAGAGGATTTGCAAATCATTTAATTGATTTGTCCCAGTTTTCCATTTGTCTGAGGTGACATGCATCTTACCTGTCTGCCAAACAACTGCAAGAAATGCAAATGCCACTGCTTTTCATGCCAGCATCCAGGAGAGAATACTGCAAGCACACAGCGCTGATGGCTTGTAGATCTGCTATTTTTGCCCAAAAGTGCCATCTTACAGGATTTCAGCCCGACTCTAAAACAGGGGCAGATTGGCACATATTTTCCCACTGGGACAGTTTTGCCTTTTGCCAGGCCACCCTGGGGGGGCAGCTGGTTAACCAGATGTAACTCTTTGAGAGTGTAAAAATGAAACCAAATGGACCCTTGCAGGTCCATTTGGTTTCATTTTTACACCCTCAAGAGTTAAAATATTCATCATGTGAATTAGCCCAACTTAGTCTACACAACTAGAGAATGTAGAAGATTAATGGTCATTTTGATCTGTATGTTCCAGGCAGAGCATCTAGCACATTCTAGTGCATTTTGGAAGTGCCACTAGTGCATTTTGGATCTTGTCCAGGCCACTAGGTGGCGCAGGCCACCGGGAAAACTCCCTGTACTCCAGTCCAGATGGCCAATCCTCCCCTGCTCTAAAGCTCTATGCACCTCCATTGTGACAGTACAAGACCCCTTGGTGCCAATGATGTCTTCACTCACTGAATCCTTGACAGAAGATGCTCTCAATTTGTGTTTATTATTAAGGCTCAATCATAAGTCCAGGTTGAAGTGACTCCTGGTGAAAGGGTTTCACTGCGGTAGTAGTTTTTTAAGGCTTTACCCTGGATCATACATACTCCAGGGTGTAGCCTTAAAAAAATACACCGCAATGTAAAACCTACACTCACTTCACCCCGGGCCGGAGTATGTTTGAGCCTATACTCTACCTCAGTGGTTTTCAACCTTTTTTTATCCCAGGGACCACTTTATTCTGCATTTGAGCCACGGCCCACCATTCCATGACCTTTTAGCCCCACAGACCTAAGACTAAAGAATGCTTTTGGTTTTGTTCACAATTCCAGGCTGGACATCACAAACAAAACAGGTGTAGACTTCTTAATTAAATAGTGCTAATTCAGATGATGAATATTTTAACTCTTGTGAGTGTGAAAATGAAACCAAATGGACCCGCAAGGGTCCATTTGGTTTCATTTTTACGTTCTCAAGAGTTACACCTGGTTAACCAATTTTCCATCATTTAGCCTGGGGACCACCTGGAATCTTCTCAGGGACCACTGGTGAAGGTTGGTTTTACCTTGAAAAACATGTAGGCTACAAAATAACTAGCAATTAAAGCAAATCAAAGTGGAGAGAAAATTTATGTAGAGACAAATTAATGCAGTCCCTATTGAAGGATTTATAGTCGACACAATGAAATAAAATGGTGCTAGTAATCATAGGCGGATTATGAAATTATGGGCACCTGGGCCACCACCAGCCAAAGGCCCACCTACACCGGAGGATTTTTCTGCCCAGCAAGGCGGCATGATGGTTTAGGACTTTTGGGGCTATTTTAGTGACACAAAATTAGTAAACCCATTGTTAATAAGGACCGTGTGCACCACTATTTTTCACTTTTACCCCTTCTTTAGGTGGGCCCTGAGCTTGAGCCTCTCAGCGATCACCGTACACTCAAGCTCATGGGCCCCCCTAGCTCAGGGGCCCCTGGGCCTGGGCCCAACGTGCCCGTTGGATAATCCTTCCCTGATAGTAATCAGTGTAGGGCAGACAGCCTGTCAGTCACAGACCGATCTAAGAGAACAGTAGCTTTGTTGTTGTCAAGGAAAGTGGTACATTGAGACTTTGATGATCAGAATACTGAATTTTTCTGTTTCTGCATGGAAACAAAAAGACCACTTTATTGGTCAGAAAGGTAAGCACGATTAATATGTTTGTGGAAGAAAAACATTGAATATCAAATAGTATAGCCCTTGAATATAATACAACCTCATTTTCAGGATATTTACATTGGGCCAATAGAGCTGCGCAGTGACGTCACCGCCCCTGTTCCGGAAGTCTTTTCCCAATTCATTTTTCTCATAGACTTTTCGAAAATAATTTATATCAAGACGATTACGCCGCGGACAAAGCCAACTCGAGTATAAATAAAATAATTTCTAAGATGAAAAACGAAACAAAAAGTGTTGTATCATGCCGTTTTCTACTTCTTCCCAATTATATATTATATGACGATATTGTGTTTGTTGTCATGATTTGTCACGACACGAGTTGGCTTTGGCCGCGGCGTAATCGTCTTGATATAAATTATTTTCGAAAAGTCTATGAGAAAAATGAATGGGGAAAAGACTTCCGGAACAGGGGCGGTGACGTCACTGCGCAGCTCTATAGGCCAATAGACCTTGCAGTAAGCCCTGCCCTCTCCCCAGTGTCCACCCAAGGGTAGGACACTTTCTAGCCAGGCTCATTCATTCCAATGTAGATATATAGTGGACATTACACATTAAATACTGGATCATTTTTTGGAACCAAACCTTCAAAATCTCGTTCAAATCTGTCAACAAGGCTTGCTGTATCCTATGCAGTAGAAAAATGTGTCTGTTACATTTACTTTTTACGTTTTATCAAGCTATTGGTGAAGAGGTTTATCTATCACATGTTATGCTTAGCTGTAATTGGACCATAGCAGTTCGGGGAGGGGCTTTCTGAAAGGTCTATAGCAGGGGTTTTCAACCTTTTTCATCCCAGGGCCCACCATTTATTCGGCATTTGAGCCACGGACCACCATTTGATGACATTTTAGCCCCCGAAGACCTAAAACTAAAGAATTCTTTTGGTTTTGTTCACAATTCCAGGCTGGATTTTTGCAAACAAAACAATCAAGGGTCCATTTGGTTTCATTTTTACATTCTCAAGAGTTACATCTGGTTAACCAACTTTCCATCATTTAGCCTGGGGACCACCTGGAACCCTCTCAAGGACCACTGGTGGTCCCCGGACCACCTGTTGAAAACCCCTGGTCTATAGGGTAATAGCATCTCACAGATGGACATGCAGCACTAATGATTACGATGAGGTTTCCTTTGCAGTCAGAACTGCAGACTCACTCCCAATCAATCTGTTTTCTGTTTTTCTCGTATCGTGTCTTTAAACTTCCCATGTCTCCCTCCCTGTCTGTGAAGAGCATTTCCTCCTGAACAACATCAGGAGGTACCAGGACCTCCACAACACCAGGAGAGGAGCTTCAGTCTGCTACAGTTGTTAAAGGGGAACTCCACCCATTTTCAACATTCTAATGTCATTAGTATACCCTAGACGTGTTGGGTGGACATGATAAAAAAGTTCCCCCCCATTCTGTGTTCCCAAGAAATGGAGGTCTGAAGAAAACCACTAACATGGTGAAACATGTTGATGACATCATCAAGATGTATTTTCACCATGTTAATGGATTTCTTTAGACACTTTTTTTCTGAGAGCATACAAATGCGACCAAATGAACCCCACGATGAAGCACTTTTTATGATCTTGCAGGAAGCCTTTATTTGAAACCGCTATAACAAAATTAACAAGATTTAAGAAACAACTCATACATAAAAGAAAAACAAAAGAAAGCTCAATTAACAAAAAAAATGATATCACAGGTAATAATAGAAAATAATAAGCATAGACAAGGTCATCATGTTAAATGTATGACAATTAGAGAAGGGAGAGAATAGCAAGGGGAAATATATTCCCTATACAAAATTAAGAAATAGAAAAGAACTTCAACACATACCGATAAATCAACATGAACATTAAACTTGGTCAATGATATCGTCAGAATGATGAAACCTTTTTTGGCTCTGTTCATAGTCTCGCAGTCAAGCTGTACAGTACATGTGAGACATTTGGATATAGTCTATTTTAATTAAATTAAAATATTGTCTATGTTCATACAATGAATCCCCTTGCTGACTGGCTGGGTATTGGACAATTTCTTTTATAAATGTTCTTGTGGCCAATAACCATATCCTTATGGTAGGACAAAATGTCAAAAATGACAAACTTTGTGATCTGACGAATGTTTTGTTTTGTTTTCATGATTTGTTGTCAACAACAAAGTTCTGGACCGTCTGCAGGACGAAGCAAGCGCCTGTCTGCAGGGAAACAGCTGCAGCATCAAGGAAAAAATATATTGCTATATATCTATTTTGGTTTTTGGCTAAAAAGTTGCCTGGGGTCACAACAGACTTCTATAAAATGATTGTAAACAAAAAAAGGATGTCGGCTGCCCTACCATCAGTGGTTTTCAACCATGTTCATATCAAGGCCCGTTATTTATTCCTAATTTTGAGCCATGGACCACCATTTGATGACATTTAGTCTGTCAGACACGAGACAAAATGATAAGATTTTGTCCACATGCTGTGCAGGTGAACACTCAAAATAACAATTATGTTATTGATTAGAGAACTTGTAACTTCTGAAAAGTAAAAACTCTTTTAAGTGTCCATTTGGATACCAACTCTCCATCACTTATCTGCCTGGGACCACCTGGAACCCTCTGAAGGACCACTGGTTCGAAACCACACTGTTTTAATGAATATCTAACAGTTAAAATACACTATATGAACTTTACCACATTCACTGCCAGTTAGTTCATTCATTGACTCATTATTCTGTCATTGCCACCGTTTTTTCTTTTTCCCCACTGCAGAATCTTATTGTGAAGGCACAAGACATGATACCGGATGTAAACAAACAAAGCTTAACTACACAAAATAAAAGTGTTAACTACAATTAATCAGGTTGTTTTTAGTCATGGCTTATAGTTGAATAAAGCGTGTTTTGATCTGTGATTAGAATGTATATACACACATCAGATTTCATTCTTTTTTTTTTAGTCTTAGTCTATTTACATAACTCATTTATCTCTGTGGATCCTCATGTGTTGTTTGAGTTCACATCTTTGACTAAAGCCTTTGTCACATTCTGCACATTCAAAGGGTTTTGCCTCAGCATGCGTGCTCATGTGCTTTTTTAGATCAACTTTTTTACTAAAGCCTTTGCCACAAACTGAACAGCTAAAGGTTTTCTTCCCTGCCGTGTGTGTCTTCATGTGTTTGGCTAGAGCACTTCTTTGAATGAAGTCATGGCCACAAACTGAACAAGTAAAGGGTTTTTCCCCCGTATGAGTCCTGATGTGATCGACTAGAGTACATTTTGTACTAAAGGCTTTGCTACAAATTGAACAAGGAAAGGGTCGTTCCCCTGTATGAGTCCGCATGTGTCTGTCTAGAAAAGCTTTTGAGGAAAAGTCTTGCCTACAAACTGCACAAGTAAAAGGCTTCAGCCCTGTATGAGTCCTCATGTGCGCATTTACAGCACTTGTTGAAACAAAGGCTTTGCCACAAACTGTACACAAGCAGGGTTTTTCCCCTGTATGAGTCCTCATGTGGTTTTTGAGGTCAAGCCTTCGAGTAGAGCCTTTACCACAAACTGTACAAGTATAAGGCTTCTCCCCGGTGTGAGTCATTTTGTGTCTTCGCAGATCACCCCCGTCACTAAAGCATCGGAAACACTGTGTACATTTGAATGGTTTTTCTCCTGTATGTGTCCTTGAGTGCACTGATAGTGCAGCCCTTTGTCTGAATGCTTTGCCACAGACAGAACAGATGAAGGGCTTCTCCCCTGTGTGAATCCTCACATGCACTTTTAAAGCTGATTGGCTAGTACAGCCTTTGCCACAAAATGGGCAAGGGATTCTTTCCTTGTGTGACATCATGTGTGTTTTTAGACTATCCTCCAAAACAAAGTCTTTGCCACAAACTGTACACAGAAAAGGCTTCTCCCCTGTAGGTTTTTCCTCTGTGTGCTTCCTCATGTGTCTGGTCAGAGCACACCTTTGACAAAAGTCTTTGCCACAAACTGTACACAGAAAGTTCCTCTCCCCAGTATGAGTCTTTGTGTGCTCCTTTAGATTACGTTTTGAACCAAAGGCTTTGCTACAAACGGAGCAAACAAAAGGTTTTTCCCCTGTATGAGTCCTCATATGTTTTTCGCGCTCATTCCTTCGACGAAAGCCTTTATCACAAACTGTACAAGTATAGGGTTTCTCACCAGTATGGGTCAGTGTGTGTTCTCTTAGATCACTGCCACACTTAAAGCCTTTGGAACAAACTGTACATTTGTAGGGCCTTTCCCCTGTATGTGTCCGTGTGTGAATTTCAAGTGCAATTTTTTGTCTGAATACTTTGCCACACACGGTACAATTGAAGGGCTTTTCCCCAGTATGTGTCATCATGTGCACTTTTAAACCAGATGGGCTAGTAAAGCCTTTGTCACAAACTGAACAAGTAACAGGTTTTTCCCCACTATGCGTCATCATGTGCACTTTTAGAGTACCCATTGTGCCAAATACTTTGCCACAAACTGTACAGAGAAAGGGCTTCTCCTCTGTGCGAATCTTCTCCCCTGTATGAATCCTCATGTGCCTGGTGAGTTTACCATTCACAATAAAGGCTTTGTTACAAACTGTGCAAGCGAAGGGTCTTTCCCCAGTATGTCTCATCATGTGAAATCTTAGAGTACTCCTTGCCCCAAAGTCTTTGCCACAAACTGTACAAAGAAATGGCCTTTCGCCTGTATGAGTCCTCATGTGTACTTTTAGAATATTTCTTTCACCAAATGCTTTGCTGCAAACTGTGCAACTAAAGGGCTTTTTCCCTGTGTGTGTCTCTCTGTGTCTTCTTAGGACACCCGGATCACTAAAGCTTTTCCCACAAACTGCACATGTGAAGGGTTTTTCTCCCGTATGTGATCTTAAGTGAACTGCTAGCGTTGCCTTTTGTCTGAATACCTTGCAACAGACTGGACAAGTAAACGGCTTGCCTCTCGTGTGGGTCATCAAATGGCTGGTCAGTACTGCTAGAGCAGAACGGCCTTTAAAGCCTTTGCCACAAACCGAACAAGTGAAAGTGTGTGTCAGCATGTGTGTGTTGAGGTTACTTCTCACAATAAAGGCTTTGCTACAAACTGTGCAAGCAAAGGGTTTTTCCCCAGTATGCATCCTTGTGTGGAATCTTAGAGTACTCCTTGCACCAAAGCCTTTCCCACAAACTGTGCACAGATAGGGCCTTTCACCTGCATGGGTCCTCATGTGTAGGCATAGAGAACTTCTAACACCAAAGGCTTTTCTGCAAACTGTGCAGCTAAAGGCAATTTTCCCTGCAAGTCTCTTTCTGTGTCTTGTTAAAACGCTCTGGCCACTGAAGTGTTTGCCACGCACTGCACATTTAACAGGTTTTCCCCCTGTGTGGGTCCTCATGTGTAACTTTAGCTGATGCAGACCATACCAGCCTTTGCGACAAACTGCGCAAGTAAAGGCTATTTCTCCCCTATGAGTCCTCATATGCATGTTCAGATTACCCCGTTGGCTAAAGGCTTTTTTACACACTGTACAGTTGAAGGTCTTAGGTGTACAATTTAAGCTGTTTTCAGCTGTGCGCCTAAATGTTTTTTCAGCCGCATGCTTAAATGTTTTTTCCATTTTATGAGTCATCATGTGTCTGTTTAGGCTGCTCCGTTGACGAAAGGTTTTGCTACACACTGTACAATTTAAGGGCTTTTCCCTCGTATGGATCAACATGTGTTCTTTTAAATGACTACTTTTGTGACAATCTTTCCCACAAACTGTACAAGCATAGCGTTTTTTCACCCCTTTGTGGGTAGTCCCATGTCGATTCAGTTCATACCTTCGTCTAATAGTTTTTCCAAGCCTTTGCTTTTGCGTGCGGCTCCTGATTGACAGACTTGTTGCTGCTGATGACCGTTCTTGGAGCTGCTGGTCACTCGTCGGTCGCAGTCTTCCAGATCGTAGCCGCGTAGAGGAGCGCGTTCCACGGTGCTGTACGTCATCATGTGTTTTCATGTGTTCAGTGGAGGTGCCGGCTAGAGACCCATCCTCATCATCATATTCCACTGCTACTGTGAACATTGATTCGTCAGCCTGGTCTGGCCTGTGAGGCAGCTCCTCCTCCTGTTCTTCTTTAATCCAGGCTGATCCAGTCTGGACTAGACTCGATCTCGTCCCAGAAAACTCCTCCACACACACAGGGAGGTCAAGGAAGTCTAGTCAAAAACACAAGATTAAAACAAAAATACATTAAATCTTGTAAATGACAATCTAGACACATGTTCTAGCTGTAACCCTGTTTTATGAAGCCAGGATTTATTATCATCGCTGGGCTTCTGCATTTTTTTCTGTCAGTCTAGCACTGCACTTCTTAATGCGGTTTTGACTGTCCACCAATGAATATGTTGAGCTTTAGCTCAGTGGGTGTCGGATAGGGCTGGGGGCAATAATTGCAATATCGCCATACCGCCGGTATGTAACGCATACCTCGGTAAAAAATAAATAAAAATACAAATATTTTCGACTTGTTTTTGTTTGTTACTTTTTTGCAACATTGAGGGGTCAGAAAATGCAAGTGTGAGCCAATAGACTCCATAGGGTCCAGTTCTTCCTCTTCATTAGAAGTCTATGTATTGGACTGGCCCCATGAAGTGAACAGAGTTGTCGTAACTCTGTCTATACTTTGTGGCTCTGTCGAGGAAAGGGGGCAGCACCAGAGTCTTTTCTCATAATTTATCACGTTTGCCTGGCTAACTTGGAATTACAGCATTACCGCCAGACCTTTATAGCATGAATATTAGCTCGCTTCGCACAAGTAGGCCATGTGCGCAACCAACGCGCAAGTTTGCACTATACCGAGTGCTGATCTAGTTTTTTATTCATCCATAGTCTCATTCATGAGCATGTAAGCATATTTCGTATGTCAATTGTTAAACATGGGGTTCCGTCTAGTACAGGGGAGCCCAACCAGTAGATCGGGATCTACCGGTAGATCTCGGCCTGATCACAAGTGATCTCGAGAGATGTGGGGGGAAAGGAAAAAAATGGGGTGGAAAAGAAAAAAGAGTGATTTTCGTGTGTGTGTGTGTGTGTGTGTGTGTGTGTGTGTGTGTGTGTGTGTGTGTGTGTGTGTGTGTGTGTGTGTGTGTGTGTGTGTGTGTGTGTGTGTGTCATTTGGAGGATTGTTGTCTGCTGTCTGTGAATTATGCCAACTGTATTGTTCTGCAACGTATAATGGACTATTCTGGACAGTTCTTATTATGATAGCATTTGCAATGGCAGTGTTTGAGCAAGTCTGTTGTACTTATGTTGTACTGTTGTAGGCCTACTTATGACAAGTCTTGTTGTGAATTTACTGTAGGCTGGCAACGATGCGTGTTGTTTTAAATGTTGATATTGGACTGGTAGATCCCGGAGGGGTTGGCTGCTGAAAAGTAGATCTTGGGTCAAGGTTGGGCACCCCTGGTCTAGTACAACTATGTCTAAATGGATTGTGTTCTATGTTCTATGACACCACATTTGGAGGGGAAAAAAACACTGCTGTGTTATATCTGCTGTTACTCTGCTCTGGTGGATTCCATATACATTTTTTTCAAGGTGTACCCTATGCCTAGACAATGAGATTGTATCTCTGACTCCTGTAGTTGTTGAGTTACAGTTGTATGTCTTAAAAAAAAGTACTTTTGTTTTGCATGAGTTCTATGACACACACGCATAAAAGGCAAAACTATAAATCACCGTCATCTGTGATTTATAGTTCCATACCTGTTGGTTCCTGTATGCTGGTGCTGGTCTCTTCCTGGGAAACCCAACCGCTGTTCTCTCCACCTGCACATAGAGACACAGGAACGCTACATTCATATCCATCCATCCGTCTATCGGTCTATCTATCTAACCTTTTCATGTTATGCATTTCTGTGTGTTGTCACTGTTGTTAATATACTGATCTACGTGCAACTCAGGAGACCCTGTCAGGAAGATGTAGATTCTGTTGAGAGCTTGTGATCAACTGCGTACAATATTTTACAAATTAAGCTATATGGCAAGTAGTATGGCAACTAGGCTCAAATGACGATTAGACTATTTATTGCAAAACTATTGCATTTAGTATGGTGGTTCTGCTCATGTGATATCAGATGATCTGTGTACCCAGACACAGCTCTGATATCACATTTGATATCTCAGGTTATTTGTGCACTGAGACAAAGCTCTGATAATCAACCCCAAGAGCACTAAAATACAATAAATCCATGAGCTTAATTGATTGCTTAAAAAGCCCACCTGAATG
The DNA here is from genome assembly GCA_039105355.1 of Benthosema pterotum. Classification (NCBI taxonomy): domain Eukaryota; kingdom Metazoa; phylum Chordata; class Actinopteri; order Myctophiformes; family Myctophidae; genus Benthosema; species Benthosema pterotum. Next base: position 4,903,158 of record CM076975.1, read on the forward strand.
GCACTGTGGGAGGGTGGGCGTGAATGAGATGCTTGTAACCAATGAGAGAGAAAGAAATTAAGGTTCCAGAATGAACTGTATATTATAGAAAATTAATGAACTGTATAATATAGGGGACACTATAATGGAAGGGGGACAGCAAACTATTGGTGTAAAGATAATAGCAACTGGATTGAAAATCTATTTTAATTTCGAAATCAAAGTAATTTGTATGTGGAAATAAAACAGAAACATTGACTATGTATCATATTGTTTTAAAGTGTACAACTAGTACTAACATTAATAAGTATTTAAATACTTCATACTCATTCTGTACAACTTGACCACAGCCTGCATGGTGGTGTCAGGCAGTCTGAGTTCCTCCTGTTCAGTCTCTGGATGTTCCTCTGAGGACATCGTGTGTCTTCTGAAGACCATGTTCTTCTTTCTAGATACTGTGGACTTCCTCCCCCTGTGCTGCTCTGTGGAGATCAAGGATTGAACGTTGTGAAGATTAAGGGGATATTTCACTTCACAAAAAAAAACAAAAAACTTTCTGTTGTGATTTACTCAGCCTTATGTGAACACCCCAGTTTTTAAGTTAGTTGATTCAGTAATTAGATATTTGATAATAATTTTAGCTGCCCCGCCACCTTCCTATAGAAACCCATTATAACTTAAAACTCCATCTTAACCACGATACTGTATATTAATCGAAAATACTCTTTTTTGTGGTGACTGATATTGTACTCCTACTGTATGAGGGGGCCGTGGAATTTCATTTAAAGTTTTCATGTCTTTTTAAAATATTATTTTGGAAAAATGTAGCAGCCTAGGTATTAGGAGGATATATCAGTCTCTGTATCATGATCGTTCCCCCGATCTGAAGTAGAATTACGTGACAGATTAGTGCCAGTTAGCCTGGTGCTAACAACGTCTGCTTAGTCAAATATATCCACTTTTCACGAGACGTACACAGACATCTCTCCCTTCAGACAAAGGGGATCATAATACCGGCTGCACCTGATCGCTGCAAACGTCATCATCACAAAAGGTTTGGGGAACACAATTGGCAGGTGGTGATGACGTTTGCGGCAATCGACAGGAAGTTTACATGAATCTGTCCATCGATCATTCCGGGCCCCTTGCTTGATGAGACAGTCGCGTGTGTGGACGTCGTGAAAAGTGGATATATTTGACTAAGCAGACGTTTTCCGCCACAACTTTGACATGGATATGAAAGTAGAGGACTATATGAGACCACACGTCTTTGGAATCATTTAATGGGTGAGTGCACATTGAATGATTAGCACGCAAAGAGCGCCCACAGTTAAATGTTAGAGCAAGTGATGCAGTCGATGTATGGCTTAGAATCCTGGATAGGATTCAAAGACATGTAGGGCTATGCAGCACCACGCCAGATAGACAGACAGACAACTTCATTAACCCACAGGGGTAATCAATCACACAGAGGCAGCACGGCAATTAAGGTTAAAGCTTGCAGGTAAAAGTATGAAACAGTACTGTTGTGTACAGTAGGCCTACTGTAAATGTAATGTTGTCTGCAGTACTATAAATTAGGGATGTCACTGTATCCGGTATTACCGGTAATACCGGTATGGGGCCACAAAACCGGTATTTTGCTTGCCCACCGAATGTGCCAAAAATTTGATCAATATTGCATGTTCTAGATGTAACTCTTTGAGAGAGTTACCCTTGCAGATCGACAGAGGATGTGTCAAGCTTTCTCTACAGCTGCAAAGTTGGTGAGTTTGACTCGTTTAATACAGGCAGATCACTGATGACATTTCTCTTCATGGGGGAGTGAATGGACGGAATTGCAACTCTAGATGCAATTCCAATTATCAAAGAATTTAGAATTGCATTGCGGCTAGTTGTCACTGTGCAATCCTTTAAAACAGATGTTTACATAGCTCTTATTTGCACCGGAATTGTTGAAAACAATGTATTTCAAACTCCAGTTTGTCCCTCTTTCAGGCTGAAACAGCCCTCCCGAGCTCTCAGTTTTCTGTCCCAACATTTCGACTGGTCCGGGTTTTATTTGGGCCGAGCTTTCCAGTATTCATCTGTAAACACAACAGAAAAATCATGTCCTCCCCTCCCCCACCGCGCGCACGCACGCGCACCCACCCGCACCCACCCGACTCGGCCAGCCTGGGTGACCGAGCTCCAGCCGTACAGGCGGGATGCTCCGAGTCTTCAGGCGACCTGTCCGGTATAGTTCCATGGAGGTTTCTTACCTCCATGACGTCATCCTCATGACGCTGCTTCACTATGTCCAGTATGTCCGCTCCCAGTGACGTCATGTGCTCATTAATGGACCTGCTAACGGAGTCTGAAGGAGACGTCATGGTGCTGATGGTCCACGGACCAGCCTGGAACTGAGCTGGGCTGCCCAAGGGGAGAGGCGCATGAGCATTACAGAGACACTCAGACGGGAACTGACCATGGGGATCCTTTACTACGCAAGCGTGATGACCGGTGTGACCCGGAAGTAAGTACAGGCAGTGTAGTTTTTATTTGGTATTTTGGTCATCACTTTGTAGTCCTGTTACGTCCAGCCTGCTACCAGAGCCATCTAGTAAAATAGTTGCGACATTGGGGGGTCAGAAACTGAGCGCTCGGGCGCTGTTCAACGCAGCCCGAATAGGGACAAACTGGAGTTGGAAATGCCTTGTTTTCAACGAAGGCGGCGCAAATAAGAGCTATTTTGTGATCAGATCATTAACGCTGGACTGTTGCCCGATTCCTATGCATTTCTGCCTACTTCAGGTCCAGGACTTGTCCCTATTTGTTTCCCCACTCTCTATTCAAGTGTAAGTAGAAGAGCCGCCCATTGGACTTGCCCCATGAAGTGGACGGAGTTGTCGTAACTCTGTTTATTCTCCATGTGGCTCTGTCTGCTGGTCGTTGTACGCAGCAACATAGATATCGTTCACGGCGGCCATCTTAGCAGGGTACCTCTGAGCCGTCTGCTGCTGAGTGAGAGGTGAGTGATAGATATACTACAAAAACACTAATAACTCGCTGAAATCTCAACCGATTTACAAACGGTTTGGTTTATTACAAATGTTATCAGTGTGCACATGATTTGTGAGGCTTGATTGATGCCGTACATTGTTGGCTATGTGTTTACAGAAATACGACAGGATGCCTACGTTTTGTGCAGCCTATGGGTGCACTATTCAACGCAGTGCCCTAACGAAAACCCGAGGGATCACCTTCCATAGGTAAAGTTATGACAAGATACGAGCATATGCTGACTATAGTTGGGATCGGTGTTGCCAACTTGGCGCATTTGTCGCTATATTTAGCTCCACACCGGGCGCCAAAATTAGTGGAAAAACTCCTGGCGGAAAATCTAGTGCTTTTTTTGCTGGTGGGTTGGAGCGAAATTGATTGACAGGCGCCAGAGATAAAACCCTCGTTTTTCACCATTTTTCCTCCTATGATAGAGTCCTCCTTCCTTCCTAGAAAGGACCATTGGTAACCAAATGGACCCTTTTAGATCTGTAACTCTCTGTAACGTAAAATTATCTTTATTTTAGATTGTTTTGTAAAAATATAGGATATAGCAAAAACATCAGGTAACACCCTGTTGTTCATAAATCCCTTTATTTGATGCCAAATGCGGGTCCATTTGGCATCATTTTACATCATTTTACATTTTCTCAAGAGTTAAATTATACTAGGCAGTGTTAAGAATATTACTTTACCTTGTTAATATATTACTTATTAATTACTACCTTCATTTTAAAGCAATATATTATATTACAATATTACTGTCTGAGCAAGTGTAATATATTAATATTACTATTACATATTACTTTAAAAAATCTGGCCAAATCCATATGAAATCAACTTGAAAAAATGTCACTCCTGAAAACAGCACTGGCATAGACCTACCTCATCCTACTCAGCTATGGACAGTTAACACAGGAGTTAAATGTATTCCTTGAATTCATGGAAGCCAATAAATATTTTGATGCCGCACCCATACCGTTTTCGATTACAGGACTTTTATAAGGCAAGTAAAGCATCAATAATACCATCAGTTGTTGTAGAAGTTGCAACAGACACGCAGCATGCATAAAGCTAAAGGTCTGACTCAGAGAGTTTTCTGTTTTCAATGATGAAATGCTGTTGGTTTAGTGTTGCCACAGCTGTAGTTAGTTAGTGGCAGTTGTAGTGTTTTAAATGTATTCCTTGAATTCATGAAAGCCAATAAATATTTTGATGACAAATTATAGAAAATAAGTAATTATTTAACTGCAATTCTCAAGTTAATTTCACAAGAACACGTGCAACGAGAAAGACTGACAGAAAGTAATATTGAAAGTAGTGCAGTAATGCAGAAAGAAAAGTATAATATATTAGATTATTTTTTTGGGTAATAATATATTTATATTACAAGTTACTGCATTTTGATAATATATTATGTAATATATTAAGTTACGTACTGCACATGTCCCAACACTGATACTAGGCCATATACAAGTCAGAAAAAATCTCTTCGGCACTGTTTTGGAGCACGGTAGTTTAATTCCCCTTATTATTAATGAAGGACTATAACTATTAATGTTTGGGCAATGACTGGGCTCTAGAAAGACGAAAAGAAGCTACCTGTTACCTGATACCAGTTGTATACTTGTGTTGTATACTCTTGTTGTATACTTACTTCACCTGTAGACAGAAACCCTTAAGGAAAGAATTCCTAATACTAAGGTAGACTATTCTAAAGCCCTATGCTAAACCTACTCTGACACTTACCTGGTTTGAAGCTCTATCAGCGATCTACATCACCTACCTGCCAGCCCACTGGAGTTGCCTCGGTCACTGTCCACCTAGTAGAGAAAAGGCTGTTTTTTCTCTCTTTTAATTATTCCCATCACTGTTCCCCCCAAGCTAGGCCTCTACAGAATGTGTTTTATTTGTGGTTTATTTTAGAATTGTTACAAGTGCATGCATACATAATATTACCCCAAAAAGATGATGGCTTAGGTTTGATTTTTTTTTTTTTTTTTCTGTACACTTATTGTTAAAGGGAAGAAAGGGGGAATGACATCTGGATACCTTTGTCATATTTTTAAGGTTTCCCAAAAACGCAGTGAGGAGGAAGCAGTGGGAAGCTGCCCTGAAAAGGAAGGACTTTGTTTCCACTCCTGCCACAATGCTTTGCAGTGAACACTTCGCAAATGAGGATTTTGACCGGACAGGACAAACTGTCCGGCTTAGAGATGGCGCCGTGCCGTCTATTTTTAACTTCCCGGCTCATCTTCAAGAGGTAGGCTGTGTGTCAGAAATAATTCTGGTGTAGGTCTATAGATGTATGAATATAGAAATATGGAATTAACCCTTTCTGTACTGAACGCGTATTTATTTTTTTAATTTAATTATTTTCTAATTGTGAAAATGCTTGTAGATCTGATATTTTTCAGTAGCTTAAGTGTAACATAATGCTTTGAACACCAAAACGTGTTCAGTACTGGGGTGCACGGTGGCACAGTGCTTAGTGCTGTCCTGGGTTCGATTCCCGCTAGGGGCGCTGCTGTGGGTGCTGGTGGCGTGTCTGCTCCTCCGCGTCATCAGTGCCCATACCCGAGGCAGGGTTGATGAAAGGGCCTTTCTGTGTGGAGTTTGCATGTTCTCCCCGTGTCCCCTAGGGTAGATACCCTCACAAAAACATGCAGTAATCCTGGACTCTAAACTGCCTCCCCCTGGCCAGCCGGGGCGCCTGATGGAGGGGACATGAACTGGTTGGAATAACGTGTTCCTTCCACACGCTACGTCCAACCAGGGAAACTCCCCCCTGTCAGGTGAAAAGAAGGCAGCTTGGACTCCTCATGCATTGAAGGAAGCATGAGGCCAGTCCGCTGCCTCCCCAGGTTGGTGGAGGGTGTGTAGAGCCCAGGATCACATTAGGAATTGGCACTGGGTGAAAAAATGGGTTACAAAATTCGTGGAATAAAAAGTTTTATACCTGCATTACAATACTTGACGTATGTTTATTTTAGCCAAAGAGACGAACCAAAGAGCTGCCAGTGGATTTGACTCAGCCTGATGTGAAACGAACCACAGCCACTTCTAAAAGAGCTGAAGTGCTGCCAGTGGATTTGTCTCTGCAGGTCCCTCGGCCTGATGGTGTGAGTACTTGGCATGTAGTTCAGTAATAGTGTCATTTTGTATCAATATATCTTGAATAACAGATAAAAAGTTGCCTGGAATATATATATATGGAATATCACCATAAAACCTTGCCCAAATGTGCTGACCTCATCATATTTGTCAACACGGTTATGGCTGTTTTTAACCCAAGGAAGATCAGCATCATGTAAACTCTCTAGTTTGATATGTCACTTGCTACTTAAAGCACAATGAAATTTAGAAAATATTTGCCTTAAATGGGATGTCAATGGTGGACATACTGTAAATGCCATTTTCAAACCTTTCCCCTCAGACAATTCCAGGCAACTTTTTATCTGTTATTCAGGATATATTGAAGATACAAAATCAGCTGAGTTTGCTTTTTTTGCAATTAGTTCCAGGTTGACCCCTCTATTCCATATAATGCCTGTATTAATGTGTAATGTCACTGATGCATGAGAGCATCATATGACATCATGGTCCTATAATATTAAATCGTTGTCTTGGGTGTTGCCCAGAAAGGTCTATGATGCACCAATTATTCAATGTAGTACTGTGTGTAAATAAGTTTACACTAGTGTGTAATGCTATAAACTTACGGGCACTCACCTAACGGTTGTTTATGACTAGTCTCTTCAAAGAGGAATAGATGCTTTGGATAAATACCATACCTGTGTGTATACTTGACCTGTAGACGGGAACCCTGTGGGAAAGAAAATCCCTAAACTAAAGACCATTCTAAACCTAAACGTAACACTCACCTAGCCTATCTAAGTCACCTAGAAGAGAAAAAGAGAAAAGGACATTTATTTATCTCATCACCACCCCGAGTAGAGACATTTTTGTTATAAGTTATAGGAAACAACCATATTCATTTTTTTTATGCCGTGATATGTCAATTTCCATATTAAATGTATATATTTGGCTATTTTGCAGAAGCAACAGGAGTCAAAAGAAGCAATTAGAGAAAGGCAAAAGAAGACCGTCAAGCAGATTGCCTCTGAGCATGGATATGCACTGCCTGATTGTCCTGTGGCTCTAAAGGCCAAAATCATGGAAGCCACAGTCAGGGCAAGAAGACTGAAACGGGAGAAATCCAACGTGTTGACCAGAGAGAGGAGGGCCAAGAGAAACATCAACGCACTTCTCAAAGACCTGAAAGAGAGGAATCTCATCACTGAGGAATTAAAGGCCCAAATCACGGAAACCACAGTCAGGGCGAGAACACTGCAACGGGAGAAATCCAAAGTGTTGTGCAGAGAGAGGAGGGCCAAGAAAAACATCAAAGCTCTTCTCGAAGACCTGAAAGAGAGCAATCCCATCACCGATGAATTAAAGGACAAGCTAGTGCAGTGGATATCGGCCGGTGATCCGAGGAACACCAGTGGTCCTTGAGAGGGTTCCAGGTGGTTCCAAGCTAAGTTGGTTAAACAGATGTAACTCCTGAGAGTGTAAAAAAGCATTTTTACACTCTCAAGAGTTAAAATATCCATCATGAAGTCTACACAAATAGAACATTAATGGTCAATTTGATCTGTATGTTTGACTGTTTTGTTTCCCAAATCCAGCCTGGAATTGTGGAAAAAAGCAAAAGAAATCTTTAGTTTTGGAGTCTTTGGGTTGGGCTAAAATGTCATCAAATGGCGGTCCATGGCTGAAATGCTTAATAAATAGTGGTCCCTGGAATCAAAAAGGTTGAAAACCACTGCCCTAGTGCAGCCTTTCCACCCTTTCAGTGGTGGAAATAAATGTATTAATACTAGTTTCTGACACTAGAGTAGATTATAGTTTCTGACACAGGATTCTAGTATTTCTGAAAAATCTGTTTCTGTTGATGCACAACTTATTTCATGCAAAGGACTGGAATTATCTATATTTGGCTGCTGACGCCCATCTGAAAACGTTGTTCCAGGGATACACGCACATCATGTTTTTTATTTTTATTTATTTTATTTTTTATTTTTTTTACTCTGAGACTGAAGAATAAAAAATGATTGATATATGATTTGTTTGACTGGTATCAGAGGAAAGTGGGAGAAGTGAGGGGTAGGCCTATAGGAAGGAGCAGGAGGGAAAAAACCAATGCTCAGATTTGGACATGCAGGACTAAATTCGCCATTAAAGATAATAGGAAAACATGAGACATGGAGGTCTGAGTGAAGAGAAGGAAACGGTGGAGCATGGAATGATAAACTGTAGGTGTAGGATATGTGAGATATGACTGAGATTAAAGAAATGTATGATTTTAATTAATGTTTTGAGGAAAGGGCCACGAGACAGGAGTTACCGGTATGTATATTTTTCCAGTATCTTAAAGTAACACGTCTATGGCCGCTTTTACATGCACAGAATCTATTCAGAATATTCAGCTTGGATTTAGGGTGACCAGATCCAAACTGTTCATTTGAGAGACAGAAGAATTGCATGTGTGGGACAAGTGGGGAAACGTGCAAATTAGCATCTTGAGTTCATATTGATGTGTGGAAATGCCATATATTATTTCATTTGAACACTGACGCCTGTTCAGTCGCCTTGGTAATGAGAGACTGTCCCACGCAAAGAGGGACATCTGGTCATGCACAAGCATTCATTCCGAATAGATTCTCTGCATGTAACAGCCAGTGTTGGGACATGTGCACTATGTAACTTAATATCTTACATAATATATTACCAAAATGCAGTAACTTAATATAAATATATTACCTAACAAAAACAATCTAATATATTATACTTTTCTTTCTGCATTACTTTCAATATTACTTTCTGTCAATCTGTCTCAAGTGTTGTTGTGAAATTATCTGGACAACTGCAGAAGTTAGATTTACTATACTTTACGTTTTTTTTTTTTTTTTTCAAGTTGATTTGTCCAGATAGCCAAGTGCGCTTGCTTTATTGTATGTATGCCTTTGGCCTACGTAATATTTGATTAATAGTGACACTAAATATTTAATTATAATAAAAAAATAAGTAATATGTAATAGTAATATTAATACATTACACTTGCTCAGACAGTAATATTGTAATATAATATATTGCTTTAAAATGAAGGTAATAATTAATAAGTAATATATTAACAAGGTAAAGTAATATTCCCAACACTGATAACAGCACCCTATAATTATGAAAGAATCTAAACCCATAAGGTAAACCAAGGATCCAAAATAAAGACAGGAAATGGGACACCACTAGGTGGCGGTAATTGCCAACCGCCAATAAGCCCAAAAAGAAGAAGACGAAGAAGCATTACAGAGAGAAATAAGTCGTGTCGCTAGCATGGACTAGCTATTTTAGTGCCTGTTTATTACTCTATCTCTCTATCGCTAGCAGGCAGTCGTGTTTTACAGCAGCAGAGAGATATATACAGTCGTTATTACTTATTTAGTTAGTAGTTAGTAAAGTATTTTCTTTTATAGCAGCAGGAGAGAGTCCTCTTGTTAGTTTTTCAGAGAGAGAGAGACAGTCAGTCCTTTGGCTGTAGCCAGAGCCTTAGAAATAGACAGAGTTGCGACATTGAGGGGACAGAAAATAGTCTGGTCACGTGGTTCTAGTACTCGCGCGAGCCCATAGGCTCCAATGCATTCAGTAACTTCCGGCTGTCACTATTTGTTGTCACTAATCCAATACCAGTCTATGTAGAGGAGCCGCCATTGGACTGGCGCCATGGAGTGAACGGAGTTGGCGTAACTCTGGCTGTAGCGAGAGACAGGCAGTCTTGCCAGTCAGTCGTGTCATGGCAGAAGCAGCGAGAGAGACAGAGATGTCATTTTATACAGAACTCCAATTTTACATTTTAAATCATTGCTACCACCCTTGCACCAAAAGCCATCCAAATCCTGAGAGCAGGAAGTCCCGCATTAGGAAGGCAGTTAAAACCTACACAGTGAAAGGTAAGTCACAACGTGATTCTAAGATGCATTCTAACAAATCAATCAAATCAATCAATCAATCAGTATAACCTTCCCACAAGGATCCACTTTGTTTCAGTCCGGGGACCACCTGTGGTCCCTGAGAGGGTTCCAGGTGGTCCCCAGCTAAGTTGTTTAACCAGATGTAACTCTTGAGAACGTAAAAATGAAACCAAATGGACCCTGGCGGGTCAATTTGGTTTCATTTTTACACTCTCAAGAGTTAAGATATTCATCATGTGAATTAGTCCTAATCTACACAACTAGAAGATTAATGGTCATGGATAGAAGCAAAGGAAATCTTTAGTTTGGCGGGGTCTGTGGGGCTAAAATGTCATCAAATCGTGGTCCGTGGCTCAAATGCTGAATATATGGTGGGCCCTGGGATGAAAAACGTTGAAAACCACTGTTTTAGGAGATGAACTCTACTCACCTACTTAGGCAGTGTTGGGAATATTATTTACCTTGCTATTATTAATTATTACATTCATTTTAAAGCAATAATATTATATAACAATATTACTGTCTGAGCAAGCGTAATATATTAATATTACATTTTACTTTTACAAAATATATAATTAGACCTAGGCCTACCTCATCCTACTCATCAGTTAACACAGGAGTTACTGTAAATGTATTCCTAGAATTCATGGAAGCCAGTAAATAATTTGATGGCAAATTACAGAAAAATTAACTTCTGCAGTTGTCGAGAAAGACCACCTGCAACAAGAAAGTAATATTGAAAGTAGTGCAGCAATGCAGAAAGAAAAGTATAATATATTAGATTTTTTGTTGTTGATATATTTATATTACAAGTTATATTACACAAGTTACGTAGTGCACATGTTGCAACATTATTAAACAAAATGGTCAGTATGAAGTAATTGTATTATGGTGAAGGGCTAACCCTAACCCTGGTGAAATAGCAATACTGTATATTGCCTACCGTGGAGTTCTGGTGTTCTGAAGCACAAGAAAGAGGGGGAAAAAAACATTAAAAATGAATTATCATGAATGTTTTACTTGCCTGTGTTGTTCCCTAAAAGACTGCAAATGCAACACTAAGAGAAAGTTGTAAGCTAAACCTCAGTCAGTTTCATTGGGCTTCTTTGAGAGGGGGCGTGGATTCCATGCATACAAACATTACATTCCATGCAAAGGGTGCAGGCGAGGTTAAATGGAAAAGGACTATTACAACTGGTATTGTTAGTGACATCACTAAACGGAAGAATCTGAGCGTCCATTCATGAGTTGATTATGCCAATTTCAAATATGCCAATTTCAAATCATTGCGAGTGGCTCTCACCTGGTACAGGCCTATATGGGGGCTGGAGATGTTGAGGCGGAGGGCTAACTAGAATGGCACATGCTCGGTTGGCACGAGACTAATATAGTCTGCACCAGGACAGTTTCCTTAGTTAAAAATGTAATGTCTTATTATCTGGTGGCTATTCAATGTGTATTGTTGCCTGCAAAGTAAAACCCTGCATGCTTCGAACTCTCTTAAATATGAAACATCTACATTCCTGGACTTGTAATCGTTTTTTTTTTTATCCTGCCTAGTGCCCAGTGTTATACCAGTTATTGCATACAACTCAATGAAATGCAAATGATTATTAGTCCTCGATGAGGTTAGGTCTGTCTTTAGGTGCTTATGTAAACCACATTGGTTATTGTTCATACACTAAAATGTTGTGTTTTTCTACTTTGATCAGATGACAAGTTGTATTACCAACAACAGCGTCTGGTGCTGTTCACCAAGGAAGAGGTGGTGGAGGTGCTGAAGAAGTGCCATGATGGCACTGGAGCTCATGCAGGGCTACGGAGGACCACAGAGAAGGTCATCAAGTCCTATCACTGGGAAACTGTGAGGGATGATGTGAGGAAATGGGTATGTTATGCTTTCAGAAAAGTGTCTCTATTTGTTGTACTTTTTATATACGTATGCCAGGGGTTGACACTAAGGTCTCCGAGGCACTTGCCCATCGGGCAAGTGCAAGTCAGGTTCTACTTGCCCTCAGGTCATGGTCACTTGCCCCCCAGGTTCCATGTGGTCCCCAGTTAAGTTGGTTAACCAGATGTAACTCTTGAGAACGTAAAAATGAAACCAAATGGACCCTTGCGGGTCCATTTGGTTTCATTTTTACACTCTCAAGAGTTAAAATTCATCATCTTAATTAGCCCAGGTCTACACTGTAGAAGATTAATGGTCATGTTGATGTGTTAATTTGCCTGTTTTGTTTCCCAAATCCAGCCTGGAATTGTGGATAGCTAGAAAGCAGGGAAAGACACAGAGGCAGAGTGCAATGACTGCCTTCAAGACAAATCTATCTTGTGTTGTGTTATAGTGCACTAAGTTGCACACTTGCCCGATCGGGCAACCAGGTAGCAGTCTTCACTTGCCCCACCATTTTTTTTACTTGCCCCAGGCAAGCGGGCAAGTGTTAGTGTCAAGCCCTGGTATGCCCCTTAGGCAGTGTTGGGACATGTGCACTACGTAACTTACATAATACATTACATAATATATTACCAAAATGCAGTAACTTGTAATATAAATATATTACTAAACAAAAACAATCTAATATATTATACTTTTCTTTCTGCATTACTGCATTACTTTCAATATTACTTTCTGTCAATCTGTCTCTTTGCAAGTGTTCTTGTGAAATTATCTTGACAACTGCAGAAGTAAAATAATTACTTATTTTCTATCATTTGTCTTGAACTTATTTACTAGCTTCTATGAATTCAAGGAATACATTTACCGGTACCGGTAACTCCTGTGTTAAGGAGTGAGGTTTTTTCAAGTTGATTTCAAATTGATTTGACCAGAAAGCCAAGCTTTATTGTACGCATGCCACTGGCCTACACAATATTTGATTAATAGTGATACTAAATATTTAATTATATATTTTGTAAAAAGTAATACGTAATAGTAATATTAATATATTACACTTGCTCAGACGGTAATATTGTAATATAATATATTGCTTTAAAATGAAGGTAATAATTAATAAGTAATATATTAAAGGTAGGGGAAGTGATTTGAAATTCATGGTGTAGTACCAGCCTGGTGCACTAGGGGCCCCCAACAGTAGCTACACTATGTGAACCTGCTGCTCGCTCCTGATTGGAGGAGAATTGTGGTGACCTGGGGAACTTTTATTAGCTCCTCTGCTAACGTGGGGGAGGGGGAAACTCCATATGTGGTTTCCACACCTTATAATAGAGCATTTTAACAGAAAAAGAATATTTTTTGGGTGAAATCACTTCCCCTACCTTTAACAAGGTAAAGTAATATTCCCAACACTGCCCTTAGGGAAGGAACGGTAATTGTCCACTAGGGGGTGTTGGTGCGCTTGTGATCTTTTTTTATCAAGAGCTCAAAAAAAAATTGAAAAATATTTGAACTGTCCCTTAGTTGAGAGGCTTTTAGGGTCACAAGAACAGCGATGCATTTCACCGAGTCTGTTACTTCTGCTGAGACATCACATAATTGCTGCACATACTGTATAAACTTGTTAATAATAGTCTAAACCCCTGTTTGAAGGTTGATGAGTGTCCACAGTGTCAACGCCACCAGAAGTCCATAGCTCCTGTCCTTCTTCATCCAGTACAAGTGGACAAGCCATGGAGTGTTCTAGCCATGGAGCTGATTGGTCCACTTCCCACCACAGAAAAGGGAAAGAGGTATTATATCACGTGCACTCAGTGTTGCCAACCGCCAAAATCCAAAATGCACTAGTGGCACTTCCAAAATGCACTAGAATGTGCTCGATGCTCGCCTGGAACATACTGATCAAAATGACCATTAATCTTCTACATTCTCTAGTTGTGTGGACTAAGTTGGGCTAATTTCACTCAATATTTTAACTCTTGAGGGTGTAAAAATGAAACCAAATGGACCCGCAAGGGTCCATTTTGGTTTCATTTTTACGCTCTCAAAAAGTTACATCCGGTTAACCAGCTGTCCATCATTTAGCCTGGGGACCACTGGTTGAAAAATGAGGGAAAAATGGTGAAAAATGAGTTGGTTTTATCAACTCAATGGTTTTATCTCTGGCGCCTGTCAATCAATTTCCCCCCAACTCACCAGTAAAAAAGCACTAGATTTTCCGCCAGGAGTTTTTCAATAATTTTTGGCGCTAGAGGGGTCTGAAAAAAAGCTAAATATAGTGACAAATGCGCCAAGTTGGCAACACTGCGTGCACTGTCGGTGAGTCAAAGAAATGGTAACAAGTCAGGAATGAATCATTATATTTACATGTTCATATACTGTATGTATTGTGTCGCAGATTCATTCTGACTACCACAGACCTTTTCACCAAGTGGGTTGTGGCAAAGTCTTTATACCACAAAACAGCAGCCGAAGTGTCTAAGAAGATTATCGGCATATTGATGGATTTCGGACTCGTCGACCGCATCATTACCGACCAAGACCGCGAATTTGTAGATGAGGTAAATATTTAAAGGAGCGCATGTGTCACAGTGACTGACTTATCGAATCATGCCTATCTGATGATGTTCTTAACGCATAATGAATGTCTGCTGCAGGTCAACCACGGTGTCTTCGATGCCCTTGGCATTAAACATTGTGTCACTTCAGCCCACCACCCAGAGGCGAATGGCGAGGACGAACGCACAAGTAAAAACATAAAGGATGGCCTGGCAAAATACTGCAACCCCAGTCAAAACGACTGGGACGTTCAATTAAAGGGGATCGTGTATGGCATCAACGCATCAAAACAGGTCCTAGCATCTTAACTATAGCAGATGGAATATTTAACCCATTTTGTACTGGCATTAGATTGTACATCTAGCTTCTGGCCCTATATTGTAGTTTCTAGCACTAGATTCTATTTTTTCGAAACCCCTAGAATTGTCTGTGTTTGGCAAGCTGCGGAGGACCCCCCCCCCATCTGAAAATATCCCATGGAGGGAGCCCCCCCCAGAAACAAAGATCGGAGTTAATAACCTTTGCTCAGACAGAAGATAATATTTAAAGATTTGCACCACGTTTTAAGGATTTTCCAAAAATAGCAGACCTACAAGCTCGTATCGCGCCACTCGGTGGCGCGATACGAGCTTGTAGATCTGCTATTTTTCAATAGTTAAAAGCTAGTTAATGCTTGAAACACCCAAATGTGTTCAGTACACAACGAATTAACAGAGAGAGAAAATGTAAAATGCAATTGATTTGTTCTTTTATCTTTCTTTTTAAACAGAGGTCGACGAAGTACACGCCATACTTTGCACACTTTGGAAGGCACCCTCTCGTCCCTGGTGCCGTTAATACGGAACAGGAGCCTGATCAGACTGCGTACGTGGCGGAGGTGACGGACGAGCAGCTGGAGAAAAGAGCCAAAGACATGGAGGATGTGCGCGCAAAGGTGATGGTGACCGGTGCTGGTCAATACTAGGACCTTACCCGTTGTGAACACCAAATGATGTACTGTGTGGGTAATGTGATATCACCAAAGATGCAAGTATTTTGATGAAGGATTGCTTTAATGCACACTTTAGCACAGACACTGCAATGGCCAGTCATAAAGTGTGTGTGTGTGTGTGTGTGTGTGTGTGTGTGTGTGTGTGTGTGTGTGTGTGTGTGTGTGTGTGTGTGTGTGTGTGTGTGTGTGTGTGTGTGTGTGTGTGTGTGTTTTGCTATTTGCATTGCCCCCATGTGGCCGAAAAGGGAATTGCCAATGTTAACCGAATGGGGAAATTTAATGCACCAATAAATTCATTATTAATCAACAATTTGTTAATTTGAAAAAAGGGCTTCCTCAGTCTCTTCCTAATGCTATGGTCAATGACTGTGTGAAAAATCAAAGCGATTGGTGCAGCCAGTGATGAGTTACGCTTGTTTCAGACAGACAGACAGACAGACATTCAGACAGACAGACATTTGCTTAGTTATAGTATTGATTACTTTGGAAAGTAACTTCTTTACTTTACTCGTTACCCCTTAGACAAAGTAATATCATTACTTTACTTATTACTGGAATCAAAGAGTAATATATTACATATTACGTTATTACTTTCCCAAGTTCTCAACTCCCACCTTTGAAAAAAATAGAGATGTACAACATAATCTGTTTAGCGAGCTCTCTTTAGAACTGAATCCAATTTAATGGAATTGTAACCGTGAGGCTGGACCACGGGGTGAGACGGCCGGGAGAGTGCCGTGCTCTAAGGGGTGGAGTTCTAATCGGGGTGGTTGACTGCAAGGGCAGTCTCGGTCAGGAAGATGGCGGAGGAACTGGACCCTCTGTCTCGGTGTACTTCCCGAACTAGCTCGAACTGTGTATCTCGAACTCCCCGGAGCTCTGTCTGGAACTGGAACTCGTCTCTGTCTGGACTCCAACTCGTCTGGACTCCAATCTGTCTTGACTAGACTCTCTCGTCTGGACTCTGGTCGTCTGGACTCTGGTCGTCTCTCCTGGGTACTCCCTTCTCCACCCGCCCCCGCAGCCCTTATAAAGGGTTCAATATGTCGTCATGCTCTTGGCGCACTGCAGCCTGAGCCTGAGTCGCTGGTCCGCGACTACACTCCCCCCGCTGACGGGTCGTCAGCCAACCGTCGTGGCCAGCGTCAGGTTCACGGCGTGAGGCAACTTTCAGTCTCTTCACTTCTGTTCGCGGGTCTGATGACGCACGGCTCACCTTGCACGTGCGAGAAGACAACCTGGCTCCCCCCGTGCGGGTACAGCGCCAGTCGTTCCCCTGCTTGGGCTTATCGTGCCTGCCCGCTGCAATCACCTGGTGGACCATGGGAACCTAGTAGACCACCACTGGGACTGCCAGGACGACGAGGCCCGAGGCTCTGCCTGGCTCCGTCCCATGAACCCACCTTGAGCGCCTCTTTGGCAGGAGGCTGCTCTCTGCATCCAGGAGGTCATGGGCATTGTAATCTCTCTGGTGATGCTCTGCCACAGTGGGCTCTCTGTCCGAATGAGCTTTGCTAGCTCCGGATCTGCCAGCACGCACAGTACAAGGTTCCGTGTGGTAGGGCGGAGGAGTTGAGCCTGAGGCGTGTCATTGTTGTTTGGTGCATCATCCCGTGGGATCAGGGTGATGTTGGGCTCACATCTGAAGTCGGCTTGGCAGCTGACCTCAGCTTGTCCCGGTTCAGGCATGTCGACCTGTGGGCCAGAGGCCATTACTTCCTCATCCTCAGCGTCTGCGATAGACACCGGCGCCACAGGGAGGTCCGAGTCATACGGCTGAGACCTGGCGAGTGGCGAACCTCCACCAGGGAGGCCAAGGCCTTGCTGGGAGGTGCCGCTGTCGTCCTCGTCCTCTCTGACGGGCTCGTCGGGCGGACGGCAGGTGACTTCGCCGGGCACTGGTTCTGGATCTGGATGGGAGCTCGCTGCTGACTCTGGTGCCTGGGCGATGATGTTGCCATTCGCATTTTCTGGGTCGGCCTTCGGGTTGACTGTCGTGCATGGCGCAGTAGCCATTGCGCAGTGCTTGACCTCGGCTCTCCCCCCGTCTCTCCCCCCGTCGCTCCCCCCGTCTCTCCCCCCGTCGCTCCCCCCGTCAAGCGCAATGCAACGTTCTGATGCGGAGGGTGGGGCGGAGAGCTCACGGGCGTTGGGAGGCGTGGTCGACACATAGTGCTGCCTGATCGTCCTGGCTGGACTGGAGGTGGATGGCGTGCCCACGAGGGACCACCCAAAGACCGTTCGGATTGCTAAGGGGGATCCAGCTGGACCTCTCCTGGGGGGTTCGATCGGGTAGATGAGGCTGGCTTGGTCTACTCCGAGGAGTATGTGCGGCACCGCATCTCGTATGTCTTCCAGCTCTAGTTCACTGAGGTGCGGATACTTCTCCTGAAGCTCCTTGACGTTGTAGGTCAGGCGATCAAGCAGCAAGCAGTTTGTCTCCGGAGCAAACACGTCCGCCAGATGATACGTGGGACCTGACACTGTTGCAGCTCGGATGTTGAGGGCGACTGACTTGCCCTCCACAACCTTCGAACCTAGTACTGTCTTCAGGGTGATCTCGTCCTTGGGCCCGTCAAGCCCGAGTAGCCTCAGTGCTTCGGGCGTGATGATGGTTTGCTGGGAGCCGCTATCCAGGAGTGCGTAGGTGGACAAGGTTTTCAGTCCATTGCTGAGAATCACGCGGGCCACGGGGATCATGCCCCCTTCTGCACGTCCAACGGGCCGTGCGTGGGCCACGTGCGTCCCCAGGCTGAGCTGGGTAGGGTACCTAGCGTCTGGGTTGACGTCGTGAAGGATCCCGAGATGGTCCCCGGGGCAGAGAGTGCAGGTCCTCCTGCCGCCTCGGGGTAGATCGCAGCTCTCGGCAGGATGTGCTCCTGCACACTTCGGGCATGCTCTGTTCTTCTTGATCCACTCGGCCTTCTGCTTCGTGGTCATCTCCAGGAGCACCGGGCACATGTTCGTGTAGTGTTCGTCACCGTCACACAATGCACAGTGCCTTCTCCTGGGTTTCGGTTTGGGACTGGTGGGCTTGGCCTGGTCCTGCCTGACCGAAGGGGACTTGGGGTTGGCAAGCCTCGCGTGCCGGGGCTTTGCGGAGGGCGCCTTACCAGCCCTGTCCTTGTCAATGGCGAGGTGGAAATTGACGGTAGAATATTACAATAGTTAAAAGCTAGTTAATGCTTGGAACTCCCAAATGTGTTCAGTACACAATGTATTTTAACAAAGAGAGAAAATGTAAAATGCAATTGATTTGTTCTTTTACCTTTCTTTTTAAACAGGGTCGACAAAGTACACGCCATACTTTGCACACTTTGGAAGGCACCCTCTCATCCCTGGTGCCGTTAATACGGAACAGGAGCCTGATCAGACTGCGTACGTGGCTGAGGTGACGGACGAGCAGCTGGAGAAAAGAGCCAAAGACATGGAGGATGTGCGCGCAAAGGTGACGGTGACCAGTGTTGGTCAATACTAGGACCTTACCCGTTGTGAACACCAAATGATGTACTGTGTGGGTAATGTGATATCACCAAAGATGCAAGTATTTTGATGAAGGATTGCTTTAATGCACACTTTAGCACAGACACTGCAATGGCCAGTCATAAAGTGTGTGTGTGTGTGTGTGTGTGTGTGTGTGTGTGTGTGTGTGTGTGTGTGTGTGTGTGTGTGTGTGTGTGTGTGTGTGTGTGTGTGTGTGTGTGTGTGTGTGTGTGTGTGTGTTTTGCTATTTGCATTGCCCCCATGTGGCCGAAAAGGGAATTGCCAATGTTAACCGAATGGGGAAATTTAATGCACCAATAAATTCATTATTAATCAACAATTTGTTAATTTGAAAAAAGGGCTTCCTCAGTCTCTTCCTAATGCTATGGTCAATGACTGTGTGAAAAATCAAAGCGATTGGTGCAGCCAGTGATGAGTTACGCTTGTTTCAGACAGACAGACAGACAGACATTCAGACAGACAGACATTTGCTTAGTTATAGTATTGATTACTTTGGAAAGTAACTTCTTTACTTTACTCGTTACCCCTTAGACAAAGTAATATCATTACTTTACTTATTACTGGAATCAAAGAGTAATATATTACATATTACGTTATTACTTTCCCAAGTTCTCAACTCCCACCTTTGAAAAAAATAGAGATGTACAACATAATCTGTTTAGCGAGCTCTCTTTAGAACTGAATCCAATTTAATGGAATAATAATAATAGTCTCCAATCCCACAAACTGCACCTGAGAACAAAGCCAACAAAATCCGACATTGTAAATGTCTTTCTTAGATAAAAAAAAATAATAAATAAAAGGAGCAGAGAGAAGCAATGGGAACATTTTAACGTTGAATCACAAAACAGACCTGCAACCAGATTTCGAAATTTGTCTGTTTGACTTTTTAAACTTTTTCACAATTGTTTTCAAAGACAGTTGAGGTCTTGTATTTAAAAATAAAATACAAAAATAAAGCAGCAAGCGATTTGTAGTGTACATAACTGTGCACAGGATGCTGCGTGTGAACTGGATCTACAATCTACTGCACATCTCTGTTGTTACAGTACCTGTCGATAGCTTGTAAATCTGTTCTATTTTTGCATGTAACAACAAGCTCATTTTAAACAAGTAACTTGGCCTTACTTGCAAAGTAATGCATTACTTATTACCCATTTTTGCTTAATCTCGTTACTTTACTTTTTGGAGCAGAAGTAATAATATTACAGTAATATGTAATCTAAAATTCGTTACTGCCAAACACTGATGGTGACATGGCAATATGTGCCTACCTGTTTACCTGTATGTCTGTGGATGGATCCCCTGCCCCTTCTCACCTTTTTTGTTTAGAAACCCTGGAAAGAAAATAATAATTGATTATGAACATTTTGGTTAACAGTTTTGCTCCCTGCAAATACAAGGCTATGAGAGTCCTAAGATCAGTGTTGCCAACTTGGCACATTTGTCACTATATTTAGCTTTTTTATTTCTTTAGACCTTCCTAGCACCAAAATTAAGGAAAAGCTCCTGGCGGAAAATCTAGTGCTTTTTGGCTGGTGAGTTGGGGCAAAATTGATTGACAGGTGCCAGAGATAAAACCCTCATTTTTCACCATTTTTTTCCCTCCTATGACAGTGATTTTCAACCAGTGGTCCCCAGGCTAAATGATGGATAGTTGGTTAACCAGATGTAACTCTTTGAGAGCGTAAAAATGAAACCAAATGGACCCAGAGAGTTAAAATTTAGCCCAGGTCTACACAACTAGAGAATGTAGAAGATTAATGGTCATTTTGATTCTGTACGTTTATATATATATAATGTATATATTTCCGTCCAGTCAAGCATCTAGTGCATTCTAGTGCATTTTGGAAGTCCCACTAGTGCATTTTGGATTTTGGTAGTTGGCAACACTGCCTAAGATAAACCTACCTGTTTATCACTTACCTTGTCTCTCTCTGTCGTCCTTCATGCTTCATGTTAGAGCAGTGGTTTTTAACTTTTTCACAATTTAACAACATCTTCACCCCACACCACAGACCCCAAAACTAAAGATTTCTTTTGGTTTTGTTCACAATTCCAGGATGGATTTTTGCAAACAAAAGAGGCAAAACATCAAAATTAGACCAAAATGAACATGACTTATGACTTATTAATTAAGTGGTGCTAATTTAGATGGTGAATATCATAACTCTTGAGAGTGTAAACATGAAACGCGGGTCCATTTGGTTTCATTTTTACGCTCTCAAAGAGTTACATCTGGTTAACCAACTTTCCATCATTTAGTCAGCGGAGCCCACCTGGAACCTGTAAAAATCCATAGATTGGCCGCACCGTTGTATAAGCCGCAGGGTCAAAAGCATGTGAACAAAGTAGCTGCTTATAGTCCGGAAATTACGGTAATAAACAGGTGCCAAATAACATATACTGTATGTTTGTGTGTATTTCTCCCCAGATCCTCCACAACGTCCAAAGTGCGCCAGGCTCACAGAAGAAGGAAAAAAGAAAAGGGAAAGAAAAAAGAAAGAGAGAGAATGTCAAGTCTTTCCCCTTTAAAGTTGGCGATAAGGTCCTGAAGGCGAATAAAGCGAAGGGAGGCCGAAAAGGAGAGCGGCCGCAGCCGGACTGGATAGGGCCATACCTCATCGACTTCATTTCCTCAAAGGGTGTTGCCAGTTTGGCGACTATGGCGGGAACTCCCCTAAAACAACGGACAAACTGTTCCCAGTTGAAGTCTTTCTGGTCTGCCTGTAAGTTTCTTTTTACATGGCATGTCTGTGTTTGAGATTAATGTATGCCAGGGGTTTTCAACAGGTGGTCCAGCGACCACCAGTAGTCCTTGGGAGGGTTCCAGGTGGTGCCCAGGCTAAAGTTGGTTTAGAAAGTTGGTTAACCAGATGTAACTCTTGAGAATGTAAAAATGAAACCAAATGGACCCTTGCGGGTCCATTTGGTTTCATTCTCACACTTTCAAGAGTTAAAATATTCATCATCTGAATTAGCACTATTTAATTACGAAGTCTACACTGTTTTGTTTGCAAAAATCCAGCCTGGAATTGTGAACAAAACCAAAAGATTTTTTTTTTTTAGTTTTAGGTCTTTGGGGCTGAAATGTCATCAAATGGTGGTCCGTGGCTCAAATGCGGAATAAATGGTCCCTGGTGTCAAAAAGGTTGAAAACCCCTGATGTATGCAGTTGAAGCTCATCCACCACTAACCCCCCAAGCCTCCACCCAACGTCAAGCTAAAAGCTAAACCTCCTGTTTACCGCTTACCTCCTCTGCGATCCTGGTCGCCTGCTCCTCTGAGAGACTGCTTAGTTGCGCAACCCGTACTTTGTTGAACTGGCACTTATTTAGTCTCTTCTTCCACTACACTGTGTCTGTGTTTGAGATGAATTCATGCCACACATAGTACTGCATGAAATGTTTGAAATGCTAGGGTGACATCATGTCCAAGGACTTAATTGTCCTCCCTCAAAGAAACCCATACAAGAAATAACTGTTTGAAATCTGTAGGCTGCAGATAAACTACATGGCAAACCTAAATTGTATGCTTTCAACAACAGATTAATAGTGTTTATAACTGCAATATGGGCCAACACATTAGTGCATCTCTAGTTGCAACTATTTTGAGCTTAAGGGAACCAAACAATATGAATATTTATATATATATAAAAAAAACCTTAACGTCTGTCCTATGATATGTTGCACAGAGGTCTGCCTCCTATATTGAAGACGAGAATTCATTTTTCATTTGGTTTCCTTAAACGTTTTTTTTCCCAGAGACACTACAGCGGTAATTTGTATTTTCTTTTTAACAGGGACCTAGCTCAACGACGTATTGCTCCAGGCAAATGGGACCAGAAGATTCTGGAAAGACATTGAGGTACATTTCTCTTGAATCTCACATGTGTGTAGTCCAGGGGTTTTCAACCAGTGGTCCGGGGACCGCCAGTGGTCCCTGAGAGGGTTCCAGGTGGTCCCCAGCTAAGTTGGTTAACCAGATGTAACTCTTGAGAACGTAAAAATGAAACCAAATGGACCCTGGCGGGTCCATTTGGTTTCATTTTTACACTCTCAAGAGTTAAAATATTCATCATCTGAATTTTGTTTCCCAAATCCAGCCTAGAATTGTGGACAAAAGCAAAATAAATCTTTAAATTTGGGGTGGCTCAATAAATGAATGAATAAATGGTGGTCCCTGGGATGAAAAAGGTTGAAAACCCCTGGTGTACCGGTAGTTCATTTTATTTATAAGCATAATTGCCTCCTTTGTTTTTATATATATATATATATATATATATATATATATATATATATATATATATATATATATATATATATATATATATATATATATATATATATAACTCGCCACAAAGTTCGGAAATCCAACTTTGGTCCATTATAGCTCCCCTTTGATAAAACCGATTGGTATCGTATTATATACCATTTTTATCATTGATTTGTCCCCTTTACAATGAGGTACAGCATGTAATGATCCGCATTCGTGGAATGAGAAACACTGCTAAACATGTGGCTTGCGCTCCAATTTTTTTTGCCAAAATGGCAAATGTATGGTATTGATTGCTTTGCGTTGCCTAGCAGATTGGATGATTACTCTCTTCCACAGTACAAAGTAAAAGCACAACACATATTGGACATTTTTAGACTTTATTAATTTCACACTCAGTG
The DNA here is from genome assembly GCA_039105355.1 of Benthosema pterotum. NCBI lineage: Eukaryota > Metazoa > Chordata > Actinopteri > Myctophiformes > Myctophidae > Benthosema > Benthosema pterotum. Next base: position 4,926,834 of record CM076975.1, read on the forward strand.
ACAGGGAACTCAGTAGCGTGTGGTATTACCAAACACAGACACAACAGCTTGGCACCTCCTCCTCATGCTGCTCACCAATGCAGCCACATTTTGCTGTGGGATTGCATTCCATTCCTCAACCAGCATCTGTTTCAAGTCAGCCAACGTGGTTCTGTGGGTCACTCTAGCATACACATCCCTGATCCCACAAGTGTTCAATTGGGTTGAGGTCTGGACTCATGGCAGGCCATTCCATCCTCTCCACTCCCAAATTCTGGAGGTACTCTTTGATGATCCTGGCTCTGTGGGGGCGAGCATTGTCATCTTGGAGGATGGCATTAGGTCCCAGGTTCCTAAGATATGGGATCGCCACTGGATCCAGAATCTCATCCCTGTACCTTAATGCATTGAGATTACCTTTGATAATGACAAGATTAGTCTTGCCTCTCAGAGAGATGCCCCCCAAACCATCACACTGCCCCCATTAAATGATGTCACCCGATCAGTACAACAATCTGTCTGTGTTTGGTAATACCACACGCTACTGAGTTCCCTGTCACTGAGTGTGAAATTAATAAAGTCTAAAAATGTCCAATATGTGTTGTGTTTTTACTTTGTACTGTGGAAGAGAGTAATCATCCAATCTGCTAGGCAACGCAAAGCAATCAATACCATACATTTGCCATTTTGGCCAAAAAAAATGGAGCGCAAGCCACATGTTTAGCAGTGTTGCTCATTCCACGAATGCCGGATCATTACATGCTGTACCTCATTGTAAAGGGGACAAATCAATGATAAAAATGGTATATAATACGATACCAACCGGTTTTATCAAAGGGAGCTATAATGGACCAAAGTTGGATTTCCGAACTTTTTGTGGCGAGTGTATATATATATATATATATATATATATATATATATATTTTTTTTTTTTTTTTTTTTTTTTTTTTTTTCTTTTTTTTTAAGAGTGCGTGTGTTTGTTTTCCAGCTGGGCAGTCCCATGTTGTGCGTTGGTGTCCAATATTCCAGCTCTTCTAGGCAGTGGCCTCAACTCGCCCACGCTGGCTCCACTCCTCCAGCACAGCCCATTCTGGACAGAGATGCTCCATTTTGAAGGTATTCTTTTAATGCAAGTAATCTGTATTGAGTCGGTTGGTTATGACATTATTTTGGAGGTATTTTTTAATGCTTGTAATCTGTATTGAGTCGGTTGGTTATGACATTATTTTGGAGGTATTTTTTAATGCTTGTAATCTGTATTGAGTCGGTTGGTTATGACATTATTTTGGAGGTATTTTTTAATGCATGTAGTCTGTATTGAGTCGGTTGGTAATGGAATTAATTGAATTGAATTGAATTTTTTAGTATTATACCCAAAATTAATATACATTAGCATTGGTAGGTACATGGCAGGCAAATGGTAGCCTATACATTTATGTATGCTCCTTTTTAAAAGACAAAAAGAAAATGTTTAACAATACAAGTAAATAGTAGACTTAATAATCAATAAACACATCATGACTGCACCAGTGTTGTTTTTGTCGACTAAGACTAAAGACTAAGTCGACTAAGGTTTTTGATATATAGTCGACTAAGACTAGACTAACAAAAATGAATTTCAAAAGACTAAATGGGACTAAAAGATGTGTGTTGAGACTAAGACGAAGACTAAATCATAACCTAAGACTAATGTAAATAGAAAACATTTTTATCTTCTTTTGTTTGTTCTTTTTAAGCATGTGAACATATCTGCAGTATACATTGCATACGTTTTCAGGAAGGAAATTATTGCTATTGCAGTAATTTTATACAAGAAGTAAAACGAGACATGTTTCATACTAAAAACTATAATTCTGTATATAAACCTCAAATGTATTTGTAAGACTAAACTACCAGGACTACGACTGAAAGACTAAGACTACACTAAATCCTTTTTGACATTTCGTCGACTAAGACTAGACTAAAAACATGAATTTCAGAAGACTTTATGGGACTAAAAGACTAAATATGCCTAATTGAAAAGACTAAATAAAAATGCACGCATGCCTCTACATGTCTAGTTTACAAAACACAATGCTGTCATTTCCACTCTGATCTGAACAACGTATCATTGAAGGAAGAAGATAAACGCAATGCATGCATGTCATGAATGCATGATGTCAACGTGTTCATTTAAAACCCCTCTCGGTTCATCTGAGAGTAATAAAATGGAAGTCACATGCACACTGGACACAACACTGAAGAAAACATTGATGTATAAAAAGCCACACTCGCAATGGTAATCAATAGAAAATATGTCCTGTGTGTCCTCTAATATGGCTTTTTTCCTTCTTTATTATAACCACAGGATATGCAGGAAGAGGAAGACGAGGGGAGTCTGCTGTAGTCTGAAGAGTCCACATTTCGACTTTTTTTGGAGAAATCATTGGCGTCATGTCCTCTGGGCAAAATAGAAAAAAAGCCTATCCAGCATAAAGTTCAAAAACAGACGCATGGTGTGGGGGTTGTTAGTGCCCATGGGCAACTTACACATCCGGGACAGCCACCATCAATGCTGAAAGGCACATCCAGGTTTTGGAGCAAGTTCCTAACACGTGATGCGTTCACAACAGCGAGACGTCATATTAAAAGAGTACGGACCACGGTAGGCTACACTGACCTGCCTGGAGCCAGACTGTCGCCAAACAAGAAAGTGAAAGAATTCCACCTGCAAAGCTTCAACACTTGAACACAGTCCCCAAACGTTTATTTATTGTTGTTAGAAGGAAAGGTGATGCAACACACTGGTAAACATACCCCGTTCCAACTTTATTGGAACGTGTTGCAGAGACCATATTCTAAATGTGTTAATATTAAAGAAAAAAAAAAATAGTTTATCAATTTGAACATATGTCTTGATTGCAGTTTGAGGGGGGTAAATCACTGTGTTGTTTTTATTTGCGTTTTACACAACGTTCCAACCAGTTTTTCAGATTGTCTGAATCCTTTGATTATATTCTGACTTGTAAATTCCTTGCAATTGAACTTTGAGAAACATTGTTCTTAAACCGTAGGGCTGTTTTTGTGGAATGCTGTTGCGCCTTTTTGAAATGTGTTGGCAGACATTAAATTCAAGATAAGTAAATATTTTCACACAAAAAAATCATTTCAAACATAAATTATGACTTTTTAGTGTGTTCAATTGAATAATAGGTTGAAGAGGATTTGCAAATCATTTAATTGATTTGTCCCAGTTTTCCATTTGTCTGAGGTGACATGCATCTTACCTGTCTGCCAAACAACTGCCTGTTCCAGACAATAAATGCTGCATTTACTATGCAGCAAGAAATACAAATGCCACTGCTTTTCATGCCAGCATTCAGGAGAGAATGCTGCAAGCACACAGCGCTGATAGCTTGTAGATCTGCTATTTTTGCCCAAAAGTGCCATCTTACAGGATTTCAGCCCGACTCTAAAACAGGGGCAGATTGGCACATATTTTCCCACTGGGACAGTTTTGCCTTTTGCCAGGCCACCCTGGGGGGGCAGCTGGTTAACCAGATGTAACTCTTTGAGAGTGTAAAAATGAAACCAAATGGACCCGCAAGGGTCCATTTGGTTTCTTTTTTACACCCTCATTTTTACACCCTTTTTTACACCCTCAAGAGTTAAAATATTCATCATGTGAATTAGCCCAACTTAGTCTACACAACTAGAGAATGTAGAAGATTAATGGTCATTTTGATCTGTATGTTCCAGGCGAGCATCTAGCACATTCTAGTGCATTTTGGAAGTGCCACTAGTGCATTTTGGATCTTGTCCAGGCCACTAGGTGGCGCAGGCCACCGGGAAAACTCCCTGTACTCCAGTCCAGATGGCCAATCCTCCCCTGCTCTAAAGCTCTATGCACCTCCATTGTGACAGTACAAGACCCCTTGGTGCCAATGATGTCTTCACTCACTGAATCCTTGACAGAAGACGCAATGTGCTCTCAATTTGTGTTTATTATTAAGGCTCAATCATAAGTCCAGGGTGGAGTGACTCCTGGTGAAAGGGTTTCACTGCATTGTAGTTTTTTAAGGCTTTACCCTGGATCATACATACTCCAGGGTGTAGCCTTAAAAAAATACACCGCAATGTAAAACCTACACTCACTTCACCCCGGGCCGGAGTATGTTTGAGCCTATACTCTACCTCAGTGGTTTTCAACCTTTTTTATCCCAGGGACCACTTTATTCTGCATTTGAGCCACGGCCCACCATTCCATGACCTTTTAGCCCCACAGACCTAAGACTAAAGAATGCTTATGGTTTTGTTCACAATTCCAGGCTGGATTTTGCAAACAAAACAGTGCAGACTTCTTAATTAAATAGTGCTAATTCAGATGATGAATATTTTAACTCTTGAGAGTGTGAAAATGAAACCAAATGGACCCGCAAGGGTCCATTTGGTTTCATTTTTACGTTCTCAAGAGTTACACCTGGTTAACCAATTTTCCATCATTTAGCCTGGGGACCACCTGGAATCTTCTCAGGGACCACTGGTGAAGGTTGGTTTTACCTTGAAAAACATGTAGGCTACAAAATGACTAGCAATTAATTAAAGCAAATCAAAGTGGAGAGAAAATTTATGTAGAGACAAATTAATGCAGTCCCTATTGAAGGATTTATAGTCGACACAATGAAATAAAATGGTGCTAGTAATCATAGGCGGATTATGAAATTATGGGCACCTGGGCCACCACCAGCCAAAGGCCCACCTACACCGGAGGATTTTTCTGCCCAGCAAGGCGGCATGATGGTTTAGGACTTTTGGGGCTATTTTAGTGACACAAAATTACTAAACCCATTGTTAATAAGGACCGTGTGCAACACTATTTTTCACTTTTACGCCTTTTTTAGGTGGGCCCTGAGCTTGAGCCTCTTAGTGATCACGCGTACACTCAAGCTCATGGGCCCCCCCTAGCTCAGGGGCCCCTGGGCCTGGGCCCAACGTGCCCCGTTGGATAATCCTTCCCTGATAGTAATCAGTGTAGGGTAGACAGCCTGTCAGTCACAGACCGATCTAAGAGAACAGTAGCTTTGTTGTTGTCAAGGAAAGTGGTAAATTGAGACTTTGATGATTAGTCTCAGATCAGAATACTGGCTTTTTCTGCTTCTTCGTGGAAACAAAAGACCACTTTATTGGTCACTGGTCAGAAAGGTAAACATGATTAATATGTTTGTGGAAGAAGAACATTGAAATACCAAATAGTAGGTTATAGCCATTGAATATAATACAACCCCATTTTCAGGATATTTACATTTGGCCAATAGACCTTTCAGTAAGCTCTGCCCTCTCCCCAGTGTCCACCCAAGGGTAGGACACTTTCCAGCCGGGTTCATTCATTCCAATGTAGATATAGTGGACATTACACATTAAATACTGGATCATTTTTTTTTGGAACCAGACCTTCAAAATCTCGTCCAAATCGGTCAACAAGGCTTGCTGTATCCTATGCAGTGGAAAAATGTGTGTCACATTTACTTTTTACAACAATGTTTTATCAAGCTATTGGTGAAGAGGTTTATCTATCACGTTATGCTTAGCTGTAATTGGACCATAGCAGTTCGGGGAGGGGCTTACTGAAAGGTCTATAGCAGGGGTTTTCAACCTTTTTGACACCAGGGACCACCATTTATTCAGCATTTGAGCCACGGACCACCATTTGAGGACATTTTAGCCCCCAAAGACCTAAAACTAAAGAATTCTTTTGGTTTTGTTCACAATTCCAGGCTGGATTTCTGCAAACAAAACAGTGTAGACTTCTTAATTAAATAGTGCTAATTCGGATGAATATTTTAACTCTTGAGAGTGTGAAAATGAAACCAAATGGACCCGCAAGGGTCCATTTGGTTTCATTTTTACACTCTCAAGAGTTACATCTGGTTAACCAACTTTCCATCATTTAGCCTGGGGACCACCTGGAACCCTCTCAAGGACCACTGGTGGTCCCCGGACCACCTGTTGAAAACCCCTGGTCTATAGGGTAATAGCATCTCACAGATGGACATGCAGCACTAATGATTACGATGAGGTTTCCTTTGCAGTCAGAACTGCAGACTCACTCCCAATCAGTTTTCCTCGTATCGTGTCTAAACACAATACGAGAAAATGAAGAGCATTTCCTCCTGAACAACATCATTCAGGAGGTACCAGGACTTCCACAACACCAGGAGAGGAGCTTCAGTCTGGTCCAGTTGTTAAAGGGGATCTCCACCCATTTTCAACATTCTAATATGCCATTAGTATACCCTAGACGTGTTGGGTGGACATGATAAAAAAAAAAAGTTCCCCCATTCTGTGTTCCCAAGAAATGGAGGTCTGAAGAAAACCACTAACATGGTGAAACATGTTGATGACATCATCAAGATGTATTTTCACCATGTTAATGGATTTCTTTAGACGCTTCTTTTTTTCTGAGAGCGTACAAATGGAACCAAATGAACCCGTTAGGGTTCATTTGGTTGCATTTGTACGCTCTCAGAAAAAAATGTTGAAAATGGGTGGAGTTCCCCTTTAAGAGTTGGCTAAAACCCTCTCTTTTGTGACACGATGAAGCACATTATATGATCTTGCAGGAAGCCTTTATTTGAAACCGCTATAACAAAATTAACAAGATTTAAGAAACAACTCATACATAAAAGAAAAACAAAAGAAAGCTCAATTAACAAAAAAAAAATGATATCACAAATAATAATAGAAAATAATAAGCATAGACAAGGTCATCATGTTAAATGTATGACAATTAGAGAAGGGAGAGAATAGCAAGGGGAAATATATTCCCTATACAAAATTAAGAAATAGAAAAGAACTTCAACACATACCGATAAATCAACATGAACATTAAACTTGGTCAATGATATCGTCAGAATGATGAAACCTTTTTTGGCTCTGTTCATAGTCTCGCAGTCAAGCTGTACAGTACATGTGAGACATTTGGATATCATATAGTCTATCTTAATTGTCTTAAAATATTGTCTATGTCAGGGATTTTCAACAGGTGGTCCGGGGACCACCAGTGGTCCCTGAGAGGGTTCCAGGTGGTCCCCAGGCTAAATGATGGACAGTTGGCTAACCAGATGTAACTCTTGAGAATGTAAAAATGAAACCAAATGGACCCTTGCGGGTCCATTTGGTTTCATTTTTACACTCTCAAGAGTTAAAATATTCATCATCTGAATCAGCGCCACTTAATTAAGGTTACACTGTTTTGTTGGCAAAATACAGCCTGGAATTGTGGACAAAACCAAAATAATTAAAGAATTAAGAAAAGAAAGAGTTAAATGTAGGTCTTTGGTGTGAAAATGTAATCAAATGGTGGTCCGTGGCTCAAATGATGAATAAATGGTGGTCCCTGGTGTCAAAAAGGTTGAAAACCCCTGGTCTATGTTCATACAATGAATCCCCTTGCTGACTGGCTGGGTATTGGACAATTTCTTTTATAAAAGTTCTTGTGACCAATAACCATATCCTTATGGTAGTACAAAATGTCAAAAATGACAAACTTTGTGATCTGACAAATGTTTTGTTTTGTTTTCATGATTTGTTGTCAACAACAAAGTTCTGGACCATCTGCAGGACGAAGCAAGTGCCTGTCTGCAGGGAAACAGCTGCAGCATCAAGGAAAAAAATATTGCTATATATCTATTTTGGTTTTTGGCTAAAAAGTTGCCTGGGGTCACAACAGACCTCTATAAAATGATTGTAAACAAAAGAAGGCTGTCGGCTGCCCTACCATCAGTGGTTTTCAACCATGTTCATATCAAGGCCCGTTATTTATTCCTAATTTTGAGCCATGGACCACCATTTGATGACATTTAGTCTGTCAGACACAAGACAAAATGATAAGATTTTGTCCACATGCTGTGCAGGTGAACACTCAAAATAACAATTATTTTATTGATTAGAGAACTTGTAACTTCTGAAAAGTAAAAACTCTTTAAGTGTCCATTTGGATACCAACTCTCCATCACTTATCTGCCTGGGACCACCTGGAACCCTCTGAAGGACCACTGGTTTGAAACCACTGTTTTTAATGAATATCTAACAGTTAAATACACTATATGAACTTTACCACATTCACTGCCAGTTATTTCATTCATTGACTCATAATTCCGTCATTGCCACCGTTTTTTTTCCCACTGCAGAATCTTATTGTGACATGACATGATACCGGATGTAAACAAACAAATCTTAACTACACAAAATAAAAGTGTTTTTTTTACTAAAGTTAATCAGGTTGTTTTTAGTCATGGCTTATAGTTGAATAAAGCATGTTTTGATCTGTGAAAAGAATGTGTATATACACACATCAGATTTCATTCTTTTTTTTCTGTCTATTTACATAACTCATTTATCTCTGTGGATCCTCATGTGTTGTTTGAGTTCACATCTTTGACTAAAGCCTTTGTCACATTCTGCACATTCAAAGGGTTTTGCCTCAGCATGCGTGCTCATGTGCTTTTTTAGATCAACTTTTTTACTAAAGCCTTTGCCACAAACTGAACAGCTAATGGTTTTTTTCCCTGCCGTGTGTGTCTTCATGTGTTTGGCTAGAGCACTTCTTTGAATGAAGTCATGGCCACAAACTGAACAAGTAAAGGGTTTTTCCCCCGTATGAGTCCTGATGTGATCGACTAGAGTACATTTTGTACTAAAGGCTTTGCTACAAATTGAACAAGGAAAGGGTCGTTCCCCTGTATGAGTCCGCATGTGTCTGTCTAGAAAAGCTTTTGAGGAAAAGTCTTTCCGACAGACTGCACAACTAAAAGGCTTCAGCCCTGTATGCGTCCTCATGTGCTTGCTTACAGCACTTGTTGAAATAAAGGCTTTGCCACAAACTGTACAAAGACAGGGTTTTTCCCCTGTATGAGTCCTCATGTGGTTTTTAAGGTCAAGCTTTCGAGTAGAGCCTTTACCACAAACTGTACAAGTATAAGGCTTCTCCCTGGTGTGAGTTATTTTGTGTCTGCGCAGATCCCCCGAGTCACTAAAGCATCTCAAGCACTCTGTACATTTAAAGGGTTTTTCCCCGGTATGTGTCCTTGAGTGCACTAATAGTGCAACCCTTTGTCTGAATGCTTTGTCACAGACGGAACAGGTAAAGGGCTTCTCCCCTGTGTGAATCCTCGTATGCACTTTTAAAACAGCTTGGTTAGTAAAGCTTTTGCCACAAATTGGACAAGGGACTTTTTCCCTATGTGACATCATGTGTGTTTTTAGACTAGCCTCTAAAACAAAGTCTTTGCCGCAAACTGTACACAGAAAGGGCTTCTCCCCTGTCGGAGGGTTTTCCTCTGTGTGCTTCCTCATGTGTTTGGTCAGATGAGATCTATGACAAAAGGCTTTGCCACAAACTGTACACATAAAGTCCTTTTTCCTTGTATGAGTCATCGTGTGCTCCTTAAGATTACCTTTTGAACGAAAGGCTTTGCTACAAAAGGAGCAAACAAACGGTCTGTCCGATTTTTCCCCACCATGTGTCTTCGTGTGCACGGACGCATCAGGCAGTCCGAGTTCCTCGCTCTCCTCACTCTCTGGAGGTTCCTCTGAGGACGTTATGTTCTTCTTTCCAGATACCGTGGACTCTGTGGAGACCAGAGGTTGAATGTCATGAAGATTAAATACTCCTATTCACCATGACTTAAAATAAATAAATAACTGCCATTAAAAGGATAACCTTTACTGTTTTAGAATACCACCAGAGTTGGGATACACGTTCACACCAGCCGAACCAACAGTGTGTGTGTGTGTGTGTGTGTGTGTGTGTGTGTGTGTGTGTGTGTGTGTGTGTGTGTGTGTGTGTGTGTGTGTAGCCACTTGCCCATTGGGCAAGTGCAAGTCAGGCTCTACTTGCCCTCAGGTTCACTTGACCCCAAAATATAATCGTAAATTTTGCATTTAAGTAACTTGAAACTTGTAAATCAGGTTCCCACAGTCGTTCCCATATTAATGGTTACGGACTCGTGACACCAAAATGCTAATTTGGAACCAAATGGACCTGGTAGAGAGATAGGAGAGATAGCTATAGCAAGCAAGGAAAGACGCAGAAGCAGAGCGCAATGGCCATCTTCAAGACAAATGTATCTTGTGTTGTATTATAGCGAACTAACTCGCACACTTGCCCGATCGGGCAAGCAGGTAGCAGTCTTCACTTGCCCCACCATTTTCTTTAGTTGTCCCAGGCAAGTGGGCAAGTGTTAGTGTCAAGCCCTGGTGTGTGTGTGTGTGTGTGTGTGTGTGTGTGTGTGTGTGTGTGTGTGTGTGTGTGTGTGTGTGTGTGTGTGTGTGTGTGTGTGTGTGTGTGTGTGTGTGTGTGTGGGCACGCGCACAGGGGTAAGAGATAGTTCAGATTTTTGGAACTTAAGTTGTATGAAATACTTGTTATTAATATAGTGGTGTCAACTGTATTAATTGATTGCGAGAGTCCTGTGGTGGGAGTTCTGCTCTGCTTTTGGTCAATATTAAAGGTAGGGGAAGTGATTTCACTTTTGTCAGATATCACCCAAAAAATATTTTTTTCTGTTAAAATGCTCTATTATAAGGTGTGGAAAGCATATATGGAGTTTCCCCCTCCCCCACGTTAGCAGAGGAGCTAATAAAAGTTCCCCAGGTGGTGGCGAATTCTCCTCCAATCAGGATCGAGCAGCAGGTTCACATAGTGTAGCTACTGTTTGGCGCCCCTAGTGCACCAGGCTGGAACTACAGGATGAATTTCAAATCACTTACCCTACCTTTAAGTAGTTCTGGTCATTTTGTGGAGGTCAATGGGGCCACGCAGTAAAAGTAAATGAATCCACAAAAGTAATGTAGTTTGTATTGTTGAATTATTTCTAAAATATTAGCACATCCTTCGTTCATTTTTGACCCCCCTATCAAATGGAACTACTTTTTGGGCGTAGTGATACGGACACAAAATGCATAGTTTCCTGTGATGAGAGGGGTCAAAAATGAACAAAGGACATGCCAATATTTTATAAATGGGTCAACAATACAAAAGGATGATAGTTTTCTGGATTCCTTTACTTTTACTGACGCCAAAAATGACCGGAACTACTACATATTTCTACTTCAAAGGCAGCTGCAAGGTTACTAACCAATACGTCCAGAACAGGGGTGTTCAACCTTTTTGATGCCAGGGACCACCATTTATTCGTCATTTGAGCCACGGACCACCATTCGATTACATTTTCACCCCAAAGACCTAAAACTAAAGAATTATTTTGGTTTTGTCCACAATTCCAGGCTAGATATTGTAAACAAAACAGTGTAGACTTCTTGGTTAAGTGGTGCTAATTCAGATGAATATTATTTTGACAATTGAGAGTGTAAAAATGAAACCAAATGGACCCGCAAGGGTCCATTTGGTTTCATTCTTACATTCTCAAGAGTTAATCTGGTTAGCCAACTTTCCATAATTTAGCCTGGGGACCACCTGGAACCCTCTCAAGGACCACTGGTGGTCCCCGGACCACCTGTTGAAAACCCCTGGTCCAGAAGATCACATATTACACCTGTGCCCGCTGCCTTACATCCCGATAGATTCTAGAAATGTTTTATAAAATGTTATTAATTACTTCCAAATCCTTATACAGTATACCTATACAGCCTATACAACCCAAAGTCAACGCAAGGCAAATCAATTATCCCAATTATCACAAGGCAATTCTCATTATCCCCGTTACTCAACGTTGATAGAGCCTTCTCTCATATTGCTCCTACTCTCTGGAATGACCTATATCTTAAATTAAAAAAAATGCAGAATCAGCCGGTACATTTAAGAAGTTGCTAAAAACACATTTGTATAGGAAATATTTTGGGGATGTTATAGCCCTATTATAGGTTCTGCTCGGTCTGATTTACTCCTGTTCTGTCCTCATTTACCGATATGTATTGCCTTTTTCTTTTGTTTCTTATTGTTGTTTCTCTTCAAAAGGTCACTGTGTTCTTGCTTTATTTTTTTACTTCTTTTTATTGTGCAGCACATTGTGACTTGTCTTGAAAGGCGCTTTATAAATAAACTTACCTTACCTAATTACTTAGGTCAGGGACCAGGCATCTGTATAATATGCATATCATTAGACTGGATATTGTCTGTGATTTTAGATAATTGTACTATTAGCCTAAGTGCTCTTTTCTCCCTGTTTGTATCGCATGACTGCCCATAGTTAATATTTGTTTAATCGCAATTTAATTGCATATTTTTATCAGTTATAATAAATGTACCTTAAATGAGTGTTTCTCAAGATTTTGGGGCCACACAGTAAAAGTAAATGAATCCAAAAAAACTAATGTAGTTTGTATTGTTAAATTATTTCTAAAACATTAGCACATCCTTCGTTCATTTTTGATTCTAGAAATGTTTTATAAAATGTTATTAATTACTTCCAAATCCTTATACAGTATACCTATACAGTATATAGCAGAGTTGCTTCAACCCAAAATCAACACAAGGCAACTCAATTATCCCAATTATCACAAGGCAATTCTCATTATCCCCGTTATTCAACGTTGATAGAGCCTTCTCTCATATTGCTCCTACTCTCTGGAATGACCTATATCTTAAATCTTAAAAAAAAATGCAGAATCAGCCGGTTGAAGTTGCTAAAAACACATTAGTATGGGAAATATTTTGGGACGTTATAGCCTTACTATAGGTTTTCCTCAGTCTGATTTACTCCTGTTCTGTCCTCATCTGTCCTCATTTTTATGAGACCAAATGGACCCCTGCGGGTCCATTTGGTTTCATTTTTACACTCTCAAGAGTTAAAATTCATCATCTTAATTAGCCCAGGTCTACACAACTAGAGAATGTAGAAGATTAGGTCATTTTGATGTGTATTTTAATTTGCCTGTTTTGTTTCCCAAATCCAGCCTGGAATTGTGGACAGCTAGAAAGCAGGGAAAGACACAGAGGCAGAGTGCAATGACTGCCTTCAAGACAAATCTCAAGTTGTGTTATAGTGCACTAAGTCATAGATTTGCCCGATCGGGCAACCAGGTAGCAGTCTTCACTTGCCCCACCATTTTTTTACTTGCCCCGGGCAAGTGGGCAAGTGTTAGTGTCAAGCCCTGCTTTTTGTTTTGTGTCTTATTGTTGTTTCTCTTCAAAGGTCACTGTGTTCTTGCTTTATTTTTGCTTATCTTTATTGTGCAGCACATTGTGACTTGTCTTGAAAGGCGCTTTATAAATAAACTTACCTTACCTAATTACTTAGGTCAGGGGCCAGGCATCTGTATAATATGCATATCATTAGACTGGATATTGTCTGTGATTTAGATAATTGTACTATTAGCATAAGTGCTCTTTTCTCCCTGTTTGTATCGCATGACTGCCCATAGTTAATACTTGTTTAATCGCAATTTAATTGCATATTTTTATCAGTTATAATAAATGTACCTTAAATGAGTGTTATTCAAGATTTTTCATATCAAGGTCCAAGGTTATTTATTTATTTATTCTCCATTTGAGCCACAGACCACCATTTGACATTTAATTATACTCGCAGACCTAAACTAAAGAATTTGTCCACAATTCCAAGTTGTACTGATGTTGGTACCATTAGGCGCGAACATGCACAATTTGTAGAACGTTTTCTATATTTTTTAATTGTGTATTTTTTTATTTTATTTTTGTAATTTAATAACATGGAAATTAATATTACTTTTTTCAGAGAAGCTAAACTGACTATAACTAACTATAACGCCATACTTTTTAAAAGTAACTTCCCCCAATCCTGCTAATATCAGTGCGTAGATATTAGTGTGGAACTTCTGGGTTGAGGTTTTATTTCCGAGGGGAAATTCTAAACAGATTCCAAAACCCCCGATCCCGATGGTCTTTGAAAAAAAGAAAAAAAAAAAAAAAAGCCCCCAATAATATCTTAAAAGGGGAGCTGTGGTTGGTCCACACACAGTTTCAAGTGTGTGTGTGTGTGTGTGTGTGTGTGTGTGTGTGTGTGTGTGTGTGTGTGTGTGTGTGTGTGTGTGTGTGTGTGTGTGTGTGTGTGTGTGTAGTTTCCTGGTATCAGCGTCCTCCAGCAGTGTGCAATGGGTATGTAGTTGTGTATTGTGTGTTGTGTACCTGTGTGTAGTTTGGTAGTCCTGGTATCAGCTTCCTCCAGCAGTGTCTCCATCTCCCTGTGGAAGAGGCTGCACATCCACTCCGCTGCCACACTGAGGCGCTGCAGCACCAACACCTAAACAGATAACAGATAAATAACATTATTAACAGGATGCATAACCACTGAGATGCCACAGAGGCACTGGAGCACCAACACCTTACCAGATCGATAAATCTGGTAGGCTAACCCTTGCGGGTCCATTTGGTTTCATGTTTACACTCTCAAGAGTTAAAATATTCACCATCTGAATTAGTCCAATTCTACACAACTAGAAAATGTAGAAGATTAATGGTCATTTTGATCTGTATGTTTGACTGTGACTTTGTTTCTGAAATCCAGCCTGGAATTGTGGACAAAAGCAAAAGAAATCTTTAGTTTTGGGGTCTGTGTGGTGATTAAAATGAGTTCATTTTGTTAATCGCCTTATTGTTTCTGTGATTAATTAATCTCAATTAATCCGTTAAAGTCCCAGCCCTAATAAATACCATTATTAACTGAGGCGCTGCACCACCAAGACCACACGGGGAAAAGTACGAAACTGGACTGTTGTGTACAGTAGTACGAGTGTACCGAATGTGTAATATAAATCTACTGTAGTGTACGGCAAAAAAGTGTACGACCAGCTCACAATGCCTTCACCTCCCAACTGTGGCATGAATTTAAGTTCCCGTCTCTGGGACGTGAACAAGAGGAGAACGTGGGCGTGGTCCGTTGCAGATGCGCCAAAAGCCCAACGTAGTTAAGAAAGCAGGCGATGCCGACGGGATCCACCTCTTCCACTGGCGTCTCTGGTTTCCATGGTGACACTCCTCTACAACGTTGTTAACACAACTAAAGATCTCAACGGGCCTGAAAATTAAGGCCCGGCCCTACCCGGCCCTAACAGTTCAGGCCCTAGGCCCTACCCGGCCCGACTAAATGGAATAGATTTTAGGCCCTACCCGGCCCTAAACTGTCGGGTTTGTGCAAAATTTGAGAATTCGCCACAGATTAAAATTGAAATGGCAATCAGCACCATCTTCATAATAGGTAAATACAGAAAATAACTATTATTCTTACTATATTAAAATAATTCAATATATATTATTTTTTCATGGAGCCCGAGGCCCTACCCGGCCCTATTGATTAGGATAGATTTTCGGCCCTACCCGGCCCTAAATGTCGGGTCGGGCCTGTTCGGGTTCGGTTCTGGTCGGGTTCGGGCAGAGTTTGAGAACTCTAAACACAACGCCATAATCTGCGTTTCGCCGTCATAAGAGGCCCCGATGGCCGCGAGGCTTATATATCGATTCATTACTGATTTACCAATCTTAAACAGGCTATTATTGAATTTCGAACTGTATCACTTGTGCCTGCCCTAGCCATGACGGGGTGTATGTGTAACGCCCGGGATTCGAACTCGGATCTCCCTTGTGAAAGTCCAACATCTTAACCACTAGACCAAAGGGACATCCCCTTGGTCTGGGGGCAGATATTAGACTTTGGAGGCCATCACGACAGAGGCTGTAGCCACCTGCTACATATGCAAAGACTCAATTTATGTAACCTAATTATATAGTACTTTATGTAGCACTATGGTGCTACATTTGCTATGGTGCTAACACTTTTTAAGCACCAAAAGCTTTGCAGATGGAAAGAGGATAATTGAAGCTCTGCCTATGTAACGCCCGGGTTCGAATCCCGGGTCTCCCACGTGAAAGTCCAACATCTTAACCACTAGACCAAGAGGACATCCCCTTGGTCTGGGGGCAGATACTAGACTTTGGAGGCCATCACGACAGAGGCTGTAGCCACCTGCTACACTTACATCTGCAATGTTGTAGTGCATTCCTAGCTCCGACGGACCCCCACTCTTGCTCCTTCCGTCCCTCCCTCCGCTCCGAGATGGGGTTCCGTTGCATTACCCGGTTAATTCTTCTGGGCGAGGCGCCCGGTCGGTACAAATGCAAGTCGCATGTACTCACCTTAGGTCCTGTGGAACAACCAACGCGCTTGTCCGGGGCTCTCTGGGGTTTATGTTTTTTCGTCCGCATAAAATCCAACCGATGATGTCGGGAAAGTGTTTTAATCCGCCAATTCTGTCACAAATTTAGGTGGTTTTTGCAATGCCGCCATGTTTAATATGACGTCATCGTCAATATCAACATTAGCCACATTACTACCCCCTCTGGCCAAAATGTGTAACAAAACATTGCAAAAACCACCTAAATTTGTGACAGAATTGGCGGATTAAAACACTTTCCCGACATCATCGGTTGGATTTTATGCGGACGAAAAAACATAAACCCCAGAGAGCCCCGGACAAGCGCGTTGGTTGTTCCACAGGACCTAAGGTGAGTACATGCGACTTGCATTTGTACCGACCGGGCGCCTCGCCCAGAAGAATTAACCGGGTAATGCAACGGAACCCCATCTCGGAGCGGAGGGAGGGACGGAAGGAGCAAGAGTGGGGGTCCGTCGGAGCTAGTGCATGCCATAGCCCTCCCGCAGCATGGAAATGCTGGCGGGGGAGGGGCGGTTTACAAGGCTTGGTGAGTTCAACATTGTTTGATACAAGCAGAGCGATGTGTATGTCCTCGCCACCACACACGCACACGCGCGCACACACACACACACACACACACACACACACACACACACACACACACACACACACACACACACCCCCACACCCCCCCACCCCCCCCCACCCCCCCCCCCCCCCCCCCCCCCACACACACACACACACACACACACACACACACACACACACACACACACACACACACACACACACACACACACACACACACACACACACACACACACACACACACACACACACACACACACACACACTACAGGCGGGATGGCGATGCTCCGAGTCTTCAGGCGACCTAGTGTCCGGTATAGTTCATGGAGGTTTCTTACCTCCATGACGTCATCCTCATGACGCTGCTTCACTATGTCCAGTATGTCCGCTCCCAGTGACGTCATGTGCTCATTAATGGACCTGCTAACGGAGTCTGAAGGAGACGTCATGGTGCTGATGGTCCACGGACCAGCCTGGAACTGAGCTGGGCTGCCCAAGGGGAGAGGCGCATGCGCATTACAGAGACACTCAGACAGGAACTGACGGTGTGGATCCTTTACTGCGCATGCGTGATGACCCGTGTGACCCGGAAGTACGTACCAGAAATGTAGTTTTTATTCGGTATTTTGGTCAGTTTGTAGTCCTGTAACGTCCCGTCTGCTACTCACTGTCACTGTACACTCAATGTATAAACAGCGGGTGAATCGTTTTACAGTGACATCATTTCTAAGAAAAGACGACATTGAGGGTTAAAATGGATCTGAATTATTAATGTTCTGTACAAGAACATGAATGAATGAATGAATGAATGAATGAATGAATGAATGAATGAATGAATGAATGAATGAATGAATGAATGAATGAATGAATGAATGAAATTTGTACTGACAGAAATGGAGAATTATAGTACGGGTCAAGTACACACTGCAACACAATTGATAACAGCTTGGAGTATTACAGTACATTTCAAGTACAACTAGAAAAAAAAACTGTGATTGGACATGATACTTAAGAATACATTTGTTTACAATAGTGGCCATCCTTGTTCATTTCATCAAGACATTAAGAGACGTAGGCTACAAAATAATAACTATCAAAGCAAATCATAGGGAGATAAAATGATGTGGAGATAATAAATACACCAAATAAATTACTGCAGTCTATTGGAGGATTTATAGTCGACACAATGAAATAAAATGGTGATAGGGTAGTAGGCCTAGGGCAGACAGCCTGTCAGTCACAGAATGATCTAAGCTTTGTTGTTGTCAAGGAAAATGGTAAATTGAGACTTTGATGGTTAGTCTCAGAGAATACTGGAAAAGTCGGCCCAAATAAAAGTCCGACCAACCGAAATGTTGCGACATTGACGAGTCAGAAAACTGAGCATTTGGGAGGGCTGTTTCAGCCAGAAAGAGGGACAAACTGGAGATTGAGATACATTGTTTTCAACAATTCCGGTGCAAATAAGAGCTATGTAAACCTCTGTTTTAAAGCATTGCACAGTGACAACTAAAGTCTGTAATGTCTAGGCTTAGGCCTACTAGTAGTAGTACAAAACATTCTAAAATTAAACGCTGTACGTATAATCATCAAAGCTGAATTGTTAGTCTGGATGCTGTATAAATTATGTAAAATAAAGGGATTTATGAACATCAGGCTGTTGCCTGATATGTTTTTCTATATCCTATATTATTACAAACCAAACTAAAATAAAGATAATGAAATCTATGTAGAAAAGCCACCATTGCAATGATCCCATTTAGTGATCAGGGTGTGCGACAGCGTAACTCTGTCTATACTCAGGGCCCGAGTTTGCGCCCTACCCTTCTCCAAGCGTAACCCTAAGAGCCTAAGCCCCCGACCCTCTTAGGGTCTCTTAGGCTCTTAGGGTTACGGTTGGAGAAGGGTAGGGTTTTGCTACAAACATGCCTATAGCCTTCTCTAACCCTCATCCTCACCATAACCGCAAGCACATCGCAGCTGATAGTGGATTTCCAGCGCATGTTCGGACTAATGGGAGTTCTGATCTGTGGGGGACTTCGGTACTTAGATCAGTCCTCGTTCATAGCTGACCATCTGGCTCAGCGATAATAAACTATCACTACACCTTGGTAAAACTGAATCCATACTCTTTGGTACAAATGCTAAGCTCAGCAAAGCAGATGGCTTTATGGTCAAAGTGGGGGACAACATTATCACTCGGAAAGAAGAAATTACCTACCTGCGTCCCACTCTGGAGGTAAATCTTTCCAGTGATAAAATGGCCACCAACGTAATCAGAAAGGTCAACCAAAGAACTAGATTCCTATACAGGATCTCCTCACTGGTCAAAAAAGACACTTTGAAGACCATAACAGGAGACCTGGTACAAGGTTTCTTTGACTATGCCTCCACCTCTTGGTACCACAGCACCTCGAAGACCTTGAAAACAAGGCTACAGACCTCCCAAAACAAACTGGTCAGGCTATTACTTAACCTCACACCCCGAATCCACCTCACCCCTGCTCACTTTGACAGTCTGGGTTGGCTTAGGGTTAACGACAGAGTAAAACATCTTGCAATGGGTCTGGTCCACAAGATTCGATACTCAATACCAAAATACCCATGTACCTGTCCAAATACTTCCTTAATGTCAATGAGGTCCCACAACACCAGAGGGAGTGCTACTAACCATGTCCATCCCAAATTCGGCATAAACAAGGTACTTAGGGCTCTATTTTCATCATATGCTAAACCCCTTCTCCCAAACCCCTTATCCCTTTTCTACTATTTTGGAATAGTTCAACGTGCCAATCTATTGACACGTTGTGAGCTTGTAGACTGGCAATTTTAACTATTGAAAAATGATTCCACCCTACCAGTTCAATAAGTATGCCTGGTTTGCCTAATGGGTGGAGATCCACCTGAACTGAAGCCACACCCACATCTTTATTTGCATGATAAAGGGGGAGGGGTTAGGGGAGGGGCTAAGCACATGATGTCACTATATTGAAGTTTTTTTTTTCCATTGGCACGTTTTGGGGGGGGGGGGGGGGGGGGGGGGGGGGGGGGGGGTGGGGGGGGGGGAGTTGTGTTTACTATATGATTAGAAAGACCTTTTTACTGTCACTGTGGGGCGGAATTTAAGTCAAATAATCTGCCAAAAACGTGCTTGGACATGCATTAAGCACTGGCTAAAACAATAAATTAGGCACTGGTTAAAACCTCTTTTTTTGTGACATGATGAAGCACGTTACATGATCTTGCAGGAAGCCTTTATTGAGATCTTTGAGAAACAAGTCATACATAAAAACAAATGAAAGCTCAACTAAATAAAATTAAAATAATAGAAAATAACAAGCATGGTGGAAATACGTAAATCACAAAATTAAGGAATATAAAGAACTTCCACACATATCAATGAATCAACACAGACATTAAACTTGGTCAATCAATGACACCTTTTTGGCTCAGGTCATCGCAGTCAATCTGTACAGAAATTTAGATCTATATTTTAATTGTCTTAAAATATTGTCTACACTCTCACACAACCCAACTGCCCATTTACACATTAGCCACGCCTGTCCTGAGCAAAACAACAAAGTTACCCACAACAAGTTTTGGACCGTCTGTACTAGGACACAGCAAGTGTCTGTCTGCAGGGAAACAGCTGCAGCATCTAGGCAAAAGCTATTGCTATATATATATTGTGTTTTTTTTTTTTTGCTAAAAAGTTTTTTTCTAGTCTATTTACATTCAGGCAAACAGAGATGACTCTTCATTTATCCCAGTGCCTCCTCATGTGTTGTTTGAGTTCACATCTTTGACTAAAGACTTCGTCACATTCTGCACATTCAAAGGATTTTGCCTCAGCATGTGTGCTCATGTGCTTTTTTAGATCAACCTTTTTACTGAAGCCTTTGCCACAAACTGTACAGCTAAAGTTTTTTCCCCTCACTGTGTGTGCCTTCATGTGTTTGGCTAAAGAACCTTTTTTAATAAAGTCATGGCCACAAACTGAACAAGTAAAGGGTTTATCTCCTGTATGAGTCCTCATGTGATCGACTAGAGTACTTTTTGCACTAAAGGCTTTGCTACAAATTGAACAAGGAAAGGGTCGTTCCCCTGTATGAGTCATCATGTGTCTATCTAGAGAATATTTCACTGAAAAGTCTTGCCTACAAACTGCACAAGTAAAAGGCTTAAGTCCTGTATGCGTCCTCATGTGCGCATTTACAGCACTTGCTGAAACAAAGGCTTTGCCACAAACTGTACACAAGCAGGGTTTTTCCCCTGTATGAGTCCTCATGTGGTTTTTAAGGTCAAGCTTTCGAGTAGAGCCTTTACCACAAACTGTACAAGTATAAGGCTTCTCCCCGGTGTGAGTCATTTTGTGTCTGCGCAGATGAGACCTATCACTAAAGCATTTCAAACACTGTGTACATTTAAAGGGTTTTTCTCCTGTATGTGTCCTTGAGTGCGCCAATAGTGCAACCCTTTGTCTGAATGCTTTGTCACAGACGGAACAGATAAAGGGCTTCTCCCCTGTGTGAATACCCGCATGCGCTTTTAAAGCATATTGGTTAGTAAAGCTTTTGCCACAAATTGGACAAGTGACTGTTTCCCTATGCTTCATCATGTGTGTTTTTAGACTAGCCTCTAAAACAAAGCCTTTGCCGCAAACTGTACACTGAAAGGGCTTCTCCCCTGTAGGAGCGTTTTCCTCTGTGTGCACCCTCATGTGTGTGGTCAAATGAGATTTAAGACAAAAGGCTTTGCCACAAACTGTACACAGAAAGTTCCTTTCCCCAGTATGTATCATTATGTGTTCATTAAGATTACTTTTTGAACGAAAGGCTTTGCTACAAAAGGAGCAAACAAAAGGCTTTGAGTCTGTATGAGTCCTCATATGTTTTGCACGGTCACCCCTACGGCAAAAGCCTTTACCACAAACTGTACAAGTATAAGGTTTTTCCCCAGTATGAGTCAGTGTGTGTTCTTTTAGATTACTAGCACGCTTAAAGTCTTTCGAACAAACTGTACATTTGAAGGGCCTTTCCCCTGTATGTGTCCGTGTGTGAATTTCAAGCGCGGTTTTCTGTCTGAAAAATTTGCCACACACGGTACAATTGAAGGGTTTTTCCCCACTATGTGTCATCATGTGCACTTTTAAAGCATCCATTCTGCTAAAGACTTTGCCACAAACTGTACACAGAATGTGCTTCTCCTCTGTATGAGGCTTTTTCCCTGAATGAATCGTCATGTGTCTGGAGAGGTTAAAATTTGTAATGAAGGCTTTGCCACAAACCTTGCAAGCAAAGGGTCTTTCTCCAGTATGCCTCTTCATGTGAACTCTTAGAATACTCACTGAACTAAAGTCTTTGCCACAAACTGTACAAAGAAATGGCCTTTCCCCTGTATGAGTCCTCATGTGTTTTTCAAGGCTAAGCCTTCGAGTAGAGCCTTTACCACAAACTGTACAAGTATAAGGCTTCTCCCCGGTGTGAGTAATTTTGTGTCTGCGCAGAAGGGACCTCTCACTAAAGCATCTGAAACACTGGGTACATTTGAAGGGTTTTTCTCCTGTATGTGATCTTAAGTGAACTACTAATGTATCCCTTCGTTTCAATACCTTTCCACAGACTGGACAAGTAAAAGGCTTTCCTTCTGTGTGGGTCATCAAGTGTTTGGTTAGCATTGTTAAAGCAGAGTGGCCGTTAAAGCTTTTGCCACAAACTGGACAAATAAAAGTATGTGTCATCATGTGTCCGGTGAGGTTACTTCTCAAAATAAAGGCCTTGCTGCAAACTGTGCAAGCAAAGGGTTTTTCCGCAGTATGGGTCCTTGTGTGAAATTCTAGAGTACTCCTTGCACCAAAGCCTTTCCCACAAACTGTGCACAGATAGGGCCTTTCACTTGCATGGGTCCTCATGTGTAGGCATAGAAAACTTCTAACACCAAAGGCTTTGCTGCAAACTGTGCAGCGTAAGGCCTTTTTTCCTGCAAGTCTCTTTCTGTGTCTTGTTAAAACACTCTGGCTACTGAAGTGTTTGCCACGCACTGCACATTTAACAGGTTTTCCTCCTGCGTGGGTCCTCATGTGTAACTTTAGCTGATGCAGACCATACCAGCCTTTGCAACAAACTGCGCAAGTAAAGGCTATTTCTCCCCTATGAGTCCTCCTATGCATATTCAGATTACCCCGTTGGCTAAAGGCTTTTTTACACACTGTACAATTGAAGGTCTTAGGTGTACACTTTAAGGGGCTTTCAGATCCACGCCTGGATGTTTTTTGAGCCACATGCGTAAATGTTTTCTCCCTTTTATGAGTCAGCATGTGTCTGTTTAGGCTGCTCCGTTGACAAAAGGCTTCGCTACACACTGTACAATTTAAGGGCTTTTCCCCTTTGTGGGTAGTCCCATGTCGATTCAGTTCATACCTTTGTCTAATAGTTCTTCCAAGCCTTTGCTTTTGCGTGCGGCTCCTGATTGACGGAGTTGTTGCTGCTGATGACCGTTCTTGGAGCTGCTGGTCACTCGTCGGTCGCAGTCTTCCAGATCGTAGCCGCGTAGAGGAGCGCGTTCCACGGTGCAGTACGTCATCGTGTGTTTTCATGTGTTCAGTGGAGGTGCCGGCTACAGGCCAATCGTCATCATCATCATCATCATATTCCACTGGCACTGTGAACATTGATTCATCAGCCTGGTCTGGGCTGTGAGGCAGCTCCTCCTCCTGTTCAGCTTTAATGTGGACCAGACAGGATCTCCTCCCCAGAAAACTCCTCCACAGACACAGGGAGGTCAAGGAAGTCTAGTCAAAAATACAGAAAGAAAAACAAAAACACATTAAATCTTGTAAATGACTACCCAGACGTGTGTTCTAGCTGTAACGCTGTTTTATGAAGCCAGGGTTTATTATTATCACTGGGTTTAGCTTCTGCATTTTCTTCGTCAGTCTAGCACTGCACTACTAACACAGTTTTGACTGTGCACCAATGAATGTGTTGAGCTTCAGGGTTCGTAAATAAATCAATACATAAAACAAATAAATACGCATTTGTGCGCCTTTCATGCTTTTAAAGGGGAAAAAAACAACAACCAGTGTTCTCAACATTGTTCCTTATAGACAAAATAGGCAAAAAATACCCTATGTTATTTCCAGACCCTTAGAGTACAGACAGAGTTACAACATCTCTGTTCACTTCCATGGAAAGGTCTAATCGCGGCTGCTATACATAGACTTCTATTGAGCATGGGGACAGTTTGTCTCTCAGGCTACATGAACAGCGTCCGAGTACTCAGTTTCTGACCCCTCAATATTACAACTCTGACAGTAGTTCATGACATTCAGATGGTCTTTATGTTGTGGATTAGCCTCTCTAAATGTATGTATCAATCAATCAATCAATCAAAACTTTATTTGTATAGCACATTTCATACAACAAGTGCAACACAATGTGCTTCACAGAAAACATGAAATCAGGAAATGAAAGACAGGGAAACTATGATGAGCATATGCAGTATGACAATGGCATTTTGGCATTTTATGTCTGTGTTAGGACAATGCTTGTGTTAGTTCACTGCTATAAGATCGGCATATCGCATATTTTGCGCAGAAAATTTTAACAAGTAACGAATAAAAGTCTGTAATTTTAATGTAGCAGATAAAAAGTACGATTTTTTGCTCAAAAATGAAACAAAATAAAAGCAAAAGTTGTCACCACTGGGTCTGGACCCATAATCTCAGATCCGGGTGTGAAATGGACCGAGGCCCGAGTCCCAAATCACTGTAATCTGCTTTCATTATTGGCTCGCCCATCGAGATACTCTGATTGGTCGGTTTAAGTGATGAGGTAATGATGACCAAGTAAGAGACCTTTATAGCACAGGTATTGGCTCGCTTTGCACAAGTAGGCCATGGTCTACTTGTGCGCAATGCGCAGGTTTTTCCTCTGCCAAGTGTCGATCCAGTTATTTTATTCATCCATAGTCTCATTTATAAGCATATTAGTCCTTCAGCACAAGTTCTGACTGCCGTCATTGGTGATTTATAGTTCCATACCTGTTGGTTCCTGTATGCTGGTGCTGGTCTCTTCCTGGGAAACCCAACCGCTGTTCTCTCCACCTGCACATAGAGACACAGGAACGCTACATTCATATCCATCCATACGTCCATGTGTCCATGTATCCGTTTCATGTCATGCCTCCCCACTCACATTTCTGTGTGTTGTCACTGTTATTGTTAAAAGGACCCCTGGCTAATAAGACAAATATGCCTTATAACACTATACTTGCCTTCTATAACTAAAACATGCAACACCTTCAATACTTTATTTCTTTCATAAAGAAAGAATCTTTCACTCAATAGGAGGTGCTCCTGTCGCAGGATGATGATGTCACATGAGCATGTTCATCCATATATTCTATAGAGCTAGATCACACGTGACATCATCATCCTGCGCCAGGAGCAGTTCCTGTTGAGTGAAATATTCTCTATTTATGAAAGAAATAAGATGCCATTGGTGTTTTTATTTGTTTATTTTAGTTATATAGGGAAAGTATAATGTTTTAAGCTTTGTTTATCTTATTAGCCAGGGACCCTTTTAATATACCGACCCACCTGCCACTCAGGAGACCCCCTCAGGAAGATGTAGATACTGCTTCCAATATTTTATAAATTCAGCACTATAGTAAGTACACTATTTTTAATTGACGCTCAAATGACCATTAGACTATTTATTGCAAAGCTATTGCATTGCATTTATTGCATGATCGGTGTGCCAAGACACAGCTCTCATCACAATTGATATCTCTTGTTATATGTGCATTGAGTTCTGATATGGCATTTGACATCTCAGATTATCTGTGCACTGAGACAAGGCTCTGATGTCAACAACCCCAAGAGGACAACAAAGAAAGTGGGACTGTTGGTGTGAATATGAATATGAATGCTTGTAACAAATGAGAGAGGAAAGAAAGTTGCAGAATGAACTGTATATTATAGAGAATGAATGATCTGTATATTATAGAGAATAAATAAAACTGCATATTATAGGGAACTACTGCATATAATGTAAGGGGGACTATAATAATATCACCAAACTTCAATGAGTTTTTAATTCTGAAATTAGGCCTCTGATCTACAGCAAACTGGAAGTGTAATGATAATAGCAGCTGGGTTGAAAATCTATTTTAATTTCAACATCAAAGTGATTTGTATGTGGAAGTTAAAACAGAAACAGAAAACATTGACTATGGATCATATCCTTGTGCAATGCAAATAATCAACTGTATCAACAAATCTTTTTTTTTTTAACTGTATAACTAAGTACTAACAGTTCTTGAAAACATCAGACTCTTCGGATGCACCTGCAGTCCTGCACACATTATCAGTAATGTCACTATGTGTTAATACGTATTTAAATACTTCATACTCATTCTGTACAACTTGACCACAGCCTGCATGCTGGTGTCAGGCAGTCTGAGTTCCTCCTGTTCAGTCTCTGAATGTTCCTCTGAGGACGTTGTGTGTCTTCTGGAGACCATGTTCTTCTTTCTAGATACTGTGGACTTCCTCCCCCTGTGCTGCTCTGTGGAGATCAAGGATTGAACGTCATGAACGTCAAGATATTTCACTTGAAAAAATAAATAAATAAAATTCAACTTTATGTTGTGATTTATTGTCTACTCAGCCTTATGTGAACACCACAGTTTTTAAGTTAGTTGATTCAGTAAATTAGATATTTGATATTCATTTTAGCTGCCCCGCTGCCTTCCAATACAAACCCATTATAACTTAAAACTCCGTCTTAACCATGATATATTAATGGAAAATACTCAATCTTTTGTGGTGACTGATATTGTCCTCCTACTGTATGAGGGGGCCGTGGAATTTCATTTTCATGTTTTCATGTCTTTTTTAAAATATTCTTCTGAAAAAAATGTAGCAGCCTCGGTATTAGGAGGACAATATCAGTCTCTGTATCATGATCGTTCCCCCGATCTGAGGTAGAATTACGTGACAGATAGTTAGCCTGGTGCCAACAACAACCAAGGCAGCCTCACCACAGCAACGGATCAACAACCATCCACACCACCAGCGTCTCAGCTCTATTCTACAAGAACTTCCCCCGTTTTTAAAATCAAGGTGCAAAACCTTGCTTTATTCCCAAGCTTTTGATTGTCCATGAAGTATTGTTAGTATTACTTAGTTATGAGTTATTACTGCGTCTGTATTTTGATATGCACCTTTATCATATGTGTTGAGATTTTCTGTACAGCACTTTGGTACGATGAAAGTTGTTTTTAAACGTGCTTTATAAATAAATGTGATTGGATTTCAGGATATATATCTATTGTGAGATTGCAAGCGATATATATATATATACACACTCAACAAAAATATAAACGCAACACTTTTGTTTTTGCTCCCATTTTTCAGGGGATGGACTTAAAGACCTAAAATTCATTCCAGATATACAATATAACCATTTCTCTCAAACACTGTTCACAAATCTGCCTAAATGTGTGATATTGAGCACTTCTGCTTTGTTAAGATAATCCATCCCACCTCACAGGTGTGCCACATTAAGATGCAGGTGTGACATCATGATTAGTGCACAGGTGTACCTCAGACTCTCCACAACAAAAAGACACCCTGAAATGTGCAATTTTCTTTTGCCTTATTGGGTGTATGGGCCTCCGAACCAGTCAGTATCTGGTGTGACCACCATTTGCCTCATGCAGTGCAACACATCTTCTTCACATAGAGTTTATCAGATTGTCAATTGTGGCCTGTGGAATGTTGCTCCACTCCTCTTCCATGGCTATGTGAAGTTGTTGGATATTAGTGGGAACTGGTATGCGCTGTCAAAATGGTAATAATGTGGTAATATTGTGTTATTACCATTTTTACAGTGTATACCAGTTCCCACTAATATCCAACAACTTCACACAGCCATTGAAGAGGAGTGGACCAACATTCCACAGGCACAATTGACAATCTGATAAACTCTATGTGAAGAAGATGTGTTGCACTGCATGAGCAAATGGTGGTCACACCAGATACTGACTGGTTCGTAGGCCCATACACCCAATAAGGCAAAAGAAAATTGCACATTTCAGGGTGTCTTTTTATAGTCTGAGGTACACCTGTGCACTAATCATGATGTCAAATCTGCATCTTGATGTGGCACACCTGTGAGGTGGGATGGATTATCTTAACAAAGCAGAAGTGCTCAATATCACACATTTATGCAGATTTGTGAACAGTGTTTGATAGAAATGGTTATATTGTACATCTGGAATGAATTTTAGGGCTTTAAGTCCATCCCCTGAAAAATGGGAGCAAAAACAAAAGTGTTGCGTTTATATTTTTGTTGAGTATATATATATATATATATATATATATATATATATATATATATAATATATATATATATATATATATATATATATATATATATATATATATATATATATATATATATATATATATATATATAGCACCACTACTGTATGTAGTCTCCTGGTATCAGCCTCCTCCAGCAGTGTGTAGTGGGTATGTAGTTGTGTGTTGTGTACCTGTGTGTAGTTTCCTGGTATCAGCCTCCTCCAGCAGTGTGTAGTGGGTATGTAGTTGTGTGTTGTGTACCTGTGTGTAGTTTCCTGGTATCAGCCTCCTCCAGCAGTGTGTAGTGGGTATGTAGTTGTGTATTGTGTACCTGTGTGTAGTTTCCTGGTGTCAGCCTCCTCCAGCAGTGTGTAGTGGGTATGTAGTCGTGTGTTGTGTACCTGTGTGTAGTTTCCTGGTATCAGCCTCCTCCAGCAGTGTGTAGTGGGTATGTAGTTGTGTGTTGTGTACCTGTGTGTAGTTTCCTGGTATCAGCCTCCTCCAGCAGTGTCTCCATCTCCCTGTGGAAGAGGCTGCACATCCACTCCGCTGCCACACTGAGGCGCTGCAGCACCAACACCTAAACAGATAGATAAATAACATTATTAACAAGATGCATAACCACGGAGCTGCCACACTCGCTCCAAATGATGTGACGTAGCACAGCAGTGGAGGGGCGGTAGGTAGGGGGAGGGGCCAGGGATGACAACACGTTGGTGAGATCAAATCAGATCAGCTCATGTGCGTCCGAATTTGGACGGCACCCCGCCCCCCTAGGCCAAAATCATTTCAGGTTAGGCCAGGCTACCATGACAGTCAGACAGACAACTTCATTAACCCACAGGGGTAATCAATCACACAGAGGCAGCACAGCAATTAAGGTTACAGCTTGCAGATAAGAGTATGAAACAGTACTGTTTGGTACATACTGCACATTGCTATATAATTCTAGGAATTATGTCTGTCTGTCTGTTACTTCCTGCACAATGCAATGTGCAATGTTGCCAAATCACACATGACACAGCGCACGGATAGCCTTAATGAACCTCACGTAGCACAGCCCTGTCATCGAACACCAAAGTGCGCTAGTTGTGGTCAGTTTGTCGTACAACGCGGGATCAACAAACTTCAACAAACAGCTCGCTATCAACGCAACATAACGCCCCCACTCCACACACACAGACACACACAGGCTACTCACCGTGAAGTTACTATAGCACTCTCTGGCAAAAATAGCCAATCTTCAAGCTCACATCATAGGCTGCTTTAGTGCTACGTGTTTCCACAAGCCAGAGCGAGAAATGCACATTGTGCATGCTTATTGGCCAGCCTTTGAGAGATTTAGGCGTAGCTTCTACCCGGAGGTAATCAGACTGCTGGACTTTAGGCCCCAATAATGCACTTTATTCATACAGCCTCTGCTGTGTTATGCTGCTATGCTTTTTTAAATGTCTTTTACTGTTTTTATGCTGCTTGGTTTTACTCAACATATTAGTTTTTAGTATTTAATTATTTATTGATATTTAATTTGCACTGGCTGGACCTGAGTACGTTTTTCGTTTTCATGGCAACATGTAAATGAAAATAAAGTTAAACCTTGACCTTGAACCTTTTGATCTGTGAGATTCACAGATCTAAGGCTGTGTGACTGAGCATAGGCTACTTTATATGTAGCACTGAAACATGACTGTCGAGCGTCATGACTACTTTATATTGTGCATGTCAAACTGGGTTAATTTTGTGCCCCAAGTTCAACTCAACTTTCCAACATCAACAATTCCCTCCCAATCAGTAGTGATCTATACATAATTTCCAGACATACATATATTACACAATGGGTATAGGACTAGTACATGTAATTTTGTGTACAGTACTGTAAATGTACTGTTGTGTACAGTAGTATGAATGTGCTGTTGTGTTCAGTAGTATAAATGCACTGTAGCATTGGCAAACTGAAACAAAAGTAGAACTGGTATTGTGTATTGTTATTTTACAACACGCATGCAGCACTTCCAAGTCCTATGCATTTAGAACAGTTGAAACAACTTCCTAAAAGAGCCAAACTGAAAGCTGCCTTCACAACCTGACTGTGGCATGAGGAGCCAATTGGTCATCGAGTTTCAATTTGCACTGAACCGTAGCACTTGCCCTAGCCTCGCATGCAGAGGCTCAACTTATGAAGTTGGATAGCACTTTATATAGACCAGGGGTCAGCAACCTGCGGCTCAGGAGCCACATGCTGCTCCAGAACACAGCCCTAGTGGCTCAGTGGCTGTAGCATTATTACATACTGTACACACTGGGGTGATCCACACCAAAATAATATAAACATTTCAGTCACCGAAAAAGCGTTGCGCTGTCTGACAGTTGCCAGTTAATGTAGCATTTGGCCATGTCAAAAAAGCCCAGCGGTTATCAGAGTCGGAGCTTTCAATCTGAACCAGCCATTTTCAAAGGTTTACTCAGTTTACTATGTCATTAATATACCTTAGATATGTTGTGTGGACTAGAAATGGAGTTCTGTAAAACTCCTTTATTTTTTTTAGAAACTCCATTTCTGGAGAAAGGTTGTGTTTCACCATGTTAATGATTTTTCTTTGAGGACCTTTTTTCTGAGAGTGTGCAAATGGAACCAAATGGACCCGCCAGGGTCCATTTGGTTCACATTTGCACACTCTCAGGAAAAATAATAATAAAATGCGGCTCCTGACAGGTTTTGAATTTAATTTTGGGTCGAAAATGGCTCTTTCAACATCTTGGGTTGCCGACCCCTGATATAGACACTAATATATACTCATATTGTATACATTATAATTGTCTCCACCGAAGGTGGTGACTATAAAACGCCCTCTGTCCGTGCACGTAGCCCGTATGTGCCCTCGATTTGTCCGTTATATGACGTCATGACGACGTCATAGTTGAGCTAGGAGGGCTTTGAGCTAGGAGGACCCTTGAGGCTCCTGAGATGATGTCGAGGTAGGGGGGCCTGATCTGGGAGGACCCTTGAGCTAGGGTGAGCCTTGAGATGATTTGATGATTTGACAAAGTTAGGAGCCAGAGGTAGAACAAGAGCTGTGCCCCTACGGGCACAGGTCTCCACCGTCCAGGCTCATTTATGACGTCATCATGACGTCATCGTATGCACGGGGCGACGTGCAAGTCTGATCCTCTTTGTTGGAACTCTATACGTATGAAGAAATCTTCAAGCTTTCCAAGAGGATCAGACTTGCCTCCAAGAAATTCTTTGAAATATGTACGTAAACGATAATCAAACTGACGTGCAGCTGTTACTGGATTGCGTCGTAACCAACTGCACTTTTCTTCATAACTCATATTTTCAACGTCTTTGGCCGTTAATTTTTTTCCATATTCTTGAGCAATACTTTGGATGACTTCTGGCCATTTCATGTCTGCAGCACTCAATGTTAAGAAGAAAGTTGGTATTCCTATTTGTCTTACTACTGCAAGTAAGTCATAAAGTACTTGTTCCCAATAAGCTGGTGATCCTCTTAACTTTTTCAGCAGTTTGTAAGCCTTGTCTTTGCGTACCATGTCATGCATCTTTTCTTTCGATTTCATCATTCCTGCATTAACTTTTTGGTTTTGGAATGTTTCTCCAAGACTCTTTCGTAAAGCTATTTGAATGTGGTCTTGGACGTCTTCTTCTTCTACTATGTACTGAGCTGCTAAGAGATAGTCTATGTCTTTAGCAAATCTTCCTTTGGAATGTAAAATACGTTGCTGAAAATATTTTCTGTGTGTAATTCTTTTCTCTCTATGTGTTTGTAGTCCTCCACGTCCATATGGATACTTGCATGGATTTGCCAATTCTTCATAATTCTCGTCATGGTAGAATGGGCGTGGTTTTTGATTTTCTGCTGGAGCAAACCGAATATGTTAAATTCTCTTTTTGGAGTAAAGTGTCATATGGGATTCCTCGAGTCTTTGTAATTTCTTCAAATGCTTGTCTATCTTCTTCATCTTCATCCTCATTTTCTTCTTTGTCTTCATCAGTTTCTGATTCCTGTGCAATGTCTGACTTTATTTTCTCCTGATTTTCCATTTGATGTTTATATTCATCTCTTTGACTGTCTTCTTTCTTTTCTTGGTATTCTAAGCTTGTCATGCCTCTCCATAACTCTTCATTCCCTTGTATCCATTGATCTTCCCAATCTCTGCACACATCAATCTTGGCATATAGAGGATTGTTTTCCTTTAGCCAAATTAATGCATCTAAGACTTTCTTTGGCCGCACATATTCATGTATATAGTGTCCCGTATATGATAACTTTCTTTTCAATTTTAGCGGAATAACTTCAAGAGACTCTGGAACTCTTGGTAATAATGTGGTGACGGTGTGTACATCTGTCGGTACATTGACCGCATTGCCATGGATTGCCTTTTGTCCTCCTCTTGGTAATGCAAACAATTTCATGAAGGGTATTCGTTGACTAATTAGTCTTTCTTCTAAGGCCGTAAATGGTTCCCTGATAGTCTGGTAGGAAGGTAGGGGTCCCATGCACCCGAAAGATATATTTTTCTAACCTAGTTTTTTATAGTCCCTAAAGTGTCTAGTTATTGAATTTTGATGTTCCCCAATGAGATTTTTGTCCCACATGTGTTTTTTTTAATCATATATTGTATCCGTTCTGGATTTTCGGCAGTGAAAAAAGAAAACTTTAAACGAGGATATCTCCAGAACTGTACATCTGACAGAAACCATTCACCCCATGCCATGTCCGTCTTTGCATGATGAATTGATTGATATAAGTTTGCCATGGTTCCATCATGCATAGTGCATACAAACCCAAATTAACACAGAATTTGTTATAATTCGTCTATACTGCAATGACAACTACTCCTCCCCCATGCACCCGAGTGATATATTTTTTCAAACCTTTGCATTTTTACAATCTTCAAGATGTATAGTAAACAACTGTTGATGTTACCCATTCACATCTCTGCCCCATATGTGTTTTTTCAAACCATATGTGTATCCATTGCGGATCTTCAGCTGTGAAACATGAAAACTTTAAATCAGTATATCTCCAGAACTGTACTTCTGACAGAAACCATTCACCCCACGGCATGTTCGTCTTTTGATGATGAATTGACTGATATGAAGTTTGCCATGGTTCCATCATGCATAGTGCATACAAACCCAAATTAACACAAAATTTGTTATAATTCGTCTATACTGCAATGACAACAACTCCTCCCCCCTGCAGCCTGCACCCAATTGATATATTTTTTCAAACATTTGCATTTTTACAATCTTCAAGATGTATAGTAAACAACTGTTGATGATACCCATTCACATTTCTGCCCAATATGTGTTTTTTTCCCCCAAAACCATATGTGTATCCATTCCGGATCTTCAGCTGTGAAATATGAAAACTTTAAATCAGTATATCTCCAGAACTATACACCTGACAGAAACCATTCACCCCATGTCATGTTCGTCTTTGCATGATGAATTGATTGATATGAAGTTTGACCATGGTTACATCATGCATAGTGCATACAAACCAAATTAACACAAAATTTGTGTTGTATTGTTGTATTTCGTCTATACTGCAATGACAACAACTCCTCCATGCACCCTATTGATATATTTTTTCTAGCATTTGCATTTTTACAATCTTCAAGATGTATAGTAAACAACTGCTGATGTTACCCACTTCAAATATGGGCACAGGTGTGTTTATTCTGGGATATTGTTTGCTATAGGGCCCAGTGAATTTCCACAAATGCAAAAAAGAGAATGGCCAGCTCAATTACCATCATAAGGACAAGCTGATATAGAACAGCAGTTTGTACGGGGTGGGGACAATTACATACTGTACAGTATCCTATACAGTATATTCAAACTGAATCATCAGCACCTGTATCATGCTCCAGCAACAAAGAAATCCAAGTGAGACGATGGTAGAAAATTCCAACAACATGCTTCTGAAATATGTGTTTTACATGTGCCTGGCTTTGAGAATCGAAACTTCACACCATTCTGTCAAGGTTATGCAACTGACAAGCTTGCCCAGCTACACAGTATCTATGATATACGTCTCCACAAAGCTGCTGATTCCCTTTTTCGCATGGAGGATGTATGTAATCTTATTCCATAGAGTCGTGCTGGTGTCAATTTAGCAACAACTGGTTATCATAAAGCCTGCTACCAAAAGTTTACAATGAACCAGAAACACTTACAGAAGAGGTCTAGTGTGGTACATCCTCTAGTAGTGTCACAATCACCTCATAAACAAGCCTCTACCAAACAGTTGTTTCCTCCAGAGTGCATCTTTTGTGGAAAGCATGACGTGAAAGTGTTGTGAAACACTAAAGATGCATTAAGTTCCTCTACAAGAATAGCGGACAGGGATTGAACAAGTCTACATGGAAACTGATTGAGCCTTGAGCCTTGGAACTTGGACTTCGCCGTCTCCATCGAATGGTGCAAGGTGAGGATCTGTTTGCAAGAAAAGTAAACTATCAATCATGTCCCAAGTCTTTCCATTTGAAGTATTCAAATCATAAGCGATTCAACTCACAAGTTGCCATTCATAGTAACCCTGCTGTTATAGACAGAATTCCTTGGCTGTTGTTCATAAGATGGCATTTATTGCTGTGCCTGAAGTCATTTAGGATCTAGAGATACAGCAGAAAAAGATGTTGCAGTTGGCATCACTGTGTCTGCTTCTACACCCAAGAGTTGGAGAGAAATGGGTTTCCAAATCCAAAGGGGATAGCCTTTACTAATGTCAAACCAGATGATAAGCGTTGTATCACCTATAATTTAGTATAGAGTAGTAATAGTATGCTTTTAAGCTTGGGAGCAAGGACAAGAATGAACATATCGCCCTACTACTTCTTCGTACAATCCTGAAGACATTCAGTGGGTTAAAATCACTTCCTTTGGCCTCCTACAGCTGAGAGGCTGATCTGATGGATAAACTCATCCCAACTGATCTCCTAAAGTTCCTGACCCTCATCATTACTGGTGATGCTGACGTGGAGAAGTGTGCTGCGATGGAGACGGTGAAGTCCAAGTTCCAATGCTCGAGGCTCAATCAGTTTCCATGTAGGCTTGTTCAATCATAGTCCACTATTCTTATAGAGGAACTTAATGCATCTTTAGTGTTTCACAACACTTTCACGTCATGCTTTCCACAAAAGATGCACCCTGGAGGAAACAACTGTTTGGTAGAGGCTTGTTTATGAGGTGATTGTGACACTACTAGAGGATGTACCACACTAGACCTCTTCTGTAAGTGTTTCTGGTTCATTGTAAACTTTAGGTAGCAGGCTTGATGATAACCAGTTGTTGCTAAATTGACACCAGCACGACTCTATGGAATAAGATTACATACATCCTCCATGCGAAAAAGGGAATCAGCAGCTTTGTAGAGATGTATATCACAGATACTGTGTAGCTGGGCAAGATTGTCAGTTGCATAACCTTGACAGAATGCTGTAAAGTTTCGCTGCTCAAAGCCAGGCCACATGTAAAACACATATTTCAGGAGCATGTTGTTGGAATTTTCTACCATCGTCTCACTTGGATTTCTTTGTTGCTGGAGCATGATACAGGTGCTGATGATTCAGTTTGAATATACTGTATAGGATACTGTACAGTATGTAATTGTCCCCACCCCCTACAAACTGCTGTTCTATATCAGCTTGTCCTTATGATGGTAATTGAGCTGGCCATTCTCTTTTTTTGCATTTGTGGAAATTCACTAGGCCCTATAGCAAACAATATCCCAGAATAAACACACCTGTGCCCATATTTGAAGTGGATAACATCAGCAGTTGTTTACTATACATCTTGAAGATTGTAAAAATGCAAATGCTAGAAAAAATACATCAATAGGGTGCATGCAGGAGGAGCTGTTGTCATTGCAGTATAGACAAAATATAACATTTTTTGTGTTAATTTGGGTTTGTATGCATGATGGAACCATGGTCAAACTTCATATCAATCAATTCATCATGCAAAGACGAACATGGCATGGGGTGAATGGTTTCTGTCAGTTGTACAGTTCTGGAGATATACTGTTTTAAAGTTTTCATATTTCATAGCTGAAGATCCGGGATGGATACACATATGGTTTGAAAAAACACATATGGGACAGAAATGTGAATGGGTAACATCAACAGTTATTTAATATACATCTTGAAGATTGTAAAAATGCAAATGTTTGAAAAAATATATCAATCAGCTGCAGGGGGGAGGAGTTGTTGTCATTGCAGTATAGACAAATTATAACAAATTTTGTGTTAATTTGGTTTTGTATGCACTATGCATGATATAACCATGGTCAAACTTCATATCAATCAATTCATCATGCAAAGACGGACATGGCATGGGGTGAATGGTTTCTGTCAGATGTACAGTTCTGGAGATATGCTGATTTAAAGTTTTCATATTTCACAGCTGAAGATCCGGAATGGATACACATATGGTTTTGGGGGAAAAAAACACATATTGGGCAGAAATGTGAATGGGTAACATCAACAGTTGTTTACTATACATCTTGAAGATTGTAAAAATGCAAATGTTTGAAAAAATATATCAATTGGGTGCAGGCTGCAGGGGGAGGAGTTGTTGTCATTGCAGTATAGACGAATTATAACAAATTTTGTGTTAATTTGGGTTTGTATGCACTATGCATGATGGAACCATGGCAAACTTCATATCAGTCAATTCATCATCAAAAGACGAACATGCCGTGGGGTGAATGGTTTCTGTCAGAAGTACAGTTCTGGAGATATACTGATTTAAAGTTTTCATGTTTCACAGCTGAAGATCCGCAATGGATACACATATGGTTTGAAAAAACACATATGGGGCAGAAATGTGAATGGGTAACATCAACAGTTGTTTACTATACATCTTGAAGATTGTAAAAATGCAAAGGTTTGAAAAAATATATCACTCGGGTGCATGGGGGAGGAGTAGTTGTCATTTCAGTATAGACGAATTATAACAAATTCTGTGTTAATTTGGGTTTGTATGCACTATGCATGATGGAACCATGGCAAACTTTATATCAATCAATTCATCATGCAAAGACGGACAGGGCATGGGGTGAATGGTTTCTGTCAGGTGTACAGTTCTGGAGATATCCTCGTTTAAAGTTTTCTTTTTTCACTGCCGAAAATCCAGAACGGATACAATATATGATTAAAAAAAACACATGTGGGACAAAAATCTCATTGGGGAACATCAAAATTCAATAACTAGACACTTTAGGGATTATAAAAAACTAGGTTAGAAAAATATATCTTTCGGGTGCATGGGACCCCTACCTTCCTACCAGACTATATAGTTCTTTCGGAATATCGTCCAAAGATAATCCATTGGCCCAAGATTGTCGCGGCAAATTTCCAACCTTAACAGATTGGTGACATGTGTGGCATATCCAATTATCTTCCGTAGATGGTTTCTTCTGAAGAAGATTACTAGTTTCTGTTGAAGCTTTGTATTTTTCACATGTATATTTCACAACTGTTTCTCTGTAAAGCAATCTTTCGCAACAAAAGCATACATAATTGGGCCCACTTTCTCTAATTTTTTTTAAGAATGCAATTCCCGACTCCTTAACGGTTTCCACCTGCATTTCCGTTTTCTTAATCTTGTTCTGTCGATGGCGTTTTATCGCTTCTCTGCCTTGTCTGCGTCTTACAGTCTTTTCTTCTTCATTCTCCATTACCTTTTTTTTCTTCTTTCTTATTCTGTCAGTCTTACGATAACTTTCTATATCTGCTACATCAGCTCCTCTTTCCTTTCGTCGTAGCGCCTTCCACTTTCGTTCACGTTCACGTTCACGTCGTAAATTCTTCTTTGCTTTGATGTCTGCCATCTGCTTTTCTTTCATTTCTTCCTTATTTGTCAATATAGTCATTTTCTTTGTCTTAATCTTCTTCTGTCGATTTCGTTTTTTGCCTGTCTTTCCCGTCTGCGTCTGAGATTCTTTTCTTGTTCATTCTCCATTACCTTTTTTTTTCAGTTTTCTTTGCCTCTCGGTCTTACGATAACTATCTATATGTGCTACATCAGTTCTTTTTTCCTTTCGTCTTAGCGCCTTTTTCTTTCGTTCACGCTCACGTCGTATCTTTATTCCATCATTTCGTGAATCAAAAACTGTGATGGAGTTTTGGGTCTCCAAGCTATTTGATACCAAGTTTCTGGGCAAATTCATGTATTCAATCACCTTTGTCAAATAGTCTTGAGATTCATCCGTGTAAATATCCTGATCACCTACTGTTGAATCTTCCTGATTTCCATTTTTCTCTTCCTTTGTCTCGTCCAATAGAATTTCTTCCATTCTTTGCCTATTCTTATTCCTTTTAGCATCTCCTTTCTCCTTTACTTCCAGCGCCCTTCTCTTTCGTTTATGCTCAAGGCATAAATTCTTCTCTATCTGTATTTGTTTTATTCGGTCTCTATTCTTCTCTTGACGAACCTCATCAATACAGCCAAGAGTCATTAATCCATCCTTCTTTTCATTTTCTCCAATTTCATCTATGAGTGTTCTGCAATCCTCTCTTTCAGGCAACCAAATGATCTCCTTGCAATTTTCATTTGATACTTCAGTCAAGTACTGAACCTTTTTTCCATCGCTTCGTGAAGCCAAAATCTTGATGGAGTGTTGGGATCCCAAGTTATTTGATATCAAGCTTCTAGGCGAATCCATGCAGTCCAATATCTTCGTCAAAGGTTTTTGAGATTTATTCACCGAGATCTTCTGCCCACCTATTCTTGAATCTTCCTGAATGGAGCGTTGATATTCCAAACTAT
>CM076975.1:4970700-5163200 GCA_039105355.1 Benthosema pterotum
AAACACTTCCCTGGAGGTCCTTATGTGTGTACTATGTGGTTTTAGGTATATTAGATTTCCCTTTTCAGTGTCCTCCAGTAATATGTTGTAAATGTAAATGAACATTAAACAAAGACATGTATACAGCATGAATTCCAGGTCTACAAATAAAAGCTAAGACAAAAAGAAATGGGGGTTCGATCCCCCAGAGTTAGTGTTGAAACGTCCATGAGCATATTCGTTCATAAATCATGAATGTAAACAAAAGAACGGGGGAGTATAGTTAAAAAAAAAAGGGTTTTGGGGCCAGGGGACAATTTTGAATTGTAAGCTTCCTTTGAGAGTGGATTTGAAGGAGACGGGGTTGCTATTAGGGAGTTCCATTCCATTTTACTGGCCCGGGGTCCCCTCCTGGTGGAGATATAATCCATCTGGTCCTCAGTCTTCCCTAGCATCTCTTCCCAGTGGAGATATAATCCATCTGGTCCTTGGTCTGCCTCAGTCTGCCCCGGGGTTTCCTCCGAGTGGAGTTATAATCCATCTGGTCCTCAGTCTGCCCCGGAGTGTGCTCCCAGTGGAGAAATAATCCATCTGGTCCCTGGTCTGTCCCGAGGTCTCCTCCCATCTGGTCCTTGGTCTGCTCCGGGGTCTTCTTCCAGTGGGACGATGCGAGGAGGACCTGCCTCGGGAGACGCTCGAGAGGCAGTCGATCCATCCACCAAAAAGCTCACATGTTCCTCTCCAGAAAGGCTCGGCAGCTCCTCACACACTGCTTGTAGACAGTCTCGAAGTCCTCGTGGTTTCCTCCGTAGGGGTCCTGAATGATGGTGCCGGGCTTCAGTGGGTCGTATGCGCCCAGCAGCTCCACCTCGGCGCAGCAACCCTTCAGGGCCTTGGCCTTCTTCTTGACGTAGCTCAGGTTGCTCTTGTCCATGCACAGCACGTGCGCGAAGCGTGCCAGGTCGTCCTTGTTGAGCTGGCGCGCGACGTGCCTCACGGGCGTCTGGTGGGCGCCGAGGCAGGCCAGGGCGCGTGCATCGGGCTTGTTGCCCGCCTGCTGCGGCGAGGTGGCTGCGCTGTCGATGTGCCAGTCGCCCGCCACGCCCGCCTCCTCCGCCATCTTGCGGAAGACGGCCTCGGCGATGGGTGAGCGGCAGATGTTACCCAGGCACACGAACAGCACCGACTTGTTGCTGGTCTTGCTGGGAGACTTGTTGCTGGCGCTAACGCTGCCGCTAGCAGCCTTGTTGCTGGCGCTAACGCCACCACTAGCAGCCTTGTTACGCGTGCTAATGCCGGGGTTAGCAGGCCTCTTGCTGGTGCTAACACGGCTGCCAGCAGACTTGTTGCTGCTAGCGCTCCTGGATTCCATTTAACGTTCCTGTCCCGTTCGGCTTCCCCAAGTTTGTCCCCACGAACAGGTCCAAGAATCTTCCTCCGAAGGCAAATGAGTCTAACTTTCCTTCTTCCAAAATCACACTTTCTTCGAAAAGTCAAACTTTCTTCGAAAAGTCAAACCTTCTTCGAAAAGTCAAACCTTCTTCAAAAAGTCAAACGTTCTTCAAAAAGTCAAACCTTCTTCAAAAAGTCAAACTTTCTTCTAATGTGTTCAGTGTACGCGTACGTTGTGTCCATCATGTCTTATAGAGAAGCCAGTATGACGTCATAGGATCCGTACTGGCGGGAGAATGACATCAAGGATAATGGGCGTAAAATGGCGTCATGGTAGTGAGGTGACATAAACATTCAGGTTGCCATACCACCATACCACAGTGAAAGACGTGTCCCGCGTTGATGTGGTGATTTTGCAGTGATATACAGTCAAAACCAATATAAAGGGGCAGCTTGAGCGCTCAGTTTCTGACCCAAATATCTGACTAGGGTTGCCACATGTGTCTGACAAAACTCCTGGACATTTTGACCAACCAATCGGCGGCCTATTATCGGTGGCGATTATCGGCCTTTTGGTCGGAAGCAAGCAACGCACCTCTTTAAACATCTAACCGAGAAATATATCACACTTTTACACTGAAATGTTACTGCTCTCATTATTTTATTACTCTTCTACATATCAGATTAATAATTAGGCTACTTAACCATTAATTTCCAACTCTTTCTGGAGCAGTCCAGTTTTATTTTTTCTCATCTCAGTTATCTTTAGATGAACAGATTTAGATTGTCCAGGATTTGTTTTATTTTTTCCTGGACAAATGGAAATAATAGCGATAGAAAAATACCATGATACGATGGATAGCTCTGGTCCAGAGCTCCACTGCTTCTATGAGTCTAACAGTGGAGCTTTGGACCATTAAACACGTCCTCCTGTGCATAGCGCAGATAACATCATGCAATGCAGGGACTGCAGAGAGTGTTAGAGGCAGGGGTTGAAGTTCTGACAGATAAAATAGTGAAAATGACATGTTTATAGGCAAATTTGCCGCAGCATTTTGTGGAGCCTCGCGGTATACAAATACAACCCTATGAATCTGAGCTTTTGGGGCCCATCTGGCTTTGGGCCTCCCGAAAGCGTAAAAGATCAGAATGTTATCTAATAATGGACGGCCTTGAAAAAATAAAGAAAGAGGCAAAAAAGGTAATTAAATTCTGAGTTTTGAATCATACCCCGTGGTATGAACATCAAACATTTTGAGTGTCACACAGTGAGTTACATGTCAATAATCATAAATTATTATTATTTTTTTAAATTAAATTTTATCCCACGATTTTGCAACCCATTTTTTTCACCCAGTGCCAATTCCTGATCGTGGGCTCTACACAACCTCCGCCAACCTGGGGAGGCAGAGGACTGGCCTCATGCCTCCTTCCATGCATGAGGAGTCCAAGCTGCCTTCTTTTCACCCAACAGGGGGGAGTTTCCCTGGCTGGACGTAATGCGTGGAAGGAACACGTTATTCCAACCAGTTCCAGGATAGAGCCCAGGATTATTGCATGTTTTTGTGAGGGTATCTATCCTAGGGGACACAGGAGAACATGCAAATTCCACACAGAAAGGCCCTTTCACCAACCCTGCTTCGGGTATTGGCACTAATGACACGGAGGAGGAGACACGCCGCCATCACCCACAGCAGTGCCCCTATCGGGAATCAAACCCAGGATCTAGCTGTGACGTGACAGCACTAACCACTGTGCCACCGTGCCCCATAAATTATTCCTTTCGAAATGCACATTCCACACTGACGTTACAGGCTAATGTCTGCAGTGATATTAGACCCACAGTGAAATAAATACTTGACATTAAAAAAAAAAAGAAAAGAAAAAGAAAAGAGTATTGTAATGTTGTGTTTTTCCAAAGCTTTAGAAAATGTTGTGATAAGCTATCGCCTCAAACTCGAGTGTGAACAGGCTTTAAGCAGGCCCAGGGACACTTAACCGTTCTTGTAAAAAATATACTGTATGTTCATGAGATTTAGAACACTTTCCTGGAGGTCTCTATGTGTGTAATATGTGGTTTTAGATATTTAAGATTTAAAACATTTTCTTAGAATCCTTATGTGCGTAACATGTGGTTTTGGATTTTTTCTGTTACAGCAGTGAGTCCTGGATTACATGTTTTCAGTAAAGGCTCATTCAGGGAGCACCACAACCACCGCTGTGGTGGTGAGTAAAGTGGTTGCGGTGGTATGACATCATATTGTAGTTTTCATCAAACTCAGAATAGGTCTTGAGACAGCCACTCCCCTATCTACAAGGAGGAGCAGTGCACCAAAGCATGTCATCTGCAGTGTGAACAGGATGGTGTTCAGCGCATGGCCGGCGTGCTGAGCTGAGGCATGTGGTCAGAGTAACAGTCCCACTCCCTCCCTTCCTACAGTTTGCATTGGTGCAGGTTGTTTTTATTCTACTGCAGGCATTTTAGGAGCTCCAAACTTATTTTTTTCGATGACATCTTATTTTACACGAGTTGTATGTCACTCTCGGGCAGCCTTAACACACATGTAATACGTGAGATAATCTATTCCCCCACCTCTCCTCTCCAATCACTCAGGTAGAAACTCCTGACGCACAGGTGCCAGTGTGTGGTTTGATGTGATGTGTGAAAAATGTTTGGAGCTACTAAATATCCGTATTAGAATAACCTGTGGTAGTAAAACTGCATTGGAGGGAGGGGGACCTCTTGGTGCAATGTAGAAAAGGGGGCATCTATCAAGGGCATTATGTATCATGTCACATGAATCAATGTGTTTTGTTGTGGAATTCCTTCTCATTTAATGGGTTATAGATTTAGGAAAACCCTTTGATTTTAATGTCACATTCTCGTGTTCTCAGTGGCTGCATACAATTCCAACCCAACCTCACGTTGTTGGTGAAGGTAATATTGGTCCACAAATCGTAATGGTGTGGTCATTATGGCTGTAAACTATGATATAGGCCTATAATGGTCCTTTTTTTATTTAACTGATACAGGATGTCAAATACTGCCATTGTGGAACATGACAATGCTGTCAAGTGGCGACATCTAGTGTTGTGTCACAGAGGTGCATTTAATCCAGAAAAGGAATGAATGAATGAATGAATGAATGAATGAATGAATCGATGATTAAATCATATATCAATAATAATAAAGTATTTATAGAGCATCTTTCATGACACACCCGTGCGGTGCACAGTGCTCTAAAAACAAATAAAGTGCTTTACATAACAAATACAGTAGACGTACAAGAAAGGGAAACACGTCAAACAACAAAAAAGTCAAAGTACAAAACAAAATGCTATAACCATGAAAAAACAAACAAAACATCAAAATCAGAGCAACCTCCATGAAGGCACAAGGGAAAAGCATTAAAAAGGCAGTGGAACAGGCAGAACAAATACAAACCTAAACATTATAAAGCTGATCTACAAAAATAGAAAGTGACTCGACAGTCGACACCCAGTCTAGTTCATTTTAAGTGTACACAAACTTAAAACAAATCAACAACAATAATAGGAAAAAACGAAAAAGAAACATAAATCAACATAAATCTAAAATACAAAAATATATTTTTTACGAATTACATCCGGTGGATGAGGTCAATCCAAATGTTGCCATGTTCGCTTATTATAGGCGACTTTGGGTTTATTCTTTTTCCAAAAGTTTTTTTTTAGTTGTTTATTTGGTCTTGTTTCC
Organism: Benthosema pterotum; assembly: GCA_039105355.1. Lineage (NCBI taxonomy): Eukaryota > Metazoa > Chordata > Actinopteri > Myctophiformes > Myctophidae > Benthosema > Benthosema pterotum. The sequence continues at coordinate 4,975,808 of CM076975.1, forward strand.
AAAGTATACGTTTATATGGTATGATTCCAAAGTATAGTTGTTGTTCTGGTGCTAAAAAGACATACATAAATAAAGAAATAAAGGAAGAAAAAGAGTAAGAGTAAGTGTTGCATTTATGTTTTTATCCAAGGCACTAGATGGTGAATCCATTCACACACTAATCGTGCAAGAAACCAAAAGGTACAACGGTAGCCTACAACCAGCACATCAGGAGCAATTAGGGGTTCAATGTCTTGTTCAAAGACACTTCAACAGTAACTCTGGGGGAACCCGGGGTCGAACTGGCAACGTTGCGGTTACCATCTGGTGACTGTATTGCATTTTTAAAAATCACTGCTGCCATCTAGTGCTTTTGGTATCTTGTTTTGCTTGTTTCAGATAGAACATGGCCACCCCGGCCGAGCCTCCCAGTCCAGAGCCATAGAGTATGGAGAAAGTTGCGACATTTATGGGGTCAGAAAACAGCCTGAGTCACGTGGTTCGTGTAGTCGGGCGAGCCCTTAGGCTCCAATGCATTCCGTCACCTCTCGGCTGTCCCCATTCGATAGACGTCTATACAGAAGAGCCGCCATTAGACTGGTCCCATGGAAGTCAAGGGAGCTGTCGCCACTCTGTCGCCGCCCCCCTCCTCCTCCCAGTCAGGCAGACATTCCGCCATTTCAGCTCCCTCCCGTTTCCTTCATGATGTTCAGAACATCAGTGAACATCTGCACTTCTTCTATTAACACTAACAGCACTACACCAAGAAGCCTTGTCGTTTTTTATACGTTATTACATCCACCACAGACAGACAGAGAGCTGCTTGGGCCCTCTTCTCACCGCTGTTTACGCTTAACATCATAATGCCGCGGAGGAGGGAGCTGCTGTGTGTTTGTGTCCTCCTACCACACAGACAGTGAAAAAAAGTTTTAAAGTTGAACTAGTTGTTCCTTTTTTGTGTTTTCTTTTTTTGTTTTGCTTCGCATGCGTTCCATTACTAACTCCACCGCCACCCGGCTAGCCTCTTAGCAGCTAGCGGGACAGAGAGAGAAGGCAGAGAGAGGCCTAGCAGCGCGAGACAGAGCGCCTTTCCTCCTGGAAAGCCTCGGCCTGGAGTAGTTCCGAGTGCCCGGCGCAGAGCGGCGGCAGAGCGGGGGAGGAGGGAGAGGCCTACAGCGCGGCGGCGCCGCCTACGGGGCTCCGCGGGGTGGTTTAGCAGCCCAACTTTGTCGGGGCGGAGGAAGAGGAGAGGAGGGAAGACAGGAGGGCCTTAAAGGCAGCCCCCCCCCCCCCGGCGCAGCAAGGGAAAGCCTTCATGGCGGGTAACTTCGACGCGGAGGACCGCTCCGGGTGGTTCTGGGGCCGGCTGAGCCGCCAGGAGGCCGTGTCGCTGCTGCAGGGCCAGCGGCACGGGGTGTTCCTGGTGCGGGACTCCATCACCAGCCCCGGAGACTACGTGCTGTCGGTGTCCGAGAACAGCAAGGTGTCCCACTACATCATCAACAGCATGAACAGCCACCGGACGTCTGGAGGAGGTAACACACACACACACCTACACGTTATATTGGTGTTTTATACTGTTCTAAACCTTTTTGATGCCACGGCCCACCATTTATTCAGTATTTGAGCCACGGACCACCACTTGAGGATATTTTAGCCCCCACAGACCCCAAAACTAAAGATTTCTCTTGCTTTTGTCCATCTTCTAGTTGTGTAGACTTGGGTGAATTCAGATGATGAATATTTTAACTCTTGAGAGCGTAAAAATGAAACCAAATGGACCCGCAAGGGTCCATTTGGTTTCATTTTTACGTTCTCAAGAGTTACATCTGGTTAACCAACTTAGCTGGGGACCACCTGGAACCCTCTCAGGGACCACTGGTGGTCCCCGGACCACCTGTTGAAAACCCCTGTTTTATACTGTTCTAAACATTGTATAATCAACAGCAAGGTGTCCCACTACATTATAAACGGTATGAACAGCCACAAGACGTCCGGGAGAGGAAACATAGGAGTTATAATAGCGTTTTATACTGGCATAAACATTACATAATGAACAGCAAGGTGTCCCACTACATTGTAAAAAGTATGAACAGCCACAGGATGTCTGGGGGAGGTAAAACATACTCTTGGTAGCAGTATACTACCTTAATAAGGAACAGTTGGGTGTCCCACCACGTTATAGGTAAAATATACAGTTCATAACATTATAAGACTGCTTATACTATTTAAAACATTATTTAATGAACTTTAAGGCATGCCATTACATCATAGGTGGACGATGAGGTAAAATGTACAGTTTATAACATTATAAGACCTTAATCCTACTGTCCATACTGCTTATAACATTATATATTGACCAGTAAGGTGTCCCACCACATCATAGGTAAAAGGGAAGATAAAATACAGTTGAAAGACCGTAATACTACTGTCATACTGTTTTAAAACATCTGGAGTAGGTAAAAAATATATATATATTCTAACATCTCACTAGCGTTTATACTGTTAAGAATTTACATTATATAATGAACTGCAAGGCGTTCCATTACATTATAAACAGTATGAACAGCCTTAGGAGGTCTGGAGTAGGTAAATTATATATTATAACATCTCACTAGCCAGGGCTTGACACTAACACTTGCCCACTTGCCCGGGGCAAGTAAAAACAAATGGTGGGGCAAGTGAAGACTGCTACCTGGTTGCCCGATCGGGCAAGTGTGCAACTTAGTGCACTATAACACTACACAAGATAAATTTGTCTTGAAGGCAGTCATTGCACTCTGCCTCTGTGTCTTTCCCTGCTTTCTAGCTATCTCTACCCATCTCTCTCCCAGGTTCATTTGGTTCCAAACTATCATTTTGCTGGGGTCAGGGACCACTGGGTCTGTCACCACTATGGGCTAATTAAGATGATGAATTTTAACTCTTGAGAGTGTAAAAATGAAACCAAATGTACCTGCAAGGGTCCATTTGGTTTCATTTTTACGTTCTCAAGAGTTACATCTGGTTAACCAACTTAGCTGGGGGCCACCTGGAACCCTCTGACCGCCTGTTGAAAAACCCTGGTTTAAAGCACCCAAGTAGGAAGTAAACTTAGATGCAAAATTTACAATATGTTTTTGGGTGGGCAAGTGACCACGACCTGAGGGCAAGTAGAACCTGACTTGCACTTGCCCGATGGGCAAGTGCCTCGGAGACCTTAGTGTCAACCCCTGCTAGCATTTATACTGTTAAGACATTACATAATGAACAGTAATGTGTGCCACTACATCATAGGTAAATGGCAAAAGAGGAGTTAAAATATGCAGTCTATAACACTGTGTATGAGATTATATAATGATGAAATATACAGTTATAAACATTATATAATGAACAGAAAGGTGTCTCACTACATTATGAACAGTATGAACAACCATAAGGTGTTTGGAGGTACATTAGCCTACTAGTAATACATGTGTACTTTAAGTTATATAACCATACAAAAACTGACCTAACCTGCAAATTGTCTCACTGAGTTCATCACCAGTGTAAGTGAGAATTTCACCAGTGTAAGTGAGAATTAATTCCTGTTCAGAATGAATGAACGGATTGGCTGTCCTACAAATGAATGGATTTTTATTTTATTTAGAAGTTTCTCGAGAGGATGCTCCCTTGAGTTGCAACAACTCAGGATTGTAAAAGACCCAAGACTTCTTTTAATTTCTCATGTTAATTTGTTTGCATTCATATTGTAGGCCAGTCCACCGGGACACACGCAGTATGCATATTGATATTGTAATAAAGATGGAATATCTGCCATCTTTGACCTTGATAACCTGCTATTTTCATATTTTAAATATGGTTCCTGAATTATTTATTTATTATTATTATTATTATTTATTTTTAATTGGAATTCTTAAAATTAACATTTTAATATGTAATATTTATTTAATTCCAACAGCATTTAGATATAAGCTATATACGGGTTGAATAACACCATTTGGTAGCAGGGCCAAACACCAAATGATGCTGCCACTTTGTATGCTCGAACACCAGCTTCCAGTCCTTGCACGGCCCTTATCCTGAAGTGACAAACCTGGCATCTTTATTTCCACCAGTGTTGCTGCTGCTTGGAGCTTAAACAATGTCGAGAAAGCGACAGGACCCATGCTTATATTCCTGGCACACACCTGTGACTTTCACACACCTGCCAGCACTTGAAGTTTCAAAACAAGAATGAATGTCAACAGAACAACCTTTTGGTACATTCTTTTGAGGATGCAACACACATGTAACAGTGTTACTCATTCCAGGAATGTCTGACCTCTCTACACACCATACCTTTTGTAAAAGTAACTAATCAACGATTAAAACGATCTCCAGTAGGGGCTATATACAGCCGTTGTGGCAGGCAAACTGTCGCGGCAGTTTTAAACTGCTGCGGCAGTATCATAACTGTGACAACGGTCAGGGGTTTAGGCATAGGCTTTACTGAGGTTATGTTTAGGGTTAGGTTTAGGCATAGGTTATACTAAGTCTAGGGTTAGATTTACTAGTAAAACTGCCGGGCTGTAGTAAAAAGTTCACCTGCCGCGGCGGGTTTATACCTGTCGCCACAGTCGCAAAAGGATTTCGCTGTCTCTCACAATATGAGATACAATACAAATTGGTACTATTGAGTTGGAAAAAATAATTCCCAGTTAGGTTTCTGAACTTATGTGGACCAGTTCACTTATGTTAACATTGGACGGCTGGCATGACACTTATAACATTCATTCATTCACTTCTTAGAGAGTCCATTTTGCCTCATGCTGAGCACTTTCTACATGCTTTTACAAACATTGTGAAACAAACATTAAAGTTGTATATAGCAGGGGCAAGGACGAATTTTGAGTGAGTGAATGAATGCAGTGGTGCTATTGGACAACAACATGCTGTCAGTCACAGCCGGACTGAATGACTACCCTGAATGGAGTCTGTGGAATGTATGTCACACACACACACACACACACACACACACACACACACACACACACACACACACACACACACACACACACACACACACACACACACACACACACAGGCGCAGCCTGTCGTGGTTCTTTATTGCAGTCAGTTACACAACTGTGTGTGTGTGTGTGTGTGTGTGTGTGTGTGTGTGTGTGTGTGTGTGTGTGTGTGTGTGTGTGTGTGTGTGTGTGTGTGTGTGCACGCGCGCGCGCGCGCGCCTGTGTGTGTGTGTGTGTGTGTTTTAAATGCTACTGGTGTGACATTAGTGTTAGTTTTTGCTTGTTTGTTTTTTCATACCATGGCTCACTATTTATCCATCTTAGCCATGGACCTCTATTTGATAATGTTTATAAGTCTCTCAAAACCAACATTAAAAAATATTTATTTTTGTCCCAAAATCATGTATTTTCCCATCCACAATTCTATGTCGTATTTAGAAGAGATAACAGTCAAACATTTCTAAAAGAAAAAATAGATCTGCACTCAGTAGGGTGCCAACTTGCGCATCGCGCACTAGTAGGCCATAGCCTGCTTGAACACGAGCAAAGCGAGCAACCGGAGGACAAGTATCTAGACAACTTCCAGAAGATAATATTAAGCCACAATACTTCCCTTGTGTGATATTTATTAATTGCGTCAACATCATCACCTGAAGCAGCCAATCGGAGTACTTTGAGAGACGGCTGACAGTCGACCACCACAAATCCATCGCTTTACGTGCGCTTGCTCACTCTGCTAGCACAAGTAATAACAATTCTATGTTTTCTGTTTGTGTAGATCCTTGAAATGCAGTCATTCAATTCATAGATTAATTAAAGACCAGAGGAGACAACGGTTTTCTCCAACCTGTGGGACGATGTTGAATTCAATTCAATTCCTTTATTGTCTCCGAAGAGAAATTCATCTTGGGCCTCAAGAGACAGCGTTATACAATACATACAAAAACAATACAAAACACATCACTAGTACATCTAATGCCCCCCTCTCGCAACCCGCATGTGCGTGTTACGAGAGGATGGCGTGCGCGCACACACACACACACACACACACACACACACACACACACACACACACACACACACACACACACACACACACACCCTGAGTAACAAAATGCTTATCCCACACCACAGTGTGCAAACAGTGCAAATATATCATAGCAGCAGTCCAGAATTGCACTCCCCCTCCCTCGGGTGCTCCCTATACCCTCTATCCATTGTTAGTTATTGTCATTAAGTACATTAATTGATAGTGGAACAAATGAGAATTTGTATCTGTTAAGTTTGCAGAATGGTAACCTGTACTGCCTGCCAGACGGCAGTAACTCATATTCTTAATAGAGAATGTGATGTGGGTCTTGCGTGATTTTGAGGCCCTGTCCCCTCAATTCTCTCTCCAAGATTTCTTGAAGCGAACAGGGTGGCTGCATGCCTATGATTTTACCAGCCCTCTTGACTAGGAATTGATATTGATTAGGACCTGATATTGAATTGATATTAATGACCAATTTGTATTGTATCATTTTAATCATTGATTCGTTATCTTTACAACAAGGTATGGTGTGTAGAGATCATATATTCCTAGAAGGAGTAACACTGTTAAACGTGTGAGTTGGCACCCTAAAAAAATGTGTGGCAGTCACAGGTGTGTGCACATAAGCATGAGTCCTGTCACTTTCTTGTGATGTCCCGATGCCACTTTTTCATTTCCGCTCCCGATGCCACAAATTTTGTATTAGCCGATACCAAATACCGATACCAGAGAAGAATATATATGATACAAAAGAAAAAATATCTTTTATATGAAGTCACCAACAGGGAATAACATACTCCTCTCTCAAATGTGCACTTGGGAAACTCCAAAGCAAACTCCACATGACACAACATTTTATTTAACTGCCATGGTGTCAACTCTTTACCCCTGTGTCTGATCACTGGTTAGACAGGCATTTTTGCCAATAATGACAAATAACGGCCAATACTGATACTTTGATAACGTATTAATTTAACCCTGTGTGTGCTCAGGTAGGTTGACGACGTATTCATTTAAACCTATGTGCGTTCAGGTAGGTTAATGACGTACCATTTCGACCCTGTGTGCATTCAGGTAGGTTCCGTATCGGAGACCAGGAGTTCGAGGCTCTCCCGTCCCTCCTGGAGTTCTACAAGATCCACTACCTGGACACCACCACGCTCATCGAGCCGGTCAGCAAGGCCAAGAACGCCGGCTTCGTGTCAGGCGCCGCCACCGCCCCGCCACAGCCTGGCGACGAGGCGGAGTTTGTGCGCGCGCTCTTCGACTTCCCCGGAAACGACGAGGAGGACTTGCCGTTCCGCAAAGGTCAGTTGGCGCGAGCGACAAGTCGTTGGCACAGTGATGTTCAGACAGATGAATATTGAGTCTGCATGGTTTGTGCATGGCAAAAAAGTGCCTGTCTGGAGTAGCTCAATTGTACACCCACTTCCTACTTCAGAGAACTGGAGTAGCCAATCAGGACACCGTATTCAAATGTGTTTGCATACTGTGCAGGGATTGACACTAAGGTCTCTGAGGCACTTGCCCATCGGGCAAGTGCAAGTCAGGTTCTACTTGCCCTCAGGTCATGGTCACTTGCCCCCCAAAAATATATTGTAAATTTTACATTTAAGTTTACTTCCTACTTGGGTGCTTTAAACCATGGGTTTTCAACAGTGGTCCCTGAGAGGGTTCCAGGTGGTCCCCAGTGAAGTTGGTTAACCAGATGTAACTCTTGAGAACGTAAAAATGAAACCAAATAGACTCTTGCGGGTCCATTTGGTTTCATTTTTCCTCTCTCAAGAGTTAAAATTCATCTTAATTAGCCCAGGTCTACACAACTAGAGAATTTAGAATATTAGGTCATTTTGATGTGTATGTTAATTTGCCTGTTTTGTTTCCCAAATCCAGCCTGAAATCGTTGTGTTATAGTTGCACTAAGTTGCACACTTGCCCGATCGGGCAACCAGGTAGCAGTCTTCACTTGCCCCACCATTTTTTTCACTTGCCCCGGGCAAGCGGGCAAGTGTTAGTGTCAAGCCCTGCTGTGTATTGGATTGGCCACCCCAGTTATCTGGAGTGGGTGTGCAATTGAGCTAGACTTATCTGATTTTGTGCAATAGAAAAATCCGCACCAAAATTCATGCTTGCATGGGAAGAACTAGCTTTAGCTATTAAAAGCATTAGCTTTAGCTATTGGAAAAATCCACAACCCACACATTTATCAATGTTACTCATTCCAGAATTGTCCGATATCTACACGCTATACCTTGTTGTAAAAGTAACTAATCAACGTTTAAAACAATATAAGACAATAGAAATGGGTATTATTATGGTGGAGAAGATAATTCTCAAAGTTAGGTTTCCAAACTCAATGTGGGTCAGTTTATAAACACAGATTAGTAAAAACAAGGTGCAGTTGAGGATATGTTTTGTATGTACAGAAAGGTTACTAGAAAGGTGAAATTTGACCATGATGGTGCATGAGGAGAACTGTAGACATGTTATGAGATACTTTGTGTCAAGGCATTCCTTGCATATTTTTTTTTCCCATAAGTGCTAGAGTTTGGAAGCGCTTGTTGACTATCACTGAACTGCCCAGTTGTACAATCTGTAGTGAATGTGCATCATAATGCAGGATGCAGCAGAAGCTGCTGTACTGTTAACGAACACTTCCAAACTCTGACAGGCTAAACAGTAATCACACGCAGGACATTTATTGACAGAAAGTAGATCATTTTTTTATGAAACAAATACATTGCGGATAGGAAGAGGTTAATTCAAGCTTTCTCTACAGCTGCAATCTTGGTGAGTCTATCGAAGTCTCTCGTGGGTTTTCAATTCAATTCAATTCCTTTATTGTCTCCGAGGAGAAATTCATCTTGGGCCTCAAGAGACAGCGTTATACAGTACATACACAAACAATTCAGACAATGCAAAACACAACACTAGTACATCTAAATGACACGCATGCGCGTGTTACAAGAGAGTGGCACACACACACACACACACACACACACACACACACACACACACACACACACACACACACACACACACAAGAGAGTGGCACACACACACACACACCCTGAGTAACAAAATCCTATCCTACACCACAGTGTGCAAATATATCATAGAAACAGTCCAGAATTGCACTCCCCCTCCCTGGGGTGCTCCCTATACCCCCTATCCATGGCTAGTTATTGTCATTAAGTACATTAATTGATAGTGGAACAAATGAGAATTTGAATCTGTTAAGTTTGCAGAATGGTAACCTGTACTGCCTGCCAGACGGCAGTAACTCATATTCTTTATAGAGAATGTGATGTGGGTCTTGTGTGATTTTGAGGCCCTGTTTCCTCAATTCTCTCTCAAAGCTTTTTTGAAGCGAGCAGGGTGGCTGATTTTACCAGCCCTCTTGACTAGGTTTTGAAGTTTCCTGCATAAATTGGCGGTATGATGATGTCATTTGCATGTCTCAGTAGTGGCCAAAAACTGCATTAGGCATCTACCGATGAGACATTATACATATATAATATATATATACTGTATATACACACACACACACACACATACACACACACACCCCCGTTGTGGCTGAAAGTATTGGCACCCCCTGCACATAAAGACCAAACAAATGTCTGTAAAGTAATTTGAAATTGACAAATATAATAATAACACAGAAACTTAGTTTTTTTTATCATAAGTTCATATCTTTTAAATAATATATTACACAGACATTGCAGTGCAAAAGTTTTGACACCCTTTGGCTTTGAAAAAATTGTACCTTGTGTCTGAAGGTCAGCTTAAACCTGATAAACCCTTAACCTCTTGATAAGATTTCGCACAGTGGACACGGGAGCATCAAAGTCTCTGGAGATGGACTTGTAGCCTTTGCATTGTCTACGCTTTGCTAAAAATCTTCTCTCTGACCTCCTTAGTCAATTCTCTGCTTTTTTTCCCCCTTTTGTCCATGCTCAGTATGGGTCACGTAGTGACGCACAACAGCAGAATGAGGGGTTTGCTCCATTTAAACAGGATGGATGACTCATTGCTAGATTGCTGTCACCTAAACTCACTACAGGTGAGTTCAAGGTGAACGGCCTGCTTGAAATTAATTCATCTAAAAGGGTGTCAAAACCTTTGCCATGCAATTTCTGTGTAATAATAATATTTAAAAAATAAATAAACTAAATGTCTGTGTTAATATTAGTCCAATAAAGAATTTGAGACACCAAGTACTTTCAGCCACAACGGTATATAGACATGTAGGTGCACATAAGTGGTGCTCAAGAGCACCAAAAATCCTACTATGAGCTGTCAATCCAGGGGTGTGAAGCTCATTTGAGCACCACACAGCATAATGACTGGCTGACTGGAACAGTAAAAAAAAAAGCCTTGAAAATGAAATAATTCTATTAAATCTAAAATACCACTAGTATTTAATGGATGTAGAATGCAGGTAGTAGTACTACTACTAGGCTAGCCACTATTGCAACCCCCAAATTATCGCTGTACTGTAATACTGTACATTGATCGGGCTGTACTTAGTGGAAAAAAGGGGGTCCCAGGGCCTGGTGATACGGGTTGGGCATTTTGGGAGCACCAAGTAACATCCCCTGGTGCTCCTGAGTACTGGACCAAAATACCCTATTGGCCTGAATATAAGACTATGTTTTTTTCCCAATGGAAATATCCCAAAAATGGAGTCGTCTTATATTCAGGGGCTATACTATTTGACATTCAATGTTCCTTTTTCTGTAAATGAGGCTTGAAAAACGAGGGTCGTCTTATAAACGAGCCGTCTTATATTCGGGACAATACGGTACTTATGTGCACCCCTGCATGTAGATATATAGAGATACTGTAGATACATATAGATATAGGAGGCATTCTTAGGGTTAGTGCTTCACAATACAACAATATATTTCATCTAGACTAGACATCTAGAAAATTTCTGTCGTCTAACATGAGCGGTTGTATCGGTTGTATGCTTTACGGAAGTGCTGCCACGGATTGTATTAATCCCGTGATTAATCCCAGACAGGACGTGAATGACAGTCAACGGGAGCATGCAGGAGCGGGAGTGACATTGATCATTCAGTCATAATGATCGTTTTCAGCCGGTCATGCTGTCCCAGATAACGAACAGAGCACCCATATATTTGGTCATCTTTCTTTGAGCCATCACTATTTTGAGTTGTCGGCAAGTCAAAAGAACTATATGGTTTACTTAGCACTAGTGTTCTAAATACACCTCGTCTGCCAAAGTGATGCAGCAAAGGCAGTGCGTTATATGCTGTATATAACATTGTACAGTATGGTATCTTGTAGGAAACATTCTTTGGGTTATATCTAACATATTGTATGGTATGTTGTCTTCTAGGAAACATTGTTAGGGGTATATCTTTCTAGGAAACATTCTTAGGGGTATATCTAACATATTGTATGGTATCTTCTAGGAAACATTCTTAGGGGTATATCTAACATATCGTATGGTATCTTCTAGGAAACATTCTTAGGGGTATATCTAACATATCGTATGGTATCTCTGGGAAACATTCTTGGGGGTATATCTAACATATCGTATGGTATCTTCTAGGAGACATTCTTAGGGGTATATCTAACATATCGTATGGTATCTCTGGGAAACATTCTTGGGGGTATATCTAACATATCGTATGGTATTCTAGGAGACATTCTTGGGGGTATATCTAACATATCGTATGGTATCTCTGGGAAACATTCTTGGGGGTATATCTAACATATCGTATGGTATTCTAGGAGACATTCTTAGGGGTGTATCTAACATATCGTATGGTATCTTCTAGGAGACATTCTTAGGGGTATATCTAACATATCGTATGGTATCTCTGGGAAACATTCTTAGGGGTATATCTAACATATCGTATGGTATTCTAGGAGACATTCTTAGGGGTGTATCTAACATATCGTATGGTATCTTCTAGGAGACATTCTTAGGGGTATATCTAACATATCGTATGGTATCTCTGGGAAACATTCTTAGGGGTATATCTAACATATCGTAGGGTATTCTAGGAGACATTCTTAGGGGTATGTCTAACATATCGTATGGTATTCTAGGAGACATTCTTAGGGGTATATCTAACATATCGTATGGTATCTCTGGGAAACATTCTTAGGGGTATATCTAACATATCGTAGGGTATTCTAGGAGACATTCTTAGGGGTATATCTAACATATCGTATGGTATTCTAGGAGACATTCTTAGAGGTATATCTAACATATCGTATGCTATCTTCTAGGAGACATTCTTAGGGGTATATCTAACATATCGTATGGTATTCTAGGAGACATTCTTAGGGGTATGTCTAACATATCGTATGGTATTCTAGGAGACATTCTTAGGGGTGTATCTAACATATCGTATGGTATCTTCTAGGAGACATTCTTAGGGGTATATCTAACATATCGTATGGTATTCTAGGAGACATTCTTAGGGGTATATCTAACATATCGTATGGTATTCTAGAAGACAGTCTTAGAGGTATATCTAACATATCGTATGGTATTCTAGGAGACATTCTCCGCGTCCTAGAGAAGCCAGAGGAACAGTGGTGGAACGCAGCCAACCAGGAGGGCCGGGCAGGCATGATCCCCGTCCCGTACGTCGAGAAGTATCGTCCCGGCTCGCCCACCTCGGGCGGTGGCGGCGTGGGTCCCGGGGGCGTTTCGGGGGCCCCGGGGACGCCCGGCGGCGGTCCCGGCGGGGCGGCGGTGGGGCCGCCGCTCCTCGGGCCCTCGGCCTCGCAGCAGGACGGGGCGGGGGGCCCAGGGGTGCCCGGCGGGCCCCTGGGGGACCCGGGGCAGTACGCCCAGCCCGTGGTGGCCAACACCCAGCTGCCCAACCTGAGCAACGGGCCGGTCTACGCCCGCGCCATCCAGAAGAGAGTGCCCAACGCCTACGACAAGACGGCCCTGGCGCTGGAGGTACCTATCATTAATTCTATGATAAACCCACTGTGTTCACTTCTAGTTTACTTCAATTAATTTACACGTAATTTAGTAATACCCTCAGTGATTAATTTTATAGCTCTAGGTTAAGAACAGGAGTTTTTAGCACTTGTGGTTAGATTTTTCTAACCACAAGTTGTAATGGGACCGGTGGATGACTTTGGGTGACGGACCTGCCGATTTATGGCAAGACTGTTGCGAACCAGGCAGGATCATAACAATAGCCTCTAGAACTCCGGTTTGGATTAATTACACTCCGCCTTCTTGACTAAAAACAGTCTCCGAGACACTGCGGGACTCTTTGCGGACAGAGTTCTCCATTTTTTCGGCTCATGGTGTTAGCGGTAAATGTAACTAAAGAGTAAAATGTGTCAACCCTTTAATCATTGTCTGATCACTGGTTAGACTGGCATATTCACTATAGCGTCAACCCCTAACAATGTACTTGTTAATTTAATTTGTACCATTGATTGTTTTACTGTAAGGAGTAAAACGTTTGAGTATATATATTTTCCTCAACTTTTGTATTTCCTTCTCAGAAGCAAACAGAAAGAGCACAATGTCCTCTGGCTTGCAGTGCATACACACACGACGCACGCACGCGTGCACACACAAATATGTGTCCAAACCAACGCCCTCCCAGTGCAACGCCCGGCCCGCTCTATTTGTTTAGTCGTAGTTTTACAATGGACTGTTGAAGACAGACACAGTCAGTCAGACAGACAGGCAGCATTCTGCATTCATTATCTCTGAATGGACTCCCAACACAGACCACGTTATGTCTGCTTATCAACGTCTGCTTGTCTGACTGAAACTAGACTGAAATGAAACTTCTCAGATGACTAAAATATGACTACACCTAATAGTCACACGCGGCAGGTTTCATATGTTTAAAGGGGGGAGTAACATGAAATTCAAACTTTTCATTTTTGTGTGTGTGTGTTTTTTTATTGTACTTCCATGTGTGATTTCTAACCCCACAAATTATCTAGTTTGAACAACCAGTCGTTCATATCATAGAGGATCTTTAATGTAAATTGCTCTCAGAAACATCTCGTTTGATTGTGGCCTCATAGTGTTGTCATCAATACTCCCTGCTTCGTAGAATTCCTCATTTAGTCTCCCAGTTCCAATTTTGCAATACCGATACCATTAGAAATAAGTTTAAGATATCAGAGATTGACATCTCTCTGGCATACTGTATATCTATGATATCGAGGCCCACATCAATAAACCAATGAAAATTAAGCTGACCTGTTTTTATTCCCATTGCTCCACAATCACAGGTGGCTTTTAGTTATAGTCAGAAATACTCTTTAAACCCATTCTGACATCCAGACAGTGTATTACTATTGCTTAAAATCATCACGTTAAACATGATCTGGTAGAAAGACACATCGCGGTAAAGTGGCATTGCTGAGCGACTATTGTAAACAAAAACAGTCCATGTGTCGTGCCGTCTCTCTCTCTCTCTCTCTCTCTCTCTCTCTCTCTCTCTCTCTCTCTCTCTCTCTCTCTCTCTCTCTCTCCCCCCCCCGGAAGGGATGCGAGCTCTGATTGGTTCAGAAACTTCAGATTAGAGGGCTGCATCGGGAACGGGACTCCGCGGGTCCCACGGGACCCGACGAAAAATGTTACGGCGCGGGTGGCATGAAAATGCCTGCGGGAGGGAGAGGAGGGCGGTCAAGATAAAATAAGCGGGACCCGCAAAATCCCACTTACTCCTGTAATTAACCACATGATGATGCAGAGCTTATATAATACCAAAATATGCCTGTCTGAGGAGAACGATCCATACAGCGCTCGACAATGATCAATATGTTACCAAAGCAAAGCGCATGTAAGAGTGCACCACATTCATTAGTAGCCTAATCGTCTTGATAGCGGAGTTTGTTTTCCTCATTCCCTGCGATGGATTCACTGCCTCTTTGCTTTCCCTGTGTGAGTCTGCTGCGTTGGACATGGTCACTCGAAACAGAACACAGAACAAGATGCGTACAAACTATAGGCTTGTCCTAGTAAGCAACCACCACCAGCACGCGTCCCCCCCCCCTCTCTGTCGACCATGTGACTCCACTGTCTGATAAAGCCCACCACTATATATTAGGCCTACATATTATGCATAGGGCCGACGCCGCAAACCTATAATATTTGTCCAGCCGTTTTCCCATCTCTCTGACTGTGAGCTGCTCTACTCATTGTAAATGTTCTACCTTTAGTGGGACTAATCGATGGACAGAAATCTGGCGGGAGCGGGCGGGAATAATCAGTCCCGTGCAGGGCTCTACTTCAGATCAGTGTTTTTTTTTTAGGCTGAAACTTCAAAGTGCTTCAAATGTCGTTGCTGTGTCAGTGCTCCTTTACGAATCACCACATTGCATGTGTTCATGGGAGGGGTTGACACTAAGGTCTCCGAGGCACTTGCCCATCGGGCAAGTGCAAGTCAGGTTCTACTTGCCCTCAGGTCATGGTCACTTGCCCCCGAAAAATATATATGTAAATTTTGCATTTAAGTTTACTTCCTACTTGGGTGCTTTCCCTGAGAGGGTTCTAACTCTTGAGAGTGTAAAAATGAAACCAAATGGACCCTTGCGGGTCCATTTGGTTTCATTTTTACACCCTCAAGAGTTAGAATTCATCATGTTAATTAGCGGTCACAGACCCAGTGGTCCCTGACCCCAGCAAAATGATAGTTTGGAACCAAATGGACCTAGGAGAGAGATAGGTAGAGATAGCTAGAAAGCAGGGAAAGACATAGAGGCAGAGTGCAATGACTGCCTTCAAGACAAATTTATCTTGTTGTGTTGTGTTATAGTGCACTAAGTTGCACACTTGCCCGATCGGGGCAACCAGGTAGCAGTCTTCACTTGCCCCACCATTTTTTTTTACTTGCCCCGGGCAAGCGGGCAAGTGTTAGTGTCAAGCCCTGGATCATACACCCTCCCCCGTGGTGAACGGTTCCGTCTCTTCTCTTCCTACCAGGTGGGCGACATGGTGAAGGTCACCAAGATCAACGTGAACGGCCAGTGGGAGGGGGAGTGCAAGGGTCGCCGGGGTCACTTCCCCTTCACACACGTGCGTCTCTTGGAGCAGCACGGCCCCGAGGACGAGAGCTGAGCCCCCCCTGGAGGACTGGAGGACTTACACACTACACGACACACACTACACACACACACACACTAACACACAGGCTTCCTGGTTTGGAACGCGTTCAGTTAAAGGGGAAGTCCACCCATTTTCAACGTTTTAATATAATATAATAATACCCTAGAGGTGCTGGGTGGACATGATAAAACGTTCCCCCCCCATTCTGTGTTCCCAAGAAATGGAGGTCTGAAGAAAACCACTAACATGGTGAAACATCTTGGTGACGACATCATCAAGATGTGTTTTCGCCACGTTAATGATTTTTCTTTCAGACCCATTTTTCCTGAGAGGGTACAAATGTGAACCAAATGGACCCGCTAGGGTCCATTTGGTTCACATTATGTACCCTCTCAGGAAAATGTTGAAAATGGGTGGGATTCCCCTTTAAGTGTTCAGAGCCTAGATTCTACCACAATTGGGGAGCGTTAGTACTTCTGGATGTCTTATAAATCCTGATCACGTTTTCTATGTTATAATTGGTCCTCAATATTTCATGTTAAAACGTTCACAGTGGCAAAATAGATCTGCACCCAATAGAGTGCCAAACCTACGCGTTGTGCACAAGTAGGCCATGGCCTGCTTGGACCTGAAAGGGTCCATTTTTTTTTTTTTTTTTTTTTTTTTTTTTTCATGTTTACACTCTCAAAGAGTTACACCATTTAGCCTGGGGGACCACCTGGAACCCTCTCGAGGACCACTGGTTGTCCCTGCACCACCTGTTGAAAACCCCCTGCTATAAACAATTCAATTATGCGTTAAAGCGGAACTCCATCCATTTTCAACATCTAATATGTCATTAGTATACCCTAGAGGTGCTGGGTGGACATGACAACAAAAAAAAGTTCCCCCATTCTGTGTTCCCAAAAAAATGGAGGTCTGAAGAAAACCACTAACATGGTGAAACATCTTGATGACATCATCAAGATGTATTTTCACCATGTTAATGTTTTTCTTTAGACGCTTCTTTTTTCTCAGAGCGTGGAAATGGAATTTGTATGCTCTCAGAAAAAAATGTTGAAAATGGGTGGAATTCCCCTTTAACGGTTTTAATCAATTCGTAATTATTAACGTTTTCCAATTGTGGAGGGTCTGCCTCACGGACTGAACCTGTTTACTAGATGCTGGAAGGATCATTACACACACACACACACACACACACACACAGAAAGAAAAGCACACAAGAGAGAGAGAGAGAGTGAGCGAGCGAACGAGCGAGAGAACATGGACGATATATATTCCACCGAGAGCGTGGAGTCGCCGTGATCTGAACCTTCTTTGATCTTCTGCCGTTAATTTCTTTACCCCCCCGATGATGAACGTTAATTGTTTGTTTGTTTGTTTGTTTTTTGTCTTGTAGACAGTATGTACCTCCCAACACCACCCCTGCCAAAAAACAACAACCCTACTCCTTATATACCCCCCACCCCGCCCCGCCACCCGATGAACCACCCAAACCAACACTAAAACCTTGTATAACCAAGTTTTTCTTTTTTATGCTTTCCTTTTTTTGTTTCTTTGGTTTTTGCACCTCCTGCATCAGAAGTATTTGGAGTGGTGGAGGATGGGGGCGGGCGCAGCACGTACACACACACGCACGCACACACACGCACGCGCACACACACACACACACACACACACACACACACACACACACACACACACACACACACACACACACAGCAGTCAACCATTGGAGCAAGAACCAAGACATGAGAAGACTTCTTCCAGTTGTTGTTGTTTTTTTTTTTTTTTCTTTTTCTTTTCTTTGTTCGCTTTTTTTGTCCTGGTCAGGTGACCTGTTAATTTACGTCATCATCAGACTTAAAAACCAGGAAGTGGAAACACCCGCGCGCACGCACACACACACATGCACTACTCGCTCCTAACATCCATGGGGGTGAAATTATCCCTCAATGCCTTCTGACTGAAATCTATAAATGAGTATTGGCGGGGACGGGGCTTCCCTCCGCTACTGTGTCAGTTTTATTTTATTTTATTTTTTGCCTTGTGGTAATCTACCGGAGCTGTGGTTTATCAACCAGTTTGGTCCCCAATGCAGATAAATGAGTGGTTTTCAACCTTTTTGACACCAGGGACCACCATTTATTCAGCATTTGAGCCACGGACCACCATTTGATGACATTTTAGCCCCAAAGACTTAAAACGAAAGAATTCTTTTGGTTTTGTTCACAATTCCAGGCTGAATTTTGCAAACAAAACCAGGGTAGACTTCTTAATTAAATAGTGCTAATTCAAATGATGCATATTTTAACTGTTGAGAGTGTGAAAATGAAACCAAATGGACCCGCAAGGGTCCATTTGGTTTCATTTTCACACTCTCAAGAGTTACATCTGGTTAACCAACTTTCCATCATTTAGCCTGCGGACCACCTGGAACCCTCTCAAGGACCACTGGTGGTCCCCGGACCACCTTTTGAAAACCCCTGCGATAAATGATGGAATTGCAAACCAAAATTACCATTACTTTTTTTATGAAATGGTTTCATTTTGTTGCTGTTGTAGCGTTACATTACTGTTAAACATGATTTACATTACTTTCATTAGTAATCTTCATTACTTCAGTACTTTCAGTTTTTTTTTTTTTTTTTTTTTTTTTTCGGTTGGAGAGGCTAAATGTCATCCGATGGTGTGGCTCGAAAGCTGAATAAGCTGTGAAACTGGTTGAAAACCCACAACATGACTCGTCGTTACGTCGATTCATGCCACATGCCACACCTCCCGTGGTTCTAATCTTTCCTGCCTTGCTTAACGGCTCCTTAATTTCGTGCCAACCGTTTTTCTTTCTTTGCCGTGACTCCTGGGGTTGATGGCAACGTATGGTAGTTCAACCCCCATCGGGTGTGTCTGTCAGAAGATGTTGAGGGACGATTCCCCTCCCACACACAAACACTTTAGCCCCACCCCCCCACCACGCCCCCTCATGTTGTCCTATCAGGATGTCCGTGTTCACAGAAAGAGGAAACGTTCGCACTCTGAAAGAATATCACGTGTGCCAAGATTTGTGCCACATGTTCATGACGTTTTTAAAAAAGAATGGCAAATCCTCAAACTCATTACCATTCTACCACCAACACTTGAATGTGATGGGAGAAGGCAACACAGTCTTCACAGCATTTAAAAAAAAAAGTGTCCCAAAAAGTATTATTTTCCCAGATATTTCGGCATTGCAACAAATATATTTATATCGAAAGTCAAACAATGCGGCGAAAAACAATCAACAGTAATTGCAGATGCCACCAGACATGGACTGGCACAGAAAATCAGTGCTGGTGTTTTGTGGACTTTGCCGGGCCCGAACCCCGAAGACGGCTAAAAGATGCCACTATGTTCGTTTCGTTTTTGTTTTCATTTTCTTATTGTTTTGGCTTAGCCCCAGCGCTATAACTCGGTGGCCTGCGCCACCTAGTGGCCTGGACAAGATCCAAAATGCACTAGTGGCACTTCCAAAATGCACGAGTGGCACTTCCAAAATGCACGAGAATGCGCTAGATGCTAGCCTGGAACATACAGATCAGGAGATCAGAGATGTGTTAAAAAATTCACATGATGAATATTTTAGCACCCCCTCCAGGGTGGCCTGGCAAAGGCAAAATTGTCCCGGTGGGAAAATATGTGCCAATCCGCCCCTGTCCTGGGGGGTCAAATTTTGGGCAGGCACGCCTCAAGGGTTCTAGCGTGTAACAATTGGAACCAAAATAGACCCTTTAATTAGGACGCTAACAAAACAAAAACATCTTTCTGTGAACACGTCGTCCATATTTGTCTTGTTTGTGATGACACTAGTAATCACCTTCTCTCCTTCACTACACTACAGAAACCAAGTTCCCTTTTGTACTAAACAAAAAAAAGTGGTAAATACTATAATAGAATTGTCTATATATATAAAATATACCATTACATCTAAATATGGTAAACATTTTGTCCGTTTTTTTTTGTTTGTTTGTTTTTAAATCATTTAAGGTTGTGTTTTATTTGCCTTTTCTTTTTCTCCACCTTGTGTTGCCAAGGACTGTGGGTAATTTACATGTGACTGTCTTAAAAACGTGCACACGCGTGCACACACACAAACACACTATGTCTTTCCACGTTAGGTTGAGGAAATTACTTTTTTTTAATCCATTAATGCATTTAGAACAGATTTTACTAAATGTCAGTTTTCATTAAAAAAACAACAACACACATACAACCCTGTTATGACAAAATAATAACCTGTTTATATAATCACTGGTCCACAAACTATTTCATGCCAAGGACACCCAGAATTATCTGTATTTTTGGCCACAGTGCCCAAAAGGCCCCCATCTGAAAATATGTTCTTCTAGGGACCAGGGCTGCAACTTAACCGTTGTTTTCATAATCGATTCGTTGGCTGAGTAGTGAGTACTTAATCGATCAAGTGATTGATATTATTCATACGATTCATACTAGATTACGGCACTTCTGTAGCTATCGCCTTAAAAACATACTTTAGTTATTGGAGACATGTTCTGGCCAACAAAAAAAGAGAAATCATTCAAAAACAAATTTGATTCACTGCTCATTAGGCTGCTATTAGGATACAATCTGAACAAAAGTGAATTAAAGCAAGCAACTCATGGTGACTTTAGGCATATTCTGGCTGCATACATTTGGTTAAAGAATAGATACACACTCTTAGTCCTAACCTTTAACTCAAATAGGTCATTTAAAAAATAAATATTCAAGCCTTGTGTTTTGTTCTTGATGCTAGAATCATACTATAAATATGAAAAATCAAAGTAATATTTTGATCTGCAGTTTAGTTACACTGGAGAAAGAAACTATGGTTAAAGGTATTAGAGGTAACTATTGTGCACCAAAGTACAAACACTGTTTGCAAACAGATTTCTTTAACCTCACCTACACTCTATTGGCTCATTATATGAAACTGCTGGAGTTTGTTTATCCGATTAATCCAGGGGTTTTCAACCTTTTTCATTCCAGGGGTTTTACACCGTTTTGCCAACGAAACGGTGTAAACTTCTTAATTAAGTGGTGCTAATTCAGATGATGAATATTTTAACTCTTGAGAGTGAAACCAAATGGACCCGCAAGGATCCTTTTCGTTTCATTTTTACATTCTCAAGAGTTACATCTGGTTAACCAACTTTCCATCAATTAGCCTGAGGACCACCTGGAACCCTCTCAAGGACCACTGGTGGTCCCCGGACCACCTGTTGAAAACCCCTGGATTAATCGATAGCCAAACTAGTTGACAACTAATTAAATAATTGATTTGATTACAATAAATCGTTGCAGCCCTACTAGCGATCCCCGCTACTCCCAGAAGCGAAGATTTCAAAGGACCTTTGAAATATACAAGTGCATGGCGCGCCACTCGGTGAGTGCTGCGATAGCTGCTTGTAAATCTGATATTTTTTTCAATAGCCAAGTATAAATAACACTTAAAACACCAAAAGATAATACAATATATTTTTTTTTGTTTTGTCATTTTTTTAATATTATTTTGCAATTACAACTATGGTTTACCAAAATAATGCTTTTTAAACACTACATGTATTTGCTCACCGGGCAGGAAGTGATGTCCCTGGGCAGGAAGTGACATCATCCTCATTACCTCAATAAAATAAATTGTAAGACACTACTAGAGGTTACTGTTGGAAGTGACAGTTGTTTAGTTGTACTTAATTCTTTGTAGTTTTGCAAACGGTCTGCAGCCACAGGGGCGGATCTAGGCATGGGCATGGGGGGGTCAATGCCCCCCTAAATGCCCAGTCTGCTCCACCAAACATGATGGCATGCAAAACAACCCAAGATTAAAGTGCTTATATTTAAAATGACACTACTGCTGCTATTAACTAACTATAATCGTCTCACCACTAAACCGATAGCATTTCATCATTGAAAACAGAAAACTCTCTGAGTCAGACCTTTAGCTTTATGCATGCTGTGTCTGTTGCAACTTCAACAACAACTGACATTATTATTGATGCTTAATTGCCTAATAAAAGTCCTGTAACCAAAAATGGTATGGGTGTGGCTTCATCGCCCGTGGCACGAAGCCGCACCTATACCAACATCCGCACCTCCATTGAATATCTGAAAGTTGGGCCTGTTTCCCCAAGGAGGAAACGGCCATTTACATTTCTAAAGCAAGTGTCACGAATACTACTAAACTGGACCACATATTTTCGGAAAAACCTAACTTTGGGAATTATTTCCTCCTCCTTAACAATTGGTATTGCGTCTCATATCGTTTAATCATTGATTAGTCATCTTTACAACAAGGTATGGCGTGTAGGGATTGGACAGTCATGGAACGAGTGGCGCTGCTAAAATTGAATGTTGTTCTGTCGGCATTTGTGTTGACTCCTGTGTTGCTGGCAAGTGTGTGACCGTCACAGGTGTGTGCCACTCAGTCACAGGTGTGTGCCACTCAGTCACAGGTGTGTGCCACTCAGTCACAGGTGTGTGCCCGGCACATAAGCATGGGTCCTGTCACTTTCTTGACTTTGTTTATGCTCCAAGCAGCAGCAGCAGCAGTACCACTGGTGGAAATAAAGATGCCACGTTTGTACCTTCAGGATAAGGGCCGTACGATATAGACTAGAGCAATTGGAAGTTGGTGTTCGCCCTGATACCATTTCACAACTTAACACCGTTTCATGAGACCCTAAAATGCCCTCAAAGCAAGGGCTGAAAGCAGGCCATTTGCCATTTTGGCTTTTTTTTGTTTCTTTGTTTTTTGAGGGTGCAACCCTCATGTCCAGGTGGAGAAAGTAATTCCCAAAGTTAGATTTCCGAACGTATGTTTCCGCCTTCACTTTGACAAATTTTAGAGTCCTCATGGGTAGTGTTCTAGGCAAGACCCTCTAAATCGAGACCGAGACCTGGGGGGGGTCAAGACCAAAATGAGACCGAGACAATCACGGACTTGGTCAAGACGTGACTAGCACCTAGGGGTCGAGAACAAGACCTAGAGGGGTGTAGACCAAGGCCGAGGCCAAGGACTTCTGTTCTGTAGCAGGGCTGCCCAAAAGGTAGATCGTGATCTACCAGTAGATCACGCAGGCCATGCAGGTAGATCACATGACTGTCCCCTAAAATGTATAGATCTGTAACTCTTAATAGCGTTAAAATTTTGCGCTCTCAAGAGTTAAATTATATTTAAACATCTGAATTACGTAATTTCAAGAGTCCACACAATTAGAAAATGGAGAATAACTGTTATTTTGGCCAACGTTTTTCCAGTTCACTTTCCCGATTGTGGACAAAAATGTGAAAGTTCTTAGTTGTGGGTGCAAGACTAAACTCAACATCACAAACTGTCAACTCAAACCCCAAATACTGTTTTCAAACGTCAGTGATAGCATATACAAGAAAACCTTCCAATTCACCCCCTCCATTTTTTTCATTATAAGTGCATTCTTAAACCCGTATAAAACAGTATAAGTAACACCATCACCAACTATTTCAAAGTCAAACTTTTTTGGGGGGGTCTAAGGGTCTTGAAATGTTTTTTATTTTTTAGTTTTTTATGTGTAGATCTTGTTGAGCCGGTATTTTGAAAGTAGCTCTCAAGTCAAAAAAAAGTGTGGGCACCCCTGTTCTGTAGTAATAGTACAACATAACACATTACAAAGACTTTAGTTGATAGTGTACAATACTAACTGTCGGTTTGCTGACTACTAGCGATATGTGCGTCAGCAGGCGCTGCGCTCTGTATAAGACAGCTGCCTTTATGAATGGGCTCCTCGGTCCGCCCAATGGATATAGAACATTTCCTTTGCATTGTCTCGTCTTGAGTGACATTTGAGACATTTGCTCCGAGATTGTGACAAGACCAAGACAAGACCACGGTAATCACCATGGTAATCCGTCACCTTTGCCGATGGCTGTTTGCTTTAACGATTTTGACCGCTACAGCGATTGCTGTAATGTGCCTATGTGTTCTCTGTACCTCAACTCTTTCAATCTATGGTTCTGGGTGCATCCCTAAACACGATGATACAAAGCCAATGTTGCCGTTTCCATTCCTATATTCTTCGATGAAGTTACTATTATTGTTACAGGCCCATACTGCTCCAGTTGAGTCGTATTCCAAATGACCTTTCACCTTTCCAGGTTTATTTTGAGCAGTGTAGCCCCTGTATTCAGCTATAGAAGTGACTGTGACAATTCCACCCATTTCCAATGGGTCGAATTTTAATTGCAAGGACATGAATTAGGCTACACAGACCCCCCATTTAATGCCAATTCTCTTTATGGAACCCTCGATTTATATTGTGAAACCACTGTTAATGTAACTCTGATTGTGTACATCTCTAACAGGTCCATTTGGTTCCATTTGTATACTGAGTTACAAACACAAGGCTCCATTTGGTTCCTATAACTATACTCAACAAAAATATAAATGCACACTTTTGTTTTTGCTCCCATTTTTCATGAGATGGACTTAAAGATGTAAAATTCATTCCAGATACACAATATTACCATTTCGACAGTGTGTAACAGTTCCTAATATCCAGCAACTTTGCACAGCCATTGAAGAGGAGTGGACCAACATTCCACAGGCCACAATTGGCAATCTGATAAACTCTTTGCGAAGATGTGTTGCACTGCATGAGGCAAATGGTGGTCACACCAGATACTGACTAGTTCTGAGTCCCCAGACCCCCAATAAAAAAAAGATAATAATAATCAGGGCGGCCATTTATTGTGGACAATCTAAGGCACGCCTGTGCACTTCTCATGATGTCAGATCTGCATCTTGATGTGGCACACCTGTGAGGTGGGATGGATTATCTCTGCAAAGCATAAGTGCTAACTATCACACATTCAGACAGATTTGTGAACAATGTTTGAGAGAAATGGTACTGTAGTATTTTGTATCTAGAATTAATTGATCTTTATGTCCATCTCATGAAAAATGGGAGCAAAAACAAAAGTCTTGCGTTTATATCTTTGTTGAGTATGTCTCAAATTTTGCTATCTTCTGAAACTCCCTCAACTACGAGCCACATGCCATAGAATGTCACCATTGATGTGTGTGACTGTGCATGTCATATCTATGGTGCATGTGCAACTATCACCACATTGTAAAGGAAGAGAGAGCTTGAAGAGAGAGCTTGATCCACTTTACAACCATATTATGTCACTTTGCCATGTGTTTATGTTTTGCCTGCACGAACACACTGCCCACTTCCTTATAGAGTATGTTGGTGTTTCCAAGATTCACTTGAGTGAGTAGACTGCTGTACAAACAGTTGCAACTATGTCTCATTCTTTGTTATGGTTTATGTTGCACAGACCTTTGCCTATACATATATTACCACTGTCTCCCTCCATATTCCATTTCTCCCCATTACTGCTGCATTACCTCCCTGTTCATGTTCATACTGTTTTGTAATGTAATGTTACTCACTACTATTACAATTCCTCTTACTGTATATCCAAAAATTAAGTTGCCTATGACGAAAGGTGTTGCGAAGTGTCCAAAAATACATTACTCAACATTTTTCCAGATTTGACTGAGCACCAGTTGACAGTGTATGCACAATGGCGCAAACTCTAGATTTTTTATTGTGTCTAGTAAATAATATGTGTGTGTGTGTGTCACACACACACACACACACATATTATTTACTAGAGGGGCCCGAGCCCCCATGAGAATGGAAGACTTAAGGGGCTCTGGGGCTCATGTAGCCCTACTGTGTACAGGCACATGCGGGGCTGGTGTTGTTGTTTTTTTTTTCAGCCCCCATGAGCACGGACACAGGATAACGCCCTGGTGTGTGTGTGTGTGTGTGTGTGTGTGTGTGTGTGTGTGTGTGTGTGTGTGTGTGCGCGCGCGTGTGTGCGTGCATGCGTGCGCGTGCGTGAGAGAGCACAAAATATGGCATATGATTTGCCATTTAAAGGCAACAACTGCTCAATAGCTACAAATACAAATTTTAATATATGAATTATATATTGCTGACATAATTATTGAATTATTGAGTAATCATCATTCAGTAACAGTGGTAGAACTGCAACTCAATTTAAAGAGGGGTTGATTGATTGATTGGTTGATGATTGATTGAGAGTGTATCCCTGCATTTACAACCCAAACATCTACATTCATGTTCGGATTTCAAATATAAAGTTCTCTCATCTCACAGATGTCGGGAATCTCCTCGGCTTGGTAGAAGTACCATTACCTCCACTATTGTTACATAAAACATTTAAATCACATATTTGGACATTTGACCCGCAGAGTTATAATGGGAGCAGAGATGCAATACACCTCCCAACCGATAGGATGTTGGTCAAGAAAGAAATGGCCACAGATTTGATTAAAACACCTTTTTATGTAACAATAGTGTACAAATTGGTACTTCTGCCCACCCGAGGACCACGTTAACATCCTGGAAAGTGGGCCGGGACCTTTATATTTAAAATATTTTACTTTAATGTGGAAGTGTGCGCAGTAAACAGATCGAGTGCAGAAGACCAGGCTGCAGTTCCGCCATGACCGTCCCGTCCGTCCCCATCCGTGGCCGGAGGGAGGGAGTCTATTCCCGGATGGAGTTCCTCCGTTCCTCCGCCATCTTTGTTCCCACCACCACCAAACAAACTGCTACCGGGTGGAGAGAGAGAGAGAGGTTGGTACTCTGTAGCTAAACCTGAAAATCTACATACCCTAAAAAATCCCTAACGCTTCAAACTAAACCCTACTGCCGCACCGCGCCGAGCCTCTGCGTCTTCCAGGCCCCGACCTCCACAGCCTCTGTCCCCGCTAGCACCCAGTCAGCCAGCCCCGGCCAGGACCCTCCACCCCACCCAGGGAAGAGACCCAGACCACCACCACTAGCAGCAGCATCCATGGCGGACAGAGAGCACTCCGTGTACCAGGCCAAGCTGGCCGAGCAGGCGGAGAGATACGACGGTAAGACCAACACCCACACCCCCCGGTCCTCTGCTCCACTCCTCCCACCCACCGCTGCCCTGGTCGTCTGTCCCCGCAAGCGGCGGCCATGCACCGGCGTCCCCCTCCTCTCCTCTCCTCTCCTCCCCTCCCCGCTGCCCCTGATCTGCTGTCCCCGCAACGGCCCCGGCCGGGGAGTCGCTCAGTCCAGAGCCATCTAGTAGAAGAGTTGCGACATATGAGGGGTCAGAAACTGAGCGTTCGAGCGCTGTTCATGCAGCACAAATAGGGACAAACTGGAGTTGGAAATGAATTGTTTTCAAGGAAGGCGGCGCAAAAACGAGCTGTATTATCCATGTTTCAACATGTCGACGGTAGGCCTATTGTACAGTAATGTCATCGTACAATAATGTTTATGCTGTAAAAAACCAAAAAAACAAAAAACAAAAAATCTAAAATAAAGTGATTAAGATCATTAAAGCTGGGAGTCCAATGCATTTCTGCGGGTCCAGGACTTGTCCCTATTTGTTGTCCCAATTCTCCATTCAAATCTAAGTAGAAGAGCCGCCATTGGACTGGCCCCATGAAGTGGACGGAGTTGTCGTGACTCTGTCTACACTCTGGCTCTGGCTCAGTCTTCTTTACCGCCCCCATCTCTCGGCAAGAGACCGACTCCGATTCCCCGGTCCGCGTCTTCTGTCCGCGGTTGGGGTGGGGGCGGGGGGCAGAGGATCTGGAGGGGGGCAGCACCGTACGGCCGCCGCCGCTCGGCCCGGCCCGGGGCCCTCCGCTCCTCTCCTCTCCCTCCACCCCGCTACCCTGGTTCTCTTGTCCCCGGCTGAAGGAGCCACCATGCCGCGGGCCGGGCTGGGGCGGGGCGGGGCGCGCCGGGGGTTGGGAGGAGGAGGAGAGGAGGACGTAGATGGGCTTTCTTTTAGAGTTAAAATGGCGGAGAAGCAGTGATTATTGTGTTATGTGTGGAAATATAAATAATAATAAAGTAATAACGACTGTATGGCTGAATGACTGAGCAGCACATTCGCTTACACTGCCCAGAGCCTCCTAAGAGTAGACATTTACGACATCTCCGTTCACTTCTTGAGGCCTAGTCCATTGGCGTGTTCTTCTGCATAAACGTCTATTGAATGGGGACGACCGGAAGTTACAAATTGCTTCGGAGTCTTGTGGGCTTGTGCGACTACATGCACCACGTGACCCAGGCTGTTTTCTGACTCCTCAATGTCGCAACTCGGTCTATACTGGATGGCTCCGACAGTGACTAATATGATGTGCATTTTGGTTGATTGGTTGTTGATAAACGCTGAATCTGCCTCGGTTTGGAAAGAAATGAATGTAGTTTTAACTTTAGTTATCGAAACTAGCTGTGGTTACTTATTGATTTGAGGTGAAAATGTGTCTCTATATGATATTTATAATGTTGCGTTAATGTATTATACAGAACTCACAGACCAACATGTTATGTCTCTGCTACCACTTTATCATTTATTTGTGTATTTATGGTGTAATTATTATTGTTATGAGTCGGCTATAACGTTAATTGCTTCACACACACACAGCGACTCGAGCTATTCATTGTACCCGTGGTGTGAACAGCCCTGCTTGGCCATGCTGCTGTCCACAGTCTGTCGGCCCACTGGAGTTAGCTTGTTAGCTTAGCTTAGAGCCATCTAGTGTCAGAGTGGCGACATTGAGCGGCCAGAAACATAGCTGCGGTTCATGCAGCCTTCTGTAGTTGAAATGCATTGTTTAAAACGAGGGCGGCGCAAATAAGAGCTATTTTAGGTTTAAAGTGCTGTAGCAACTAAAGGCGATGCAATGTTTATGCTGTACTATTAGCCTACTACAAAACAATCTAAATTAAATAAAGGGATTTAAGATCACTAAAGCTGGGCTGTAGCCTCATTCCATTGCATTTCTGCCTACTTAAGTCCGAGTACTTGTCCCTATTTTTTGTGTCCATTCTCAGTAGAAGTCTATGCAGAAGAGCCCTCACTAGACCCTAGCTCTATATTATGACAGTAATCACTGCTATAGTGTGTGTTCAGTAACAGTGGTTAATAGTTTTCATGTTTCTCCAGTCCTTTATGGAACAGAAAATAGGGGTTCATGTCAGAATATCTGTTTTATCCAATTAAAGAACACAGATTAAACAATTGGAATTTGAAGTGATGAAAAATAAGCAATTGACACATTTGAGAGCACATCTCTGGAGCGCTATAAAAATGAATTAAATAGCTAGATTTCGGTCACCTACCTAAACATGCATCTGTCCAAAACATTGGGTTTATTTTCATGATTTCCGAGGTGTTTGTCTGCGATGCAAACGTCTATATATAAATACTTAATGGGGGCGCAATTACATTTGCTAATAGTTCTCAATAAAGAGCTGTTCTGGGACATGTGGAGCGTTGTCCAGGGTGTTTTGGAGAAGGGAGAAGAGTCTGGGACATGTGGAGCGTTGTCCAGGGTGTTTTATAGAAGCGAGAAGAGTCTGGGACATGTGGAGCGTTGTCCAGGGTGTTTTGGAGAAGGGAGAAGAGTCTGGGACATGTGGAGCGTTGTCCAGGGTGTTTTAGAGAAGGGAGAAGAGTCTGGGACGTGTGGAGTGTTATCCAGAGTGTTTTAGAGAAGGGAGAAGATTCTGGGATGTGTGGAGCGTTATCCAGGGTGTTTTAGAGAAGGGAGAAGAGTCTGGGACGTGTGGAGTGTTATCCAGGGTGTTTTAGAGAAGGGAGAAGATTCTGGGATGTGTGGAGCGTTGTCCAGGGTGTTTTAGAGAAGGGAGAAGAGTCTGGGACGCGTGGAGCGTTGTCCAGGGTGTTTTGGAGAAGGGAGAAGAGTCTGGGACGTGTGGAGAGTTTCCCAGGGTGTTTTGGAGAAGGGAGAAGAGTCTGGGACGTGTGGAGAGTTTCCCAGGGTGTTTTATGGAAGGGAGAAGAGTCTGGGACATGTGGAGTGTTGCCAGCACAGTAGCTGCCAGCACAGTAGCCTGATGCCTCTACTGTATTATGCTGATACTATGCATCAAAACTGTCAGATCTACAAGCTCACCCGGTTGTGTCATCAGGATGTTTGTGAGCTTGTAGTTTTGCTGTTTTCACGAGGGGTGATGCATCAGGATACTTTGACCATATTTGAAAAAAATCTTCAATATCGCTAAACGTGGGCGTGGTGTGCTGGCAGCACCATTCTGCCCCAAATCTGCCATTCATTTCCCCCCCATCGATTTAAAATAAAAATCACACTTGTGGGAAGTGAGAGGCACCCTTATTAGAGGCAGCCCATCAAATCATGTCATGATTTGTCATGAGACTCACGACCCGAGTTTTCTTTGTGCGACACTTTTTGAAAAGTCTCTATGAGGAAGGCGCTTCATAGTGTTTTGTCACTCACTAGGCGTTCCCGCCAGTCACATGACCGCCACAAGTAGGCCATGAATGGGCTACTTGTGCGCGAGCACAGCAGGCAAACACTTTTTGACCTCTATGATCCGACTCTCAGACCCTAGGTAAATTCTTGAGATTATATACTGTATCTGTATCTTAACGACACATTTGCATTTTTGTTTATTGTTTCCGCGTCTCAAAGTGTAATTACCAACGTGACACCGTTGTCTAATGTCACAATGTGGACCGTCTACCTGACATTGAAATGTTACATTTAAAGGTGGGACGAACCAGAAACTAATTATGGATCGCACCCGGTTATCTGGCACAGAGGGTTTCTGAACCAATCAGCATGCATCCCTTCAGGCAATGGGATGGTAAAAAGAGAGACGACTCTACACAGAGCTTGTTACTACACGCAACACATGGACTGTTTGTTTACAATAGTCGCTCAGCTCTCACTTTAATTAATTTCTATTTGCTTTTCATTTCCGTTTCATCATCCTGCTGCACGTTTTTAATTTGCGGGAAGTAATTAAAAATCTATTCTTATGGACTTTTTTGGCATCCATTGTCGGGTATGGCCATATAATGACCACGGGTGTGGTCTAAAAGGGAAAAATGTATTTTTCAATTCACTTGGCACACCTTGTGAAGTGAGGGGTGCTATAAGTGCTCGTTCAGGTCTATTTTTATGTTGCAGGTGATGTAATTATAAGTGTCGGTGGATAATGTATGCTTATGATTAGTCTTGAGCAATATACCGGTATTACCGTTTGTCGCGATATTGAAATCAGTACCGAGTAATATCGTTCATTTTTACACTCTCAAGAGTTAAAATATCCATCATGCGAATTAGTCCAAATCTACACAACTAGAAAATTAATGGTCATGGACAGAAGCAACGGAAATCTTTAGTTTTGGGGTCTGTGGGGCTAAAAATGTCCTCAATTGGTGGTCTGTGGCTCAAATGCTGAATAAATGGTGGGCCCTGGGATGAAAAAGGTTGAAAACCCCCGATATCTAGCGTCAAAAAATAGAATCTCGCGCCAGAAACTAGAATCTACTCGGAAACTAGAATCTAGTGTCAGAAACTACTAGAATCTCGTGTCAGAAACAAATCCCTAAATAATTCCTGACCTGCCTCCTCTAGTATAGGAGTATTTCAGGTCGCTGGGTTGGACAGAGTGCCACAGACAGACAGACAGACGGACAGTAAAGTGATGTTGGGAGTGCAGACAGACAGACAGACAGACGGACGGACAGCTGAATCACTCTTCTCTTTCTGGACCAGGATCGTGTTTCTCCAGAAATGCTTTCAGAGGAAGACGTCACTATTGGCTGCAGTATAAATATAGACGTCCAAATCCCAAGTACTTTTACTCAAGTGTGTGTGTTTAAAGGGAAACTCCACCCATTTTCAACATTTTAATATGTCATTAATATACTTAGGGATGTTGTGTGGACATGATTTAAAAAAAAAAAAAAAAAAGTTCCCCCAATTCTGTATTTCCTAAAAATGGAGGTCTGAGAAAAAATCATTAACATGGTGAAATACATCTGATGACATCATCAAGATGTATTTCACCATGTTAACGATTTTTCTTTCGGACCCCTTTTCCCTGAGAGGGTACAAATGGAGCCAAATGTACCCGCTAGGGTCCATTTGGTTCACATTTGTATCCTCTCAGGAAATCTTTGAAAATGGGTGGAATTTTCCTTTAAGTACTTTTAATAGAGGGAGACACTTCACTTCTGTACAAATATGTACTCAAATTCAAACCTAAATATACAGCAATTAGACAAGTCATTTTCCTTAAAAAAAAAAAAAACAGCCAAGACAAATGCTATTAAGGGACAGCTCAACTTCCACTGAGCTACAGCATATACGCACGCTGCTAGGAATGTTTGTTTACAACATTTTGTTCTCAACTCTGCCATTTTACTGCTAGCTATGTGGCTCATATCTACCATATAATGTGTTCAGATCTATATTCTAACGTGATGATTGAGTTTAGTAATACACTGTCTGGATGCCAGAATGGGATTCAGAAATATTGGGAAAAAACAGGTCGGCTTAGCTTCTTTTGGCTTTTATTGATGTGATAATGCATATGTCATCACGCAGCACCTTTTTCATTTTCAGGAAGTAATTAAAAATCAAATTTTATGGATTTTTTAAAATTTAAAATACACAAAAGTTAAAAATTTCCCATTTTTGGGGGGCAGCTATTGTTGGGTATTGCTACATAATGACCACGGATGTGGTCTAAACGTGTGAAAAACGTGTGTGTATGTATGTATGTATATATATATATATATATATATATATATATATATATATATATATATATATATATATATATATATATAGGGGTTATATATATATATATATATACACTCAACAAAAATATAAACGCAACACTTTTGTTTTTGCTCCCATTTTTCAGGGGATGGACTTAAAGCCCTAAAATTATTTCCAGATATACAATATAACCATTTCTCTCAAACACTGTTCACAAATCTGCCGAAATGTGTGATATTGAGCACTTCTGCTTTGTTTAGATAATCCATGCCACCTCACAGGTGTGCCACATCAAGATGCAGGTGTGACATCATGATTAGTGCACAGGTGTACCCCAGACTCTCCACAACAAAAAGACACCCTTAAATGTGCAATTTTCTTTTGCCTTATTGGGTGTATGGGCCTCCGAACCAGTCAGTATCTGGTGTGACCACCATTTGCCTCATGCAGTGCAACACATCTTCTTCACATAGAGTTTATCAGATTGTCAATTGTGGCCTGTGGAATGTTGGTCCACTCCTCTTCAATGGCTATGTGAAGTTGCTGGATATTAGTGGGAACTGTTACACACTGTAAAAATGGTAATAACACAATATTACCACATTATTACCATTTCGACAGCGCATACCAGTTCCCACTAATATCCAGCAACTTCACATAGCCATTGAAGAGGAGTGGACCAACATTCCACAGGCCACAATTGACAATCTGATAAACTCTATGCGAAGAAGATGTGTTGCACTGCATGAGGCAAGTGGTGGTCACACCAGATACTGACTGGTTCGGAGGCCCATACACCCAATAAGGCAAAAGAAAATTGCACATTTCAGGGTGTCTTTTTGTTGTGGAGAGTCTGGGGTACACCTGTGCACTAATCATGATGTCACACCTGCATCTTGATGTGGCACACCTGTGAGGTGGGATGGATTATCTTAACAAAGCAGAAGTGCTCAATATCACACATTTAGGCAAATTTGTGAACAGTGTTTGAGAGAAATGGTTATATTGTATATCTGGAATGAATTTTAGGGCTTTAAGTCCATCCCCTGAAAAATGGGAGCAAAAACAAAAGTGTTGCGTTTATATTTTTGTTGAGTGTGTGTATATATATATATATATATATATATATATATATATATATATATATATATATATATATATATATATATATATATATATATATATATATATATATATATATATATAATTATTTTTTCCAATTCACTGGCCCTTTCTCCGAGGCACTTGCCCATCGGCCAAGTACAAGTCAGGTTCTACTTGCCCCTCAGGTCATGGTTACTTGCCCCGAAAATTTTGCATTGCAGTTTACTTTCTACTTGGGTGATTTAAACATTTCCTTTTGCAGTCAAAGACTGTTTTTGTTTAAGTCACAATCAGCTGCAGTAAATATTCAACTTGTAAATCAGTGGTTTCCACAGGGGTTCCCATATTAGTGGTCATGGACTCAGGGGTCCGTGACGCCAGCAAAATGATAGTTTGGAACCAAATGGACCTGAGAGAGGGATGTAGGAGAGAAAGCTAGAAAGCAGGGAAAGACGCATAGACTCGCACACTTGCCCGATCGGGCAACCAGCTAGCAGTCTTCACTTGCCCGGCCATGTTCTTTACTTGCCCCGGGCAAGTGTTAGTGTCAAGCCCTGTAGTATATCATAACAAAACAGGCTGTGTTGTGATCCAGTGGTTAGCTATGTGCTGTACGCTTGGAACTTGTAGAACTCCAGCCGAGGCGCGAGGCAGCAAGATCAGCGCGTCGCCCCACTCTCCCTATTATAGCGCGCTAAGCGTCTCACTTCCGGTTCATGGCATTATTCGCATACTCCAGACCAGAGGTGGGCAATTGTTTTCCCCAAGGGGCCAAATGAGATACATAAAATATTGTGGAGAAGCCAAGACTAAAGGCTGAACTAAAGTCTGCATACTATTAATTTAATTTCAAGATAAAAGTAAGAGCCATTTTGACACCAGGGCCCACTATTTATTCAGCATTTGAGTCACGGACCACCATTTGATGACATTTTGGTCCCACAGACCCCCCCAAACTAAAGATTTATTTTGCTTTTGTCCACAATTCACATGGTGAGTATGAGTATTTTAACTGTTGAGAGCATAAAGCGTAAAAATGAACCCAAATGGACCCTTGCGGGTCCATTTGGGTTCATTTTTACGCTCCCAAAGAGTTACGTCTGCTTAACCAACTTTCCATATTCAACTGGAACTCTCTCAAGAACCACTGGTGGTCCCCGGGCCGGCCAGCCAAAGGGCCGCATTTGGCCCCCGGGCCGCCTAATGCCCAGGTATGCTCCAGACTGTTCTTCTTCTCTGACGTTCTGATGTTATTTATCTCTTTAACAGAGATGGTTGAGTCCATGAAGGAGGTAGCAGGCATGGACATGGAGCTGACGGTAGAGGAGAGGAACCTTCTCTCTGTGGCCTACAAGAACGTGATCGGCGCGCGGAGAGCTTCATGGAGGATCATCAGCTCTCTGGAGCAGAAAGAGGAGAGCAAGGGAGGAGACGACAAGCTGAAGATGATCAGAGACTACAGACAGACCGTAAGACATGACACATGCACGCACTAGGGGGGACACACACACCGCTCCGTGGGAGCAGTGTTGCCAACAGGGTTTTAGGGTTAACTAAAACTAAAAAAAGGAAAATTAAAATTCAAAAATCATTTGAGTTAACTGAAATTAATAATAACTAAAAATGAATGGAAAAAACGATAACTAAACTAAAACGGTATTGTGGGTACAGAAAACTAACTAAAACTAACTGAAATCATACCCAAAATACCCTTAGTTTTATTTATTTTATTTTTTTAAAGCTGGTTGGTTCAGTGACCAGCATGAGGAGGAGATGCTTCTAGATCTTCTGAGACTACTGAGTTCCATAACACGGGGGGTAAAATTTGGCACATTTTTTAATCCTACTGTATACCTGACGACCAAAATCACAGAAAAAAATTAAATAACTAAAACTAAAACTATAATTAAACTAAAACTAACCAAAAATAAATATTCTCACCAAAATAAAAACTAAATAAAAACTAGCAAACCCGCTCTAAAAACTAACTAAAACTAACTGAATTAGAAAATAAAATGTCAAAACTAACTAAAACTAAACTAAAATTAAAAATCCATGACTATAATAACCCTGGTTGCCAACCGCCAAAATGAACTAGTGGCACTTCCAAAATGCACTAGAATGCGCTAGAGCAGTGGTTTTCAACCATTTTCATACCAGGGCCCACTGTTTATTCTGCATTTTAGCCACGTAGGAGTTCCACCGTTTGATGTTGAGTTTAGTCTCTCAGCCTAATTTAGGAGAAATAACAAAATGTTGGTCACAATAGCAATTCTTCTACATTTTCTAAATGTGTAGATTCTTGAAAATTAGGTAGAATTAGGTACCGTAATTCAAAGAAATATGATTTTAACTTTTTACGATCTCAAGAGTTACAGATCCAAAAGGGTCCATTTGGTTACCAAAGGTCCTTTTCTAGGAACGAAGGAGGACTCTACTATAGGAGGAAAAATGGTGAAAAACGAGGGTTTTATCTCTGGCGCCTGTCAACCAATTTCGCCCCAACTCACCAGCAAAAAAGCACCAGATTTTCCGCCAGGAGTTTTTCCACTAATTTTGGCACTAGGGTGGGTCTGGGGAAAAAGCTAAATATAGCGAAAAATGCGCCAAGTTGGCAACACTGCGTGGGAGGTTAAGTTAGGGGTGAGATAAGTTGCCATTAGCTGTTAAACATTATATATAAGCAATAAATCTCAGAAATTTATTGGCATTTTTTTCTTCTTTATCTTAGACCGTTCCATTATCAGATCACCTCCTGAAAATATCTAGTATCTATGACAACCATAGGAGCCACAGTGGCCCTTTAACTCCTTAATTGATAAATTAACTATAATTGATAAATGCATTTATCTCTGAATGAGCCCTGGAAACAGTGAAATGTGAAAATACAGGCTGTTTTGTCAAACTTATTCAAAAAGAACTGAAACACATCATGATCTCATCTTATTTTTTTCCCCTTGAAGTAGACGACTTAAGCTGTCTTTAGATATCATTCATTTGCACAAATTCTATAATTTTCTATAAATGATTTAGTTACAATTGGGCATAATGGGAGAGAGCCTAGCTTTTCTGCTAGTCTGTTCCAAGAGTTAAAAATCATATTCCTCCACCACCTCCACATTTGTCTCCACCAGTCCTCCCTTTTTCATTAACCAGCTCAGCAAGGCTCTTCCTAATTGGCTAAGAAATGGTCCCGCCGGGACTATTTGTTAGCCAATGACAAAGCTTATAAGGACAACACGTGTTGTGAGTATGTAAATTGGCTATGTATTAGATGAAAAGTCATTAAACTGTCATTAAATTACAAGTTTAGTTCATCTTCTCCAAACATGATTTGGTTAAATTTTATTTTGGTTAATTTTTTTTCTGCTGGTTGTACCTAAAAGAAAACGTATTCATTCTTCAGATTTTAGTTTTGATCTACAGAACATCTTCACAATGTCAGCCGTTTGGTTTCATTTTACGATCTCAAGAGTTACAGATCTAAAAAGGTCCATTTGGTTACCAAAGGTCCTTTCTAGGAACGAAGGAGGAAAAATGGTGAAAAACAATGGTTTTATCTCTGGCGCCTGTCAACCAATTTCGCCCCAACTCACCAGCAAAAATCCACCAGATTTTCCGCCACGACTTTTTCACTAATTTTGGCGCTAGGGGGGTCTGGAGAAAAAGCTAAATATAGCAAAAAAAAATGCGCCAAGTTGGCAACACTGCATGGGAGGTTAAGTTAGGGGTGAGATAAGTTGTCATTCGCCTTTAAAAATTATATATAAGCAATAAATCTCAGACTTTTATTGGCATTTTTAAATTTTGTATGAATTCTCTGTGTTGTCATTGTTGTTGCTCAGGTGGAGAACGAGCTGAAATCAATCTGCAACGACATTCTGGACGTTCTGGACAAACATCTCATTCCAGCTGCCAAGACAGGAGAGAGCAAAGTGTTCTACTACAAAATGTATGTATTTTTACCCTTTATTAACAAGCTATTCTACTACAAAATCTACATCAGTGGTTTTCAACCAGTGGTCCCCAGGCTAAATGATGGACAGTTGGTTAATCAGGTGTAACTCTTTGAGAGCGTAAACATGAAACCAAATGGACCCTTGCGGGTCCATCGTTGTATGCTCATACAACGATTTAAGAGGACTAGGGCTGTCATTTTCCCTCTAAAATACCATTCGAAATTCATTTCTTTAATATTTTTAATAATCGAATATTATATTCGAATATTTACGTTATTTTAACTCATTATTTAATATAATATAGCCTAGACTATAGCCCATAAAATACTCTGGTAATTAGGCATACCTGTATTCTATGCATTCATTGACTGCAATCACTGCATACTCTGTCCACTAGAGGCCCCCCTTCACATGCAAATGTGGGCCATTGTGTGCATTACATGAAGCACCATAGGTTTGCCACATCAAAAGCGGTGACCTATAGAAACCAGCACCTTCGAATGATCACGCTATTACCATAAATGGCAGAACATAATGACCACAGTTTCCATGTAACTCGGTCATCACACAGCTGTAACTTAATGTTGTTTATGACTGGCTGCGGTGGTTTTATACTGAACGCGACTTTTATTAACTTATCTGTACTCTGCTAGCAATACAGGCTACTATAATGCACTGGACTTATTTTTTGCTCTATAAGGATTATTTTGGTCTGAGGGCGACGCAACGGTAAGCAGCGGTGCTTCTCTGAGTTTTCTCACTCTCTCTCGCTCTCTAGTCTCTACACCTCTCTCTCGCTGCTACGCCTCCCCCCTCTCTAGGTAGGCTGCTGTCATGCTAAGTGAGCGGACGCACACATTTATTCGCGTGCAGCGATGGTTGCAAACTTGCAGGCACCGGAAGATTTGTTACATTTAACGGGGGAAATAACGTATGAAACCAAATAAAAATATGATATAGAATTAATTAATTATTAAGGCTAAATTCGAATGGCAATTTATTCTTTCGAATACTATATATTTTTTTTAATATTCGAACGGAATTCATTAAATCAAATTCGATCTGACAGCACTAAAGTGGGGCGGCTGTGGCTCAGGAGGTAGAGCAGGTTGGCCAATGTTCCAGTGGTCGGCGGTTCGATTCCCGGCTCCTCCTTTCTACATGTCGAAGTGTCCTTGGGCAAGACACTGAACCCCAACTTGCCTCCAGTGGTTGCCACCACTGGTGTATGAATGTGGGAAGTTTAGGACGCTGGCGTTGACTGTTCGCCGCTCTACTTCCCAATGTATGAATGAATGGACCATTGTAAGCGCTTTGAGTATACACGCTGTGCATAGAAAAGCGCTATAAAAATGCAATCCATTATTATTATTATTATTATTATTATTATTATTACTAAAGAGGACACTGCTTCACATTGTATCAAAGTGTCATTTCGTCAGTGTTTTCCATTGAAGAGATGTAATGAAATATTTGGAGAAATTGGAGGGGTGTACTACTCACTTTTGTGAGATACTGTAGTTATTATCAGACAAATATAACCATTTTAACCCATTTTGTGTGTGTGTGTGTCTTTTTGGCAGGAAGGGAGATTACCACCGGTACCTGGCGGAGTTCGCGACGGGTAACGACCGCAAGGAGGCGGCGGAGAACAGCCTGGTGGCGTACAAGGCGGCCAGCGACATCGCCATGATCGAACTGCCCCCGACGCACCCCATCCGCCTGGGCCTGGCGCTCAACTTCTCTGTGTTCTACTACGAGATCCTGAACAGCCCCGACAGAGCCTGCAGGTTAGTGGCTCTGCTATACTATTACACTACATTACCCACGATGCAACACTCAGCCTGACAGAGCCTGCAGGTTAGTGGCTCTGCTATACTATACACTACATTACCCACGATGCAACACTCAGCCTGACAGAGCCTGCAGGTTAGTGGCTCTGCTAATACTACAGTATACACTACATTACCCACGATGCAACACTCAGCCTGACGGAGCCTGCAGGTTAGTGGCTCTGCTAATACTATATACACTACATTACCCACGATGCAACACTCACAGCCTGACAGAGCCTGCAGGTTAGTGGCTCTGCTATACTATATACACTACATTACCCACGATGCAACACTCAGCCTGACAGAGCCTGCAGGTTAGTGGCTCTGCTATACTATATACACTACATTACCCACGATGCAACACTCAGCCTGACAGAGCCTGCAGGTTAGTGGCTCTGCTATACTATATACACTACATTACCCACGATGCAACACTCAGCCTGACAGAGCCTGCAGGTTAGTGGCTCTGCTATACTATTACACTACATTACCCACGATGCAACACTCAGCCTGACAGAGCCTGCAGGTTAGTGGCTCTGCTATACTATATACACTACATTACCCACGATGCAACACTCAGCCTGACAGAGCCTGCAGGTTAGTGGCTCTGCTATACTATATACACTACATTACCCACGATGCAACACTCACAGCCTGACAGAGCCTGCAGGTTAGAGGCTCTGTTATACTATTACACTACATTACCCACGATGCAACACTCAGCCTGACAGAGCCTGCAGGTTAGTGGCTCAGAGTAAATAATTCTAGAGCGAGCACCCTGAGGAAATCTTGAGGCGAAATGGACATAGTGGCCAAAGTTGAGAATGCAGTTTGAGAGCATGGGGCCAGTAACATGAACGCGGAATAGGCTCCGCCCCCTCCATAGCTCTCCGCTCTGACGCACGCACACGCACGCGCGCCGATCGTGCATGAGGTCACCCGCGTTCATGTTCTCGGCCCCATTTTCCCAGAAGGCACTCTGTTTTCCCCCCGGAAATAGGGGAAAAATAGGAGTGAAATCGCCTCATGCGCTGAGTGAGCAACTCAATGCAAGTGGATGAGAGGGGATCTCGGGTGCCCTCTCTATTTAATATATACTCTAAGGTTAGTGGCTCTGCTATACTATTACACTACATTACCCACGATGCAACACTCAGCCTGACAGAGCCTGCAGGTTAGTGGCTCTGCTATACTATATACACTACATTACCCACGATGCAACACTCAGCCTGACAGAGCCTGCAGTATGTAGGTTGGTTCTGTCCTAAACCACCGAGGGACGGTAGTCTGTGGGGCTAAAAGGTCATAAAATGGTGGTCCGTGGCTCAAATGCAGAATAAATTGTGGGCCCTGGTGTTTAAAGGGGAACTCCACCCATTTTCAACATTTTAATATGTCATTAATATACCTTAGAGATATTGTGTGGTGATGATAAAAAAAAAAACTTCCCCCATTCTGTATTTCCTAAAAATTGAGGTCTAACAAAATCATTATCATTTCACCATGTTTCTTCCTTTTCTTTCAGACCCCTTTTTCCTGAGAGGGTACAAATGGAACCAAATGGACCCTAGCGGGTCCATTTGGTTCACATTTGTACCCTCTCAGGTAAATTTTGAAAATGGGTGGAATTCCCCTTTAAAAAAAGGTTGAAAACCCTTGCTATATGGGCTCATGGTGCTAACACAGGGGTTTTCAACTGATGGTCCGGGGACCACCAGTGGTCCCTGAGAGGATTCCAGGTGGTCCCCAGGCTAAATGATGCTAAGTTGATTAACCAGATGTAACTCTTTGGTAACTCGTTTCATTTTTACGCTCTCAAGAGTTAAAATATTCATCATCTGAATCAGCCCAAGTCTACACAACTAGAGAATGTAGAAGATTAATGGTCATTTTGATCTCTTATGTTTGACCGTTTTGTTTTCCCCCGAAATCCAGCCTGGAATTGTGGACAAAAGCAAAAGAAATCCTTAGTTTTTGGCGGTCTGTGGGGGCTAAAATGTCATCAAATGGTGGTCCTCCTCCGTGGCTCCAATTCTGAATAAATAGTTGGGCCCTGGGCCCTGGTATGGAAAAAAGGTTGAAAAGCACTGTGTTAACGGATAATAACGTGTGTTTGTCTGGGCAGGTTGGCCAAGGCAGCGTTCGACGACGCCATCGCAGAACTGGACACGCTCAGCGAGGAGAGTTACAAAGACTCAACGCTCATCATGCAGCTGTTACGAGACAACCTGACGCTATGGACCTCCGACATGCAGGGCGACGGTAAATACATCCGTTATAGGGGTGGGACTCCATCTAATGAATTTGAAGCTCGGTAATTAATTAATCTCAATTAATCGCATGCCAATATTTGACCCCGAGAAGCATTTTTGTGTCGATTAATAGTTTTATCGCCGAAGACGCAGAACACGACGAAATGTAGATTTCATTCTTTAATCCATCTGTTAGTCTGTGCGCATCGTCTGATAAAGGTCCCGTGGCTGACTTTCATTTGGGACAGAATGGGCGAATGGGACATTTTTTTTTTTCGTCCCATTCGCACCCATTCAATCCAATGCATTCAAAAGCCTTTCCTGGAATCTGCCCCTGAATGTCATGAAGCGCACGGATAGATCCACTAGGGCTAGACGTCACTTTCGGAACTTTTTCCTCAGATCGTGAGAGGACAGGTTAGTCAAGACACCAGAAACAGCATGACGTCATCGCACATCCTGTTTAGGAGATCTGGCGCTTCAAAATAAGTTTTTTTTTTTTTACCGAATGCACTAGCTTGAGCGGTAAATGAGTTAAAACAGGTTGGTAAAGTGTGTGAGTGAGTGAGTGATTGTGTCCACACTGCAATGTGTTATGTTGAGGGTGAGGTTTAGTGATGGGGTAATAGTAATTTCGGACCAATGGTAGGGCGGAACAGTGGGAGTTCGGATCAATAGCAGCCCTTTATTGGTTGCTTTATTGGTACCGATCATACCGTTGTGTGCACCGGTATGATCGGTACCCCTGAAATTCTTCCAGTGAAAAAGGTTCTGTGGTGAAAAAAAAAATCTGTGTGATTACAAAATTCATTTCTGTAATCATGTTATTGTTTCTGTAATTAATTAAGCTCAATTAATCAGTTAAAGTCCCAGCCCTAATCCGTTATATATGCAACTGTCCGTCCTTCAAACGGAAGTGTGGAAAGGAGGCTTCACTTCCGCTTTGTATTTTACTGGTGACAGCATTTGCGTTGCTTCCTGACTTTAGAGGAGTCTATTCATTTCCAAAGGCAGAATGAACGTGAACACAACTTGTGATCCATTCCTTAACTCCATGGACACTGAACTAAATACTGGACCCCATCATCAAAACACATAGAAGATTTGCAACATATTCATGGCTTCTATTAGCTAAACAATAAAAGAAATTACACTTTGTTATCAATTATTCTTTATCCCACCAACCAACTCTCGCAAGATTTCTTAGAAGTCAGGAAGAGTCTCTTTGTAATCTGCAGTTTGACATACAACAGCTAGGGCGGCAGTGGCTCAGCGGTAGAGTCACCGGATGGATGGTAACCACAAGGTTGCCGGTTCGATCCCCGTCTCCCCCAGAGTTGTCCTTGGGCAAGACACTAATTGCTCCTGATGTGCTAGTTGGGACCTTGCATGGTTTCCACTGCCATTGCAAATGTGAGTGTGAATGGGTGAATGTGATGTACCTATGTGTCTATGTGAAGCGCCTTGGATAAAGGCACTATATACTGTAAATGCACCATTTATAGGGGGCTCTGAGAGTCGAAAACCTTGACTACTTAGGAGACCATTTGTAGGCTTTGTAGTCCCTGTCGCCTATAGAGAAGACAATGTAAAGCCGCGTATCGTATCTTCGTACATTCGAGTATCTTTGCTTCAGCTTCAGATGGATTATGGGTAATGCGGTTTTGTTGTTTCAGCTTCAGGTGGATTTCTGGGTTAATGTGGTGTGGTTGTGTTTCAGCCTCGGGGGAGGAGCAGCAGAGTAAAGAAGCTGCAGCGCCACAAGAACCCGAGGAGGAAGCAGCCCAGTGACCCCGCCCCTTCCTGTCCAAGACACACCCCTTCCTGTGCATCACTTCCTGTGCCCCTCCTCTCTCTCTCTCTCTCTCTCTCTCTCTCTCTCTCTCACTCCAACACTCACTCCATTTTTTTTCGTCTGTCCTCTTCCCTTTCTTTCTTTCTTTCTTTCTTTCTTTCTTTCTTTCTTTCTTTCTTTCTTTCTTTCTTTCTTTCTTTCTTTCTTTCTTTCTTTCTTTCTTTCTTTCTTTCTTTCTTTCTTTCTTTCTTTCTTTCTTTCTTTCTTTCTTTCTTTCGTCCGAGGTTTCCCTGGTTTTTGTCCTGTTTAGCGAAAATGCACTGGCAAAAAAAAAAATCCCCAAGTGTAAAAAATTTTACTCTGCAAGTGTCCGTTTGGTTCCAGGTGTTACACTCTCAGAGTTCGCAGACCCCCGTTAAGGGTCCGTTTGGTTCCGTTTTGAACCCTCAGACAGTGTAATGAACACACTTAGGAGGTAAATGAGCACCGAGGGGCTTTCAGTGTGTACTGTAGGTTCTGTCTATTCCTTTTAATAACCCTCCATTATGATCTGACCTGTAGCTCCAACGCCTCCTTTTAGTTTACGGCCTGTCGGCTTCGACGTAAAGCCACGCCATCTGTTGCCAA
Source organism: Benthosema pterotum (assembly GCA_039105355.1). Classification (NCBI taxonomy): domain Eukaryota; kingdom Metazoa; phylum Chordata; class Actinopteri; order Myctophiformes; family Myctophidae; genus Benthosema; species Benthosema pterotum. The sequence goes on from CM076975.1 coordinate 5,020,127, forward strand.
GTATACTTGATACACACACACACACACACACACACACACACACACACACACACACTCAGTCGTGCACAACCGCGATAGTAGGTTTATATGTATATTTTTTAAAGGATGTTTCTGTCAAACTTTGTTTATTTGTTTGTTGTTTTGGTGTGTGTGTACACGCACATACACACGTTTATTTGTCAGTGTACCTTTTTGCCTCGTGTCTCAAGGGCCGTCGCTAACGCCATGCGTTAACCGCTAGTAGCGCTGGTAAACGCTGCCTGGCTGTTGGAATTCCAATCGAGTCGTTTGGTGTGGGGGAAAAAAAAACCCCGCCCATAACACGGTTATTTGAAAAACTCTTCGGGTGCCAAAGGCAACATGTTGTATGGTCGGTGTCAAAGCGCTAGAGGGCGCTGTATTTTCAGACACGCGCAGGAAACCAGCAGGAAAACGGAAGTGGGAAATGTTTCTGAAACAAAACTGTTTCATTTTGGCGATTTCTCTCTTTTTTTTTTTTTTTGGTGCGAGACGTTCCTGTCTTTGTTTACTTTCTGTTCACAACAACTTCTCGCGGTGTTCGTTTCGGTTCCGTTCTTGTTCTTGTTGGCTCAATCTGCTGCATTTTCTTCAGGTTGGACGTGATCTAAACCATGGTGAAATGGTTTAATTTATAGAGAACTTACGAGTATTCTCAGCGGCTAATGTGTATTAATGAGGACCGCTATCTCGGACCATAAATGGATGGGGTTTGACTAGTTTGTGCAGACTTAATTGATTGATTGATTCATTGATTACTTATAATTACTGAATATACTGTATATTCAAAAGAATAGAGTCAGCAGAAAGCCCCTAGTCTTCTTTCCGTAACTTTGTTACCCTGCAGATTATTTTCCAATGGCAGCCAGCATGAGCCACATGCGGATTGGAATCTGATTGGTTAAAAGTCATGTGACTGGATGCTACACCTTTACTGATTGGCTGCAGGTGCAAATCATCATCAGACCTTTTTTAGAGGTTAACGTTTGGCTTCAGTGACGATTCTGACGACAAAAAGGGACACGTTTTCACTTTGTTTCTTTTCTTTTTCTGCTTGTTTTTTAAACTCTGCCCACCTCACAGACACACACACAAGCACGCACGCACGCACACACACACACCTTTGTTTTTGTTTTGTGAACTGATCAAGAACAACGCAATTTTATTCTGTTAATTATCTCATACTGGTAATTAAATGATACTATACTTTTATTTCCTGGTAGCGATTACTGTTTAGATTACTTCAATTTCCCGAGCCAACGCTAGGACGTGTGATTGTAACAGAATGACGTTCTTTTTTTGCTATCAACTATGGAAAAATAAATACGAAAAATAAGATGGAGAGAAAAAAAAAGTGTTTGGGGAAAAATATATCAAAGCCTGCTGTATCTTAAAACTATCTGTCCTTATTTGTTTTCCCCCGTCAATCTCAATGTCTCTCTCTCTCTCTGTCTGTCTCTCTCTCTCTCTCTTTCATTCAGTATGTGTAATGTGAATTGGATTTATACTACTGGATATTCTGAATGGAAACATGCAGTACACACACACACATCATACATGCATACATATACACGCAAACACACAAACAGACACACACACACACACACACCAAACCATCTGTATTCTCAAAAAACACAGCATGGAATTAACATTAAACTTCAAATAATAATAATATTAATAATAATAATGAATAAATAAAAATGAAACCGAAATGAACTTGTACGATACGCTGTTGTTTTTTATTATGCGTTTATTATGTGCTCTATAATGTGCAGTTTACAATTTAGATTTATATATGTGTGATACCGCTATAGTTCCACACTCACTCCAGAGGACCGCTATAGTTCCACACTCACTCCAGAGGACCGCTATAGTTCCACACTCACTCCAGAGGACCGCTATAGTTCCACACTCACTCCAGAGGACCGCTATAGTTCCACACTCACTCCAAAGGACCGCTATAGTTCCACACTCACTCTAGAGGGCCGCTATAGTTCCACACTCACTCCAGAGGACTGCTATAGTTCCACACTCACTCCAGAGGACCGCTATAGTTCCACACTCACTCCAGAGGACCGCTATAGTTCCACACTCACTCCAGAGGACCGCTGTAGTTCCACACTCACTCCAGAGGACCACTATTTCAGATGTGAGAGAAGCAGTACCCCTGCGTACCCCCTCCACTACATTCCACTACACTGTGTGTGTGTGTGTGTGTGTGTGTGTGTGTGTGGAGGGCTCTGGGAGTCCAATTGTCATCAAATGGTTATCCCAAATGCTGAATAAATACACAACGGACTTTGATATGAGAAGCAGCGCTCTAGTCGATAAAGTATGTCAATAAATCAGAGGGAGCTGATTTCATCCCAGCTCTACAGTAAGGCATGGGAGCTGAATGCTGAACAGCACTGCCAGTCATACGCAACTGATACACTGACAGACTGATACATTGATAGATTGATTGATGGATTGACAGGTTGACAGCAGAGATGCGTGTGGTGACAACTCTCTCTCTCCTCTCATTATGGCTGATCTCTCTGAACTCACTCAAGGCTGAAGGTAAGGTCAAACTCTGCCCAAACCCGACCCGAAAAGGCCCAACCCAACATTTTATAGGGCCTGGCTGGACCTGAAATCTATGCTAAAAAGTAGGGCTGGATTGTGCCTCAGACTTGACATGAAAAAAATATATATTGAATTATTTTATTATAGTAAAAATAATAGTTCTTTTCTGTATTGACCTATTATGGAGATGGTGCTGATTGACATTTCACTTTTACTCTGTGGAGAATTCTCTAATTTTGCCCAATTTTCATGCCTGTCGAGACCTTTAGGGGGGACTGCCATATGTTTTAAACTGACCTCTAGGCCTACTATGAATTTAAAATCAAAAGTATCATATGAAAAAAGCCTTTTAATGCATATACACTCTGTAACCTAACCAGGGGTTTTCAACCTTTTTGACACCAGGGCGCCCCCCATTCCGGTACGCACAGAAAATCACATACAGTAGATGTTATATAGGAAAGACTGTTTAAAAAAAAACAACTTTTTGGGGGTATAAAAATGCACTAGGAATGGCAAATAAACACCAAAAAATCTTGAAGAGGGTTTGTGGTGAGCCCTCTTTAAATTGGGACAGTTTACAATTATTGGAACTTTTAGTATTAAATATTGTGCATTAATCACAAAAACACCAGAACTACTAAAATGGGAGGAACAACAATTTTCAACATCAACTACATCATGTACTGTATGTGTTAATAATGAGGGACCGTTTTGTGAATCTGTGGTCAAGTTACCAAGTGACGTTGGCAAGTTGTGCTTTTCTCAGACTGCCCACAGTTTACTATAGGAATTGAAATAGAAAGTGTGAAAAACGTATTTGGGTCATTCCACGAAAACGGTACCTTTTGCAGTCCCTCTGACCGTTTTAGCTGTATTTTATTGATGGAGTCACTGAAAAATATTTTTAAAAGATTTTTATTCAATTGAAATGTTCCCTTTAATATTGTGTAAACATTACATGGATTTTAGCTTCATATCAGAAATCATCTTGTTTTCTTTCAGTAGACACCCCCTATTTTGTCCATTTTTCCATGTCCCCAGTGGCCATCGATGAAAGTGGACTTGACATATGACTATTAAACATCAACAAAAATCAAAAAAATATGACATGAGCATATCTATCTATCTGTACTTTATTGCTGGACATGTTTAGTTTTTGAATAAATAGATGATCATTTAAATGGCTTTATATAGCTGTGTCCCTCAGTTGCACTCAACTCCGTTACACAAGTCATTCTTCCCTCTATAACAACAATTAACTGGCCCTTTAGTGACATCAACAATAGGAAGTAGTATTCTACAACTCTTCTGACCATCATGCTACAGAAAGTGGCAATTTAAAACCTCATTTTACACCGTTTTAGAGGCATTTTGTACTCTCACATGTGGTCGTAAATCATAACAGCTCAACAATTCGTTATAAAGATTCTGTTTGTTATTCCAACAATATATCTGATTCTGTAACCTCAGGCATGCCAAGTCTTCTCTTCTTACTCAACTCAGTTAGAGTAGTGACTATCTTTAGTACAAAAATCACAACTCCGTTATGAACTTAATTGGCTCAACTCCGTTATCAATTAGCATGTTAAAAGATATATAAAAAAATAAATAAATTGAATGCCTGAGATGGGAAATTATGTTTTTCTTACAGCTGAAGATGTCCTTAATATTGTGGGCTATTCAGAAAAGTGAAACCTTTCTGTCAAAATTTCGGGAAAAAAAAAGGCCAAATGGTACCGTTTCCGTGGAATGACTCATTTGTCAATTCACTGGACCTTTAATGTAAGTCACTCTGGATTGTGAGTGTCTGATAAATTATTAGATTGTAAATCGTATGGAAGGTGCTATAAAAATAAAGTGTATTATTATTATTATGTAACCCAAACTTCCAGTAAATTTCCAGAATTTCCAGAAAATTCATAATGTCGGCGCAGATTTGTGTAGGCTGCTTTGAATACTGACACAGTCTCTTAACGGATGAGACAATCAGCCTTTTCTTTGCGTTAAATAAAAAGAATAATTGTGTGTCCAGTACAGGTTAAATACCCTACATTCTAAAACATTTTTTCTCTTACCTAACCTTTTCTGCCATTATTCCGTTGCCATTAGTCACATTCACGCGTTCTATGACTGGGGCAAAGTGAGGTTGTAGTAGCAACATTTTTTTCCCCCACAATTCAATTCAAAAGAGCTTTAGCGATGTGAGGAAACATTTCCAGGGATCAGGGCATGGGCATGGGTCGGCAATGCCCCGCTAAATGCCCCACCAAACACGATGGCATGCAAAACAACGCAAGATATTTCAAGTTAAAGTGCTTATATTTAAAAACACTACTACTACTGCTACTAACTAACTACAGCTGTGTCACCACTAAACCAACAGCATTTCATCATTGAAAACAGAAAACTCTCTGAGTCAGACTGAGGTCTGAGTTAGTCTTGATCGCGTACGTGACCAGACTGTAAAAATAATAATGTGGGGAAAAAATAATAATGCGTCTCTGGTATTGTTTGGGGGGGGGGGGGGGGGGGGGGGTCAAATATGGAGGAGGGCTGTGTCCGGCCCCCAGGGCTGGATCTAGGCCATACCTGGGCATTATGCGGCCCGGGGGCCAAATGCGGCCCTTTGGCTAACTCTGACCGGCCCGGGGACCACCAGTGGTCCTTGAGAGAGTTCCAAGTTAAATATGGAAAGTTGGTTAACCAGATGTAACTCTTTGAGAGTTTTACACTCTCAAGAGTTAAAATATTCATCATCTAAATTAGCCCAAAGTCTACACATTCAATCAGAAAATGTAAGAGAATGGTCATTTTTGTTATCCTGTTTTGTTTCCCCAGTCCAGCCTGCAGGAATTGTGGACAAAAACAAAGTTTGGGGATCTGTGGGGCTAAAATGTCATCAAATGGTGGTCCGCGGTCCGTAAATAGTGGGCCCTGGTGTCAAAATGGTTGGTACTTTTATCTTGAAATTAAATTAATATTACGCAGACTTTAGTTCAGCCTTTAGTCTTGGCCCTCCACTATATTTTATGTATCTCATTTGGCCCCTTGGGAAAAATAATTGCCCACCCCTGATCTAGGCAGTAGGCATGGGTGTTGTGTTGACTCATCCATCTGCCACTTCCCGTCCCGTCTATCCTCCGTAGTCCTAGACGTGAGCTGTTACCGTGGCGATGGAAGAAACTACCGAGGGACGGTTGGCACGACAGAATCTGGGAGAACCTGCCAGAGATGGTCGGTCCAGACACCTCACGGCCACGTCTTCATACCTGAAGACTGGCCATGCAGGTAAGAAACATCCATCCTAACATCTACTGCTCGAAAGTCTGAAAATGCCCTGACTGCCCCACCAAACATGATGGCATGCAAACAACCCAAATTTCAAAGATATTTCAAATTATGGTGCTTACAGTTTATTGAAAATGATTTGAAACACTCCCCTACTAACTAACGACTAGGCTGACCATACGTCCGTATTTCCCAGGACATGTCCGTATTTCACGTCCTGTCCTGGGTGTCCTGGTTTATTTTTAGAAAATGAGGAAATGTCCCGGTTTTTGTAAAATTACTTTCATTCAGTTCCTTTCCGACACGTCTTTGCTTACATCGGACCAGTAAATCGACAAGCACTAGGACACTGCGCACGATGACCTCAGCCCTGAGCAGAGTCAGTGCAGGCAGCCTTCGTCAATCAGTTAGTAGACACTAGACAGCGTGGTTGTCAGTCTCCACTACCATGCCCAAGCGCAAGTGCACGTTTACAGACGAGTTACAGAAAAAATTCCCTGTATTCAGACCGGGGCGAGACAAAAGTGAAGCACTGTGCACTGTTTGCAAAGCAGGCACGTATGTCTCGCTCTGCAACGGTGGTGCAAGGGACCTAAAATCCCACATTGACACAGAAAAACACAAAAAAGCTGTTCGAGGCGATAGTAGCGCCTGTTCGATATCTGAATATTTCGTGAAACCAGGGAAAGATGATGCAGTGAATGCAGCGGAGGCTGCCTGGTCTTTTCATACAGTGAAACACCACCACAGTTATCGCTGTAGGACTGTTCTAGTTCTTTGATCAAAAAAAACGTTCAATGATTCAGATGATGACCCCCCCCCCCCCCCCCCCCCCCCCCCCCCCCCGCTAAGGTGTCCTGGTTTTCTCCTTTGAGAATATGGTCACCCTACTAACGACTATCGTGGCACCACTAAAAGGGTTTATTGACCCCAGGGGGGCTCACTGGGGACAGTGAGGAAGAGTGACGTGATGAGATCATTGTAAACAATAAAAATACAAAGGTAAAAATATATTTTAAAAAGCTACATTTGAATGGCGATTTCATCATGTGTTGTTTTTTATGACATCTGTACATGAGTCCATATTTATAGTTCTGGTTTGTTCTCCAGCGGTCTGGATAGCAACTACTGCCGCAATCCTACCTACCTGAAAAACCCGAAGCCGTGGTGCTACACCACTGACCCAGACCAAGAGGTTGAGTACTGTGATGTCCCCAGATGTGTTGGCGCTCCACAGCCAGGTAACCTTGACACCTCAATGTTCTCAGGTTCTCACAAATCAGGGGCGGATCTAGGCATGGGCATGGGGGGGGGGGGGGGGGGCAATGCCCCCCTAAATCCCCAGGCTGCCACACCAAACATGATGGCATGCAAAACAACCCAAGATATTTCAAATCAAAGTGCTTATATTTAAAATGATTTGAAACACTACTACTGCTACTAACTAACTACAGCTGTGTCACCACTAAACCAACAGCATTTCATCATTGAAAACAGAAAACTCTCTGAGTCAGACCTTTAGCTTTATGCATGCTGTGTGTCTGTGTGTCTTCAACAACAACTGATGTTGTTATTGATGCTTTACTTGCCTAATAAAAGTCTGGTAACCGAAAATGGTATGAAGCCGCCCCCATACCATTTTCTCTTGCCCCTCCCCCCCCCCCCCCCCCCCCCCCCCCCCCCCCCCCCCCCCCCCCAAATGGGACATGTTATATCCGCCCTTGCTCGGGTTCTCACAAATTGCAAACAAATCAGTGGAACAGTGGTTAAAGCCGGGGAACTCCACCCATTTTCAACATTCTAATATGTCATTAGTATACTACACCCCAGAGGTGCTGGGTGGACACGATGAAAACGTTTTCCCCCATTCCGTGTTCCCAAGATATCGAGGTCTGAAGAAAGCCACTAACATGGTGAAACATCTTGATGACATTATCAAGATGTATTTTCACCATGTTAATGGATTTCTTTAGACGCTTCTTTTTTTTCTGAGAGCGTACAAATGGAACCAAATGAACCCGTTAGGGTTCATTTGGTTGCATTTGTACGCTCTGGGAAAATGGGTGGAATTCCCCTGTAAATATATTATATATTAGTGCTGTTGCCTCACAGCTAGAAGGTCCTGGTTCCGATTTCCGCTAGGGTTGGCGGGGGTTGTGTAGAGCCCAGGATCACATTAGGAATAGACCTTTACAGTAGGTAAGCCCTGCCCTCTCCCCAGTGTCCACCCAAGGCTAGGACACTTTCCAATGTAAATATCATGGACATTACATTACATTAAATACTGGTTCATTTTTGGAACTAGACCTTCAAAATCTCTTCCAAATCCATCAACAACAAATGCTCTGGGGTGGCAGTGGCTCAGGAGTAGAGTCACCGGATGGTAACCACAAGGTTGCCGGTTCGATCCCGGGCTCCCGCAGAGTTAGTGTCAAAGTGTCCTTGAGCAAGACACTGAACCCCTAATTGCTCCTGATGTGCTAGTAGGTACCTTGCATGCTTTCCACTGCCATCAGTGTATGAATGTGTGTGAGAATGGGTGAATGTGTTGCACAAGCTATGTGAAGCGCCTTGGATAAAGGCTCTATATAAATGCACCATTTACCATTTTACTCTGGGCAGCGGAAAAATGTGTGTGACATTTATTTTTTTTAAACAATGTTTAATCATTTAGGAATGCTATTGGTGGAGTGGTTGTCTATCACATGTTATGCTTAGCTGTGATTGGACCATAGCAGTTTGGGGAGGGGCTTGCTTACTGAAAGGTCTATTGGCACTGGGTGAATAATGGGTTACAAAATCGTGGGATGAAAATGATTAGAAATGAATTTCACTCTCACTATGCGTCCACTTCCCGTCCGTCCTCTCTCCATCAGAGCCCTTCGTTCCAGAGCGCTCCTGCTTCACCTCAGGTGGTGAAAACTACAGAGGAACGGTCTCCACCACCACCTCTGGGAAAACCTGCCAGAGGTGGTCGGATCAGACGCCTCACAGCCACAGCGTTACGCCCGAAAGATATCCAGACGCGTAAGAACAGCCGGATAAATGCCTGTCTGTCTGTGACGGTCCGTTCGTCTGTGCGTGTCCGTGTCCGTTCATCGGTGTCTGTATCTGTCCGTCCGCCTGTCTGTCCTTGTTCCGTCTCTCCGTGGCTGTCTGTCTGTGTGTAGCCTATCTACAGCTTGGGTGCCCACAGTGTTTTGACTTGGGGGCTACTTTCAAGATGGCCGGCTCAACAAGATCTACACATCAACAACGTGATCATCCCATATTGCTGAAAATAGTTTAAAACCCTTTTTGACCTGACACTAGACAAACAGTTTACTGAATATCTATGCATTTGTTGTCAGCGATGCTAATAATATTTCATGCCAAAGGCCCCCAGGATTATCCATGTTTGGCTAGCTGCGGACCCCCATCTGAAAATACGTAGTCCCAGGCAGGGACCTCGAGATTTCGAGATTTGAGTTAACAATATTTGCTCTGAATGTGGATAATGTTTAAAGAATTGCACTGTGTTTTCGTTGAAAATAAAGTACTTGGGTTTGAGTTGACAGTTATATATTTTAGGGGCCTGACACGTGATCTACCTGCACAGCCTGTGTGATCTACTGGTAGATCACAATCTACCTTTTTGGGCACCCCTGATGACCCCAGTCTTCCTCCATGTGTTTTTCCAGAGGTTTACGGAACAACAACTACTGCCGTAATCCAAACGGTTACAGTAAGCCGTGGTGTCACACCACGGACCCAATGACGGCCAATGAGTACTGCGATATCCCCAGATGTGTTGAAGATGTTCCACCACCAGGTAACGTGGACCACTGAGCCGTTATCACACTGTCGAGGACCACCACCGAAAAATACATTTCGTTCGACTCAATGGTGTCCTCTCTCCATGCGTCTATTTCAGTGGTTTTCAACCAGTAGTCCTTGAGAGGGTTCCAGGTGGTCCCCCAGCTAAGTTGGTTAACCAGATGAAAAGTTGGTTTATCCAGATGTAACTCTTGAGAGCGAGTTATCATTTAAATTAGCACCACTAATTTAAGAATCCTACACAATTAGAGACTGTAATAGTATGGTCATTTTGATTTGTACGTATGTTTAGGCCAGAGCCTTATAGTGCTAGTAGTTTAGTCCTATGCGCCAGGGCGCTCGCGCTGCTGGAGGAGCATAGCTGTTAACAACTGACATTCTCGCGATACGTCTTGCGAGACTGTCTGCGAGGCTGAAGCTGAATCCTAGGAGTAGCAGTAGGAGCATGCAGAAATGTGTTGGACTCAGATATTTAATCCAGCTTTAATGACTTTAAAACCCCTGTTCTTTAATAATAGTACAACATAAACATTACAGAGACGGTAGTCGTGACTGAACGTTACTTTAAAACAGTTGTCGTTTTGCATACGTACCTAAAATAGCTCTTACTTGTGCCGTTCTCGTTGAAAACAATGTATTCCCAACTGCAGTTAGGACTCAGGGAGGCTCTGTATAGTCACGTGACGACTGGCTGCTCCACTCTGTTTCTCTCCCACTATAAGGCTCTGGTTTAGTCATACCTGTTTTGTTTGCGCAAAAATCCAGCCAGGAATTGTGGACAAAACCAAAACCCCTGGTCTAACTTCCTGTCCTCTCTCCATCAGAGCCCTTCATTCCAGAGTGGTCCTGCTTCACCTCGTGTGGTGAAAACTACAGAGGGACGGTATCCAACACCACCTCCGGGAGAACCTGCCAGAGGTGGTCGGATCAGACGCCTCACAGCCACGGCTTGACGCCCGATAGACTTCCACACGCGTAAGATCGCCCATCTAAACATCTGTCTATTCCCGCTAGGGGCGCTGCTGTGGGTGCTGGCGGCGTGTCTCCTCCTCCGCGTCGTCAGTGCCCATACCCAAGGCGGGGTTGGCGAAAGTGCCTTTCTGTGTGGAGTTTGCATGTTTTCCCCGTGTCCCCTAGAGTAGATACCCTCACAAAAACATGCAGTAATCCTGGACTCTAAACTGCCTCCCCCTGGCCAGCCGGGGCGCCTGATGGAGGGGACAGGAACTGGTTGGAATAACGTGTTCCTTCCACGCGCTACGTCCAACCAGGGAAACTCCCCCCTGTCAGGTGAAAAGAAGGCAGCTTGGATTCCTCATGCATTGAAGGAAGCATGAGCCCAGTCCGCTGCCTCCTCAGGTTGGCGGAGGTTATGTAGAGCCCAGGATCACATTAGGAATTGGCACTGGGTGAAAAAATGGGTTGCAAAATTGTGGCATAATTTAAAAAATAAAATAAAAAATAGACATCTGTTTGTCTGTTCGTCTGTGACAAGTGTGTTTTACTTCCTACCTACTGTCTGCCAGAGGTTTGCAGAACAACAACTACTGCCGTAATCCAGGCGGTTACCGTCAGCCATGGTGTTACACCAAGGACCCCTCGAAACGCTGGGAGTTCTGCGATGTCCCCAGATGTGTTCCTACAATAGGTAAACAGACAGACAACCACATAGCATTGTAACCCCCCCCCCCCCCCCCAACTTGACTCTGCTATCTGAGGGCAGCAGTGTGTTCCTTCTACTGCTCCCATCTGGAAACACTGTGGCAGACCCAATGCACTCCCATCTGAAAACACTGGGGCAGACCCAATGCACTCCCATCTGGAAACACTGGGGCAGACCCAATGCACTCCCATCTGGAAACACTGGGGCAGACCCAATGCACTCCCATCTGGAAACACTGGGGCAGACCCAATGCACTCCCATCTGGAAACACTGGGGCAGACCCAATGCACTCCCATCTGGAAACACTGGGGCAGACCCAATGCACTCCCATCTGGAAACACTGGGGCAGACCCAATGCACTCCCATCTGGAAACACTGGGGCAGAGCCAATGCACTCCGGTCAAAATCTGGTCGGAGCTATATGCATCCTTACAGGGTTGCTAGAGGCGGGATCAACGTGATACTGGTGACATATCGAACCTGTGCCACTGCGCTAATCTAAACAACATCCTAACAATACTGCAAATCCAAATTATTTTGGATACATCATATTTTTGTTCTGCTGTTGTCCCACATAGTTTCTGTTTGAGAGTGCCCAGATCAAGGTAAGAGGAGGGAACTCGTAAACTCAATACTACCGCAATCTGGCAGAGTCAGGTTACCCCCACCGCTCCCTCTAATAAAAGAAAATTACCTTTTTTTACTCAATATTCTATTGTCTCTGTATAGAGTCTGGTGATGTCAGGTTGGTGGCAGGAGCCAGACACTGTGCCGGTAGAGTGGAGCTGAAAGACCAGGACGAATGGAGACCAATGTATCGTTCTACATGGAACCATCAGTCGTCATCTGTTACGTGTCGACAGCTGGGCTGCGGCTCTGCTGTTTCTGCAGAACAGAGAGATGGTCCTACAGCTCTACCAGTGTGGAGGATTAGATCCAACTGCAATGGGTCTGAATCTCTCCTGAGTGAATGTGGAACAATGATGTCTGTTATCAAGTCCCTCAGTCTGGAGCTGACCTGTTCAGGTAACAAAATGATACTAATCTTTACTGTCTGTCTGTAATCATTCAGTGATTGGTCAGGTAGCTTAACCCTTTAACCCAGGGATTTTCAACAGGTGGTCCGGGGACCACCAGTGGTCCCTGAGAGGGTTCCAGCCAGGTGGTCCCCAGCTAAGTTGGCTAACCAGATGTAACTCTTGAGAACGTAAAAATGAAAAATGGAAAAAAAAAAAAAAAAAAAAAGAAAAGTTTCATTTTTACACTCTCAAGAGTTAAGATTAATGGTCATTTTGATCTGCATGTTTGCCTGTTTTTGTTTCCCCAAATCCAGCCTGGAATTGTGGACAGAAAACAAAAGAAATCTTTAGTTTTGGGGTCTGTGGGGCTAAAATGTCATCAAATGGTGGTCCGTGGCTCAAATACTGAATAAATGGTGGTCCCTGGTATCAAAAAGGTTGAAAACCCCTGCTTTAACCCATTCTGAAGTGAAAATAATTCATAAGATTTGCGCCACATTTTCAAAAATATCAGACCAACAAGCTCAGGTCTGATATTTTTCAGTAACTAAAGTAATGCCAATGATGCTAGGTAATGCTAAGTAATGCTAACTAATGCTAATGCTAAGTACTGTTAATAATGCTAATAATGCTTATTGGTGCCAAGTAAGTAATGCTGGTATTGCGAATGCTAAGTAAGTAAGGCTAACAATGCTAAGTAATGCTAATGCTAAGAAAAGCATCTCTGTGCTGTTTTACATTTTTGTAGATCTGTAAGCTTAGTGCCACACTGTTAGCTTCATAGTTGAACTGGGGACCCCCCAAATCATCTCTCTCTCTCTCTCTCTCTCTCTCTCTCTCTCTCTCTCTCTGTCTCTCTCTGTCTCTCTCTGTCTCTCTCTCTGTCTCTCTCTCTCTCTCTCTCTCTCTCTCTCTCTCTGTCTCTCTCTGTCTCTCTCTCTGTCTCTCTCTGTCTCTCTCTCTGTCTCTCTCTCTCTCTCTCTGTCTCTCTCTGTCTCTCTCTCTGTCTCTCTCTGTCTCTCTCTGTCTCTCTCTCTGTCTCTCTCTCTCTCTCTCTCTCTCTCTCTCTCTCTCTCTCTCTCTGTCTCTCTCTCTGTCTCTCTCTGTCTCTCTCTCTGTCTCTCTCTCTGTCTCTCTCTCTCTCTCTCTCTCTCTCTCTCTCTCTCTCTCTCTCTCTCTCTCTCTCTCTCTCCAGGGTCAGTCAGGTTGGTGGGTGGTGGTGGATCGTGTTCAGGCAGAGTGGAGGTGAAGTCTGACCAGTCGTGGCTCTCAGTGTGTGAAGGTGATTTTGACCAGCAGGATGCAGAGGTGGTCTGTAGGGAGTTAGGCTGCGGGGCTCCCTCAGTCCTCCGGGGGGCGCTCTATGGAGAAGGTGAGGCTCCGATGGGGACCAAAGAGTTCCAGTGTAAAGGCAGTGAGTCTGATCTCCTGGAGTGTAGAACGTCAGACTCAACCAGAAACACCTGCTCACCTGACGAGGCTGTTGGACTCACCTGCTCAGGTAAAACACACAGGAAAAAAAAGCCTTCAGCACATAGCAACATGCATTGATTCAACCAAAATTCAACGTTGAATCAATGCATTTTGCATTGATTCAACCAAAATTCAACGTTGAATCAATTCATTTTGCTATCTGGGTCAGCACTACACTTTAGGGGTGGGCAAAAACATGATATGCCAATATATCGCAGCCAATGACGGACCTTTCAGCCGGTGACATCATCAACATGCGCCTCATATCTTAACTGTCCAGTAGATCGGACATATAAATTAAACAGATTAAATGTGGATTAAACAATGAAACCACATCTCACGTGACGAGTTGTGTCTTCATTGTTTAAGTCGGGTAACTCGGGTTTGGGAGTAAAAAATGTTAATGTTTACTTTACTGTATTGTCTGTTTCAGCAGGGGTTTTCAACAGGTGGTCCAGGGACCACCAGTGGTCCTTGAGAGGGTTCCAGGTGGTCCCCAGCTAAGTTGGTTAACCAGATGTAACTCTTGAGAATGTAAAAATGAAACCGGGTCCATTTGGTTTCATTTTCACACTCTCAAGAGTTAAAATATTCATCATCTGAATTAATTTAATTAAGAAGTTTACACTGTTTTGTTTGCAACATACAGCCTGGAATTGTGGACAAAAATCAAATGAATTCTTTAATTTTAGGTCTTTGGTGTGATCAAATGGTGGTCCGTGGCTCAAATCAAATGCTGAATAAATGGTGGTCCCTGGAGTCAAAAAGGTTGAAAACCCCTGTGTTACAGTACCCAGTGATGTCAGATTGGTGGGAGGAGCCAGTCCCTGTGCTGGTAGAGTGGAGATGAAACATCGGGATGAATGGAGACCGGTGACTGGTTCCTGGAACACTCAGGCATCCTCTGTAGTGTGTAGACAGCTGGACTGTGGCTCCGCTGCTGTTTCTACAGAATGGAGACGTGCTTCTAAAGAGAAACCTGTGTGGGAGATTACATCTGACTTTGTTGGATCTGAATCTCTACTGAGGGAGTGTGGAACGGTGAAGTCTGAAACTTCCCCCTACAGTGTGGAGATGATCTGTGCAGGTAACAAAATGAATTCACCAATGATATGAATCACTACTGTCTGTCTGTCTGTCTGTCTGTCTGTCTGTCTGTCTGTCTGTCTGTCTGTCTGTCTGTCTGTCTGTCTGTCTGCCTCTCTGACTGTCGCATGGACGTGATACTTCCTCCACCAGTCTGGAGCTGTAGGAGTACTCCATATCCCACAATGCCACTGGCCATACTGTAGTTTCATACCGTTTTGTGCGTTGAGGTGTTTAATGAGTATGGCTATTGTACACTCTCTATGGCATTGTGTTTGTGTGTTGCTCAGGCTACTTGGAATTGAGTAAAAAAAAAAAAAAAAAAAAAAAAAAAAAAAAAAATATATATATATATATATATATATATATATATATATATATATATATATATATATATATATATATATATATATATATATATATATATATATATATATATATATATATACGTTGTGTATATATATA
This sequence comes from Benthosema pterotum, assembly GCA_039105355.1. Lineage (NCBI taxonomy): Eukaryota > Metazoa > Chordata > Actinopteri > Myctophiformes > Myctophidae > Benthosema > Benthosema pterotum. The sequence continues at coordinate 5,035,523 of CM076975.1, forward strand.
TATATATATATATATATATATATATATATATATATATATATATATATATATATATATATATATATATATATATATATATATATATATATCCCCATACCATAAATGGTACATTTACAGTGCCTTTATCCAAGGCACTTTACATAGCTTATGCATCACATTCACCCATACACACTCACATTCATCTACTGATGGCAGTGGAAACCCTGCAGGGTACCTACTAGCACATCAGGAGCAATTAGGGGTTCATTGTCCTGCTCAAGGACACTTCGACACTAACTCTGCGGGAGCCTGGGATCGAACCGGCAACCTTGTGGTTACCATCCGCATCCGGTGACTCTACCCCTGAGCCACTGCCACCCACACCTTGTTGTGTGGGTTACAAGCATTATAAGCATTATAAGCAACAGTCTGACATTGTGGTTGGTTAAGACTCAGTGATTTGGGGGTATTGAATGCCACGCTTCTTAGTCCATCCATGACCTGTTGTACTGCCAGACAGGTCTCATGTACTACTGTTACACTGTTGTATGGACAGCAGTGTTGGGCAGTAATTCATTAAATATTACATATAACTGTAATATTATTACATTTTCCAGCAAAAGTTAAGTAAAGATGTTACTCTGCAAAAATGTGTAATAAGTAATGTTATTACTTTTCGGTCTTCTCGTTGTTGCATGTGAAAATAACAGATGACAACAGTGATGCACTGTAGTTTGTAGATCCTCATCCACCGCAGCATTCTGCACACATGCCCTATAGACTGGGACCATATTAGAAAAATGCTAACCCCGAAGGCAAATCGTGTTAATTTATTACATACAACTGTTCTAGGGGTATTAAGGCGTGCTGAATCCAAATCTGCTGTATGTAAAGCTCAAAAATGGCTCCTAAGCCTTCAAAATTGACAATTTAAACATGGCGGCCACCACCATAATGAAGCATAATAAAATGGTGTATGTTTGACTAAATAAGGTATAAAATGGATTGAAATGTATTTTTTTTATGTTTTCATATATGGGTAATACAATGACATATTCATATTTCAGATCAATTGTGAAGGTACCACTTTAATATCATTTATATTGTGAAAATTGGCCCCTTTGGTAATGAAAAACGTTTTTTCTTCTTTAATGGTCAACAATTTCTTCATGATTTGCCTAAATTAGTGTTTATTTGCATGCAGTAGACACATGGACAGTCAGTCCCAATCATCTTCAGTGTTCTGGCAGGTGTTGTCAATTTCAATTTCTTGAAACTGCACACTTCAATGTACTTTCCTGCAGCCACAGCGTTTGCTGAAACCAGCCTTGTGCAAATGCATGACGTGTTCTCCCTGCATGCTTTTGGCATTGGTGGCAAGGAAAGCAGCCATGGCACCAAATGACCATTCAGGAGCATCCATCCCATTTCAGTCATGGGAGGAAGATCAGGGTGTGTCAAGTGAGCTTGATTCCATACAAGAGCTTGATAATGGGGACGCATGATGTGAAACTTTACTGCATCTGAGGTTGGTGGCAGAGTCTCTTGCGGACGCCCCATACAAAATAACTTGACTCTTGCTTCATTGCATGTACCAACTTCAGGCACACCATAATAGTACGAGCTCGGCAGAGAAATTAATATGTAAGATATATATATATATATATATATATATATATATATATATATATATATATATATATATATATATATATATATATATATATATATATATATATATATATATATATATATATATATATATATATATATATTACATATTAATTTCTCTGCCGAGCTTGTATGTCTTCCGTATGAAGACCTTTTCTAAGGCCAATGAGATCAACACCTGCCAGGTTGTTTTCATGCTGTGGTCAATGAATTGAAACACACTGTCTCAGCGGCAAGTAGTGTATCAATTTGAGCAGAAAGCAACTTTTGAATTTCATGCAATGAAAGATACTTGAGATCTCTGCTTGCATTGCATCTTATCATAGCATGCCAGAAGTAAAAAAAAAAAAAAAAAAAAAAAAAAAAGGCACATCTATGTCACATTCTAACACAACTAATGTTTCCATTTGAGCATCACGGTCAGCAGGTCTCAGGGATGTGACCTGCAGATCTGAATGAGATCAGTGACAGTGGTCACTTCTGCAAACGCCCGATACATCAATGACCTGAAGTGTTCATACTGTGTTTAATTCAGATGGTTCAAAGGGAAGAGACCAGGTCTGCTTTATTTTCTTCAAGTGTAATGAAGATGAGTACACACACAATGTTTCCATGCTCACAAATGCAACTCTGGTGAAGGCAGCATTGTTGTCATGAAACATCATGGTGTGTTTCAAGATGTAGTCCCATCTGAGGTCTCTGAGCCTCCACAGTGACCAGCACCTGGTTTTGAAATCACCATGAATAGAAAAAAAGAAAAAACATAAACAGGCACAGACATTTGCCTCTTTACAGTATATGAAGTTGTGAATGTTTCCAAGGAGAAGCCAAACACTATCAAAGTAGATTCTACAGGGCATCAGGTAAACCTTTAAAACATCCTTATGCATTATCTCATTGTCTTTGGCCACAACAGCTCATGGTAGTGTCGTATTTTCATTGTAGTCTATAGGAGTACTTTTGACTGTGTGTGGGGAGTGAAGTAGAGTCCAGGCATGTCCTGAGAAATCAAACAATGTTTTCGTAAACATACTGACAGAACAAGTTCAAAGTTCAAACCCTCCAAAACGTACACTTGACAATTCCAGATGCTTGCTCATAAAAGGCAGTGACTTGTGATGTCACTGGGAAAGCCACCTGGCATTAGACCACTTGGTGAATATGTCAACATATGTCAACACTCTGCTCATTGTTGTATCAGGGGGGTTTGCTGGAGTGAATGACCATCAGCAATCTGATCCTGATGCCAGGATCTGTGCCAGTCTCATCTGACCCTGAGGAAGCTGACACATGGCTTGGTTTGAACTGCATTCATGCTCAAATGAAACAGTTGTTAGTTGTGTCAGCACATGATAAAGATGCTTCTTTTACTTCTGGCATGCTATGACAAGATGCAATGTAGGCCGCCTAAGTGTCTCTACATTAAAGCTGGGACAGCAAAGGATAGTATCTCCAGTGCATGAAATTCTGGTCAAGTTAATACTCGACTTGCCTTTCAAACTGTAATAGTTTAGTGGCCATGGTAAGAAAACAACCTGGCAGGTGTTCCAGCAACATCCCTCAGACCTCATTGGCCTTGGAAAGGGTCTTCTTACGGAAGACATACAAGCTCAGCAGAGAAATTAATATGTAAAATATAGGGTGGAGTCAAGTTGTTTTGTATGGGGAGTCCGCAAGAGACTCTGCCACCAACCTCAGATGCAGTGAAGTTTCACATCATGTGTTCCCATTATCAAGCTCTTGTATAGACTCAAGCTCACTTACAACACCCTGATCTTCCTCCCATGACTGAAATGGGATGGATGCTCCTGAATGGTCATTTGGTGTCACAGATTCTTTCCTTGCCACCAATGCCAAAAGCATGCAGGGAGAACACGTCATGCATTTGCACAAGGCTGGTTTCAGCCAACGTACATTGTGGAGTGTGCAGTTTCAAGAAACTTAATTGGAAACACCTGCCATAACACTGAAGATAATTGGGACTGACTGTCCATGTGTCTACTGCATGCAAGTAAACACTAATTTAGGCAAATCATGAAGAAATTGTTCACCATTAAAAAAATGAAGAAAAAAACGTTTTTCATTACCAAAGAGGCCAATTTTCGCAATATAAATGATATTAAAGTGGTACCTTCAAAATTGATCTGAAATATGAATATGTCATTGTATTACCCATATATGAAAACATAAAAAAAATACATTTCAATCAATTTTATACCTTATTTAGTCAAACATACATCATTTCATTATGCTTCATTATGGTGGTGGCCGCCATGTTTAAATTGTCAATTTTGAAGGCTTAGGGGTCATTTTTGAGCTTTACATACAGCAGATTTGGATTCAGCACGCCTTAATACCCCTAGAACACTTGTATGTAATAAATTAACACGATTTGCCTTCAGCACTTAAAATAAGCACATTTACTGAAATCTAGCCTAGTCTACTACGCTACAAGTTATCGCAAGTTTGTCGCAAGTTGACACTAAACACATTGTGTTGTACATCTCTATTCCTTTGCGGGTGAGAGGGGGGGACTTGGGAAAGTAATATTGTAATATATACATTATTCTTTGATTATTACTTTTTCTAAGGGGACATAAGTAAAGTAAAGATATTAGTCTCCTAAGTAATGAGTCGACTGACGGACAGAGAGGTTTCATGTATTGTTGATTTGCTCATTTTGTTTCTCTCCTTCAATCACACGTACAATCATTTGTTTTTACTGCATAATATTCAATTTAGTCTGTCAAATGTTCTATTGTCTATTGCAGGGGTTTTCAACAGGTGATCCGGGGACCACCAGTGGTCCTTGAGAGGGTTCCAGGTGGTCCCCAGGCTAAATGATGGAAAGTTGGCGAACCAGATGTAACTCTTGAGAATGTAAAAATGAAACCAAATGGACCCGCAAGGGTCCTTTTGGTTTCATTTTCATTTTTACACTCTCAAGAGTTAAAATATTCATCATCTGAATTAGCACCAGCTACTTAAGAAGTTTACACTGTTTTGTTTGCAAAATTCAGCCCTGAATTGTGGACAAAACCAAAACAATTCTTTAGTTTTTGATTCTTTGGGGTGAAAATGGTGGTCCGTGGCTCAAATGCTGAATAAATGGTTGTCCCTGGTGTCAAAAAGATTGAAAACCCCTGGTCTATTGTCTATATTCAAAGTCGCATGATTTGTCACTACGTTACTGCAGCGAAATTGGTTCTCCGCTTTTGACCCATCACTTGGAGCGGTGAGCTCCAAGGAGCGGTGAGCTGCGGCTTGCCGCGCTCGGGAATCATTAGCTGATTTTGACCCCCAATCCATCCCTTTGATGCTGAGTGCCAAGCAGGGAGGCATTGGGTCCCATTTTTTAGAGTCTTTGGTATGACCCGACTGGGAATCGAACCCCGGCCTCCCAGTTCTAGGGCGGACACTCTAACCACAAGGCCACTGTTCTGGTATTCTATTGTCTCTGTACAGACACAGTCAGGTTGGTGGGAGGAGCCAGTAACTGTACCGGTACACTGGAAGTGAGACACCACAGAGAGTGGAAACCAGCGGCTGATTTCACGTCTAGCTGGAGCCACCAGGCGGCGTCTGTGGTGTGTCGACAGCTGGGCTGTGGCTCTGCTGTTGACACTACATGGTCCGGTTCTACCCGCCAGCCTGTGTGGTGGATCACATCCTCCTGTGGCGGGTCTGAACCTCTACTGAGGGGCTGTGTGACGATGCAGGCGGCCACCTCTGGGGACAGACTGGAGGTGACCTGTTCAGATTAGTCACGCTTTGCTTTGAGAAGTGTGCATGGGAGGCAGGGGCGGATGTAACATGTCCCATTTGGGGGCATGGCCGCTGGAAGATATTGGGTGCAATTCTGAAAGCTGTGGTGTAGCCAGGTATGGTGTAAGTCTTCTCATTGGCTGCAGGGCAGCAAATCAGCTCTGGGGCCTCTGTAGTAGGCCAAAAGCCTATACCACCAGGCCTGGGCCTGGGCTTACCAAATAATTACCCAGAATAATTAAAATCTGCAATTCAAAAGGTCCAGAAATCACCTGAACCCCCCAATTAAAAATGTTACTGTACTCCCCTGCTTTGTTCATCATGAGTTGAAGCTCTTGATGTCTGGTTTTAATTATTATGGATAATTATTTGGTAGGCCCAGGCCCAGGCCTGGTGGTATAGGCTTTTGGCCTAGCCCAAGGCCGCAGACCTGATTTGCTGCCATGCAGCCAATGAGCACGGACCCACACCTGATTTGCTGCCATGCAGCCAATGAGAGGACTTACACCATACTTGGCTACACCAAGGCGATTCAGAATTGCACCCATTGACAGTAGGGGTGTGCTGGACGTTCACTATGGGGTGCTGCAAGATGCGCACACACGCAAAATGTGTGCGAATGCGCATTGTGCATGCACATTTCCATGCATTTACACACGGAAAAGTGGCTTTTACCTTCCCTCTCCACATGCATGAGCTAACTGACACAGGTACCTTAGCCTCTGATACAACGATAGAGCATATGTATAAGGCCTATTAACAGGAATCTGTTTTGATTAAAATAACTAGTATTTTCCTCCTCCTGTCCAAGGGGGGCTGTGTCTGAAAAAAGGGGGTGCTCAAGCCCCCCCAGCACCCCTACTTCCCTCAGCCATGTTTGTGGGGGGCAAGAGAACATGTTGGAGGGGGGCAAGAGAAAATGGTATATGGGTGCGGCTTCAATGCCCGTGTCGCTTCGCGCCACGGGCGATGAAGCCGCACCCATACCATTTTCAGTAACGGGACTTTTATTAGGCAAGTAAAGCATCAATAATAACATCAGTTGTTGTTGAAGTTGCAACAGACACGCAGCATGCTTAAAGCTAAAGGTCTGACTCAGAGAGTTTTCTGTTTTCAATGATGAAATGCTGTTGGTTTAGTGGTGCCACAGCTGTAGTTAGTTAGTAGCAGTAGTAGCGTTTCAAATCATTTTAAATATAATCACTTTAATTTGAAATATCTTGGGTTGTTTTGCATGGCATCGTGTTTGGGGGGGGCAGACTAGGTATTTAGGGGGGCATTGCCCCCCCCATGCCCATGCCTAGATCCGCCCCTGGTGGGAGGAAACAAAGATAAGTTCCCAGTAGTGGACTAACTGTTGTTTAAACAAAAACAGCTTAACCCAATCTGAGTGTTTGTTTTAATTTCCACTTACAGTCACTATAAAAACGTGCATATCAAAAACTTGTCCTTCTACACCTCGTACAGTCGCTTTATGTAACTGCACCTGTAGACAGCCTTAGTCTCTCTGTTGTTTCCCCACGACGTGTGGTCGTTTATCGCCTGTGAGATGTTTTACTTGTCTAATAAATGATAAACGCTAGAACACTAAACTTGTGTCATTGTATTAAGTTACCCATTGTAAACTATTTAAAAAAATATATATATTTCTCATCAGAATACATGGAAGTACAGCAATACATGGCAACTGGGGTACTCAGTACGGAGAAAAATGTGCATATTATTTTTTTTATCCTTAAAAAATAAATAAATATAAAAGTCCATTTTGAATGAATGGGAATATTTTTCAGCCCAAGCCGGGGTTTCTGATGGAGGCGACAGGGATTGGTTGGAATAATGTGTTCCTTCCACGTGCTACATCCAACCAGGGGAAACTTCACCAGGCTATAGCCCTGCCCTCTTGTCCACCCTAGGACACTTTCCAGCCAGGCTCATTACACACCTTAATCTATCAAAAAGACATGCCCTATGCAGTGGAAAAATGTGTCAGAGAGTTTTCTGTTTTCAATGATGAAATGCTGTTGGTTTAGTGGTGACACAATTGTAGTAGTGTTTCAATTCATTTTAAGTGCACTGTAAGCACTTTAATTTGAAATATCTTTGAAATTTCGATTGTTTTGCATGCCATCATGTTTGGTGGGGCATTCAGGGCATTTGGGGGGGAAGCCAAGCCTAGACCCACCTTGCCAGGTGTTGGTACAAACCGCCTTCTAGGGTTGGGGTTTGCAATATAAAAGTTCAGGAGACAGTTTTAGAAAATAACTCAATTTTATTATAGCTCTTTTTTGTATGTATGTCACCAGCAACACGTTTACATTCTTTTTTCCACTCACATGTCACTCCCCTTCTCCTCTCCCTCTCTACTGCGGTCGCTGTTTGAAACTCTCGCACTGGCAGGGACGCAACCAACAAAGGAATGTCATCACCAGCATCTTGGTCGTCTCAAAGCACCCTACCAGCCCTCCTGTGTGTACAGATCACACTGACGAAGCTGGTGTAGTTACCCCCCATTAAAAATGCCTCATAAATGTTCCACACCCACGCCAAACTCTTTTCCCTCATGGCCCCACAAAAAACTATGGAATGAACTTCCCATTGCAATCAGAGCTGCAAACTCACTCCCTATCTTCCACCACAGTCTGAAAACCCACCTCTTCAGACTCCATATCAGCCCATAGCACTTGCAATAACAATATACTGTAGGTATTTTAGATCAGGGGTTTTCAACAGGTAGTCCGGAGACCACCAGTGGTCCTTGAGAAAGTTCCAGGTGGTCCCCAGGCTAAATGATGGAAAGTTGGTTAACCAGATGTAACTCTTGAGAATGTAAAAATGAAACCAAATGGACCCTTGCGGGTCCATTTGGTTTCATTTTCACACCCTCAAGAGTTAAAATATTCATCATCTGAATTAGCACCATTTCATTAAGACGTCTACACTGTTTTGTTTGCAAAATCCAGCCTGCAATTGTCAACAAAACCCAAAAGAATTCTTTAGTTTTACGTCTTTGGGGCTAAAATGTCGTCAAATGGTGGTCCGTGACTCAAATGCTGAATAAATGGTGGTCCCTGGTGTCAAAAAGGTTGAAAGCCCCTGTTTTAGATACCATATTAAAGGACCACTTCACCATTTTTCAACATGTCTTTATATCATAGGTCCTCACTAATGAACATGATAAAATACCACTATTGTGGTGCACCGGAGGACAGTGGGAAATTCAGATATCTGTCTTCCAGTGACATCATCAATGGGGGATCCGAGGGGATACAAGGCTGAGTAGAAACAAATAGTGGTGTTTCATCATGTACGTTGTACAGTGTACAATGTACACACAACAGTGATGTGTGGAAATAGTTAAAAGGTTCCCACCATTTTGCGTTTCCTAGGAATGTATTGATATATCTTAAAAGAAAAAAATCATTACCATGGTGAAACACAACTTGATGATACCATCAAGTTGTGTTTCACCATGGTAATGATTTTCTTCAGACCTTCATTAATGGATTGCATTTTCATAGCGCTTTTCCAAGTGCTCAAAGCGCTTTACAATAGTCCATTCATTCATACATTGGAAATTAAGAGCGGCAAACAGTCGACGCCAGTGTCCTCACTTCCCACATCCACACAGCAATGGTGGCCAGCTCACACTGACCAACTCATTGGAGGCAATTTGGGGTTCAGGGTCTTGCCCAAGGACACTTCAACATGTATGGCAGGAGGAGCCGGGATTCAAACCACCGACCCATGGGTCATTGGACGACCTGCTCTAAATCCTGAGCCACAGTCGCCCCTATGTCATTACCTTTACTGACATACTGTAGTAAAATGTAGAAAATGGGTGGAATTCCCCTTTAAGTGCACAACCAGTGTTGCCAACTTGGCGCATTTGGCGCTATATTTAGCTCTTTTTCAGACCCCTCTAGCGTCAAAATTAGTGAAAAACTCCTGGCGGAAAATCTAGTGCTTTTTTGCTGGTGAGTTGGGGAGAAATTGGTTGACAGGCGCCAGAGATAAAACACTTGTTTTTCACCATTTTCTTTCTATGATAGAGTCCTCCTTCCTTCCTAGAAAGGACCATTGGTAACCAAATGGACCCTTATAGATCTGTAACTCTTGAGATCGTAAAATGAAACCAAAAGTTTAAAATCATATTTAAACATCTGAATTACCTAATTTTCAAGAATCTACACATTTTCAAAATGCAGAAGAATTGCTATTTTGACCAACATTTCGCCAGTTATTTCTCCTAAATTAGTCAGAGAAACTATACTCAACATCAAATGGTGGTCCTCCGTGGCTAAAATACAGAATAAATAGCGGGTCCTGGTATGAAAAATTGTTGAAATCCACTGCTCTAGCGTATTTCTAGTGCATTTTGGAAGTGTCACTAGTGAATTTGGATTTGGCGACACTGCGCACCACTGCGCACAACTCCTTATCCCATCAGGACGCGGATTACCATGGTGATGCGTCTATGCAGCATGTGTCAAACAGGTTTATCTAACCAGCACGGATCAACTTCCTGTTGCCGTTGTAGATACGTCGCCGTCCTAAGCTTAAAGTCCCTATGCTGATAGTTCCTTTAACAATTTTGGCCCAGTGGAGAAAGCTTGACATGCATTTGTATCCCTCATTTGTCTCACAAGCTTAAGTTTGTAGGTATGTTTACAGTCAATTAAAAGTATGGAGTACGGTATTATAGAGAATACAGAGAGTTAATTATTGTCATTGACAATACCATATACTGTAGCATAGAATAGAATAGAATATAGAAGATATAAATATTTATTATTTATAAGTAGAAATTACTTGTTTATGAATGAATGAATGAATGAATGAATGAATGAATGAATGAATGATTTTTTTTTTTTTGTTTTTTTTTTTTTTTTTTTATAAACAGCTTGGAGATTTAGTAGATTCATTAAAATAGACCTTGCAGTAAGCCACGCCCTCTATCCAGTGTCCAACCTTGGGTTGGGCATTTTCCAGCCAGGCTCATTCATTCTAATGTAAATATAATGGATATTACACTTTAAATACTGGTTCATTTTTGGAACCAGACCTGAAAAATTCTCTTCCAAATCTGTCAACAAGGCCTGCTGTACGCAGTGGAAAAATCTGGGTGTTTTTTTAAACATATAGAAAAGCTCTATTGGTGTAGAGGTTTGTCACAGGTTATCCTTAGCCGTGATTGGAGCATAGCAGTTTGGGGAGGGGCTTTACTAAAACAGACAAGTACAACTAGAGCTAGACTGATAACTGTAAGTAGACAGGGCTATTTAAGCGTTATACTTGTTTACTGTACAATAGTAGCCACAAGGGCGTAATATTTTTTGGTATTTGGCTAATTTTAATTACCAGGAAATTAATGACCCTTTCCTGGCCTGGGCTAATTCCTGTCCCAAAAAATAAATAAATAAATAAATAAATAAGTAAAAAATGCCAAGAAAAGGGTGCCGCTAAAATGAAATTAAATGAAGATACTTCAATATTCAATATATCACTATTCTATTTTCAATAGAATATATTGATATTTCATTGTTTAAAATGTTTCATTTGAACACAATATGAACATATAACTTCATTTATTAAATTTTAATAATAATGTGGCCTATAGGGCAGGACTAGACCTACTATAATCAAAAAAGGTGTCACTTAACAGAGCATGTCTTTCACCCGCTGTGTCCCCTTTTTTACCCATGTGTCCCCTGTGAAGGTGATCGTCTCGTTTAAAGACTTTATGAAAAGTCTGATTGGCTATATATGAAAATAAGCAGGGCATGGCATGATGCCATTAGATATATACCGGCTGGGCACAACACACTGTACATAGGAAATATTTGGTCGGCTTGTTTAATAGGCAACTAGATTGATTGCTCATCAATGCAAACTAAAGGACGATGTGTTATCGGCTACACAGGTTTTGCTTGTTGACATGATATGCAAGAAAATTGAAGGAATAAAAATAAAAGATGTAGATAAGTTTTAAGTAGATAGATTGTCTATTCTCGATGGAGGTTTCGATATTCTTGGCGCTGTCTCTCAGTCAGAGACGACGAGAGACATATCAACAGGCTGACAACATTAGGGATGGAAAAAAAACAATATCTCCGGGACGACGGGTCCCGTAGCCATCTCCCCGGTGAGAAATTCAGCGCACTGTACTCAGGGAGGGGCCTGGCAAAGCTTGGTCCAAAAACTGTCCACGGACAGTCTAGAAGAGAAGCTCTCTCAGAAGGTTCAGGAGGTGGTTGAGAGGTTCCAGAGCTCTCTGGTTCAGGAGGTGGTCAGGAGGTTCTGTAGCTCTCTCAGAAGGTTCAGGAGGATGTCAGGAGGTCCTGCAGCTCTCTCATCAGGTTCAGGAGGTGGTCAGGAGGTCCTGCAGCTCTCTCAGAAGGTTCAGGAGGATGCAGGAGGTTCTGCAGCTGTCTGAGAAGGTTCAGGAGGATGTCAGGAGGTTCTGCAGCTCTCTCAGAAGGTTCAGGAGGATGTCAGGAGGTCCTGCAGCTCTCTCAGAAGGTTCAAGAGGATGTCAGGAGGTCCTGCAGCTCTGTCAGAAGGTCAGGCCTTTGTCTCAGCTCGTGTTTCAGAGCCGTCGGAATGTCCAGATGTCCATAGTCGTCCTCCTTCACCAGCTCCCTGACCGCCATCAGACACGTGTCCTTCAGAGAATACACTGAGACAGACGGACAGACAGACAGACAGACAGGCAGACAGGAAAATATAGGAGGAAAAATGAGAAATAATGTAGACATAGCCTTTCTGTAGTGTATACCAGGTCCCAGGAGTGCCAGACTGGTGATCCGGGGACCACATGATGGAGGGGAAAGGAACAGATAAACTGGCCTACTAGCCTACGACCGGACAAAAAAAAATAAAGTTAATAAACAGCCTTGGAAATAAAGACAAGTGACAACTGTGTAACTATAAACGTGAGCTGCAACTAGACACAAGTTTCACACAATGTGGCCCCTGACCCAAAATGAGTTTGACGCCACTGGTGTGTGTATAGTAATTAGTGTGATGTGACGCTCATAAACAAATCAAGTCATATGAACAGCTCTATGGGATCGTTCCTTTTTTCATCAGAATGACAAAATTTGGTGGGCGGACATGAACCGCACTTCTGGCAGTCTTCCGGGTGCTTCAAAACGCCACGGCAAAGGGCGGGGCTATCGCTCCGGTCTCTATATTTTATTACTCTATGATCTCACCCCTACACGAATAAGTGCAGTGGATGGAGCAAGCTGGAACAAATCATGAGCCCTGTGTCCTTTAATTGTTTCAGGACTATAAAGAATACATATCACAGTTTTTTTTTAACCTTTTTTTTTTACAAGAAAAAGGTTAAAGAGTGGTTTAATTACTTAGTTTAAGTGCTTAATTTGATATAGTATTGCATTAATACTACATCAAATTTAGGGGTGGAGTCTAGAGAAAAGGGGTGGTTTAATTTCTTACTTTAAGACAATGCCAGTGTATTTTAAATAGTTACTATATCGATTAGAAAACACTGAATCGTCCATATCCATGAATCGTATTGTCAACCATGTATGGCAGGGGTTTTCAACAGGTGGTCCGGGGACCACCAGTGGTCCCTGAGAGGGTTCCAGGTGGTCCCCAGGCTAAATGATGGAAAGTTGGTTAACCAGATGTAACTCTTGAGAACGTGAAAATGAAACCAAATGGACCCTTGCGGGTCCATTTGGTTTCATTTTCACACTCTCAAGAGTTAAAATATTCATCATCTGAATTAGCACTATTTAATTAACGAGTCTACACTGTTCTGTTTGCAAAATCCAGCCTGGAATTGTGAACAAAACCAAAAGAATTCTTTAGTTTTAGGTCTTTGGGGCTAAAATGTCCACAAATGGTGGTCCGTGGCTCAAATCCTGAATAAATGGTGGTCCCTGAGATGAAAAAGGTTGAATTCCCCTGATGTATGGAGATGCATATGGAATGGCATTGTACTGACCTGGTTCAGTAATGTAGACTGGGAGGTGAACAGGGTGACCCTGGTGGTTCCATTGTAGTGACCTGGTTCAGTAATGTAGACTGGGAGGTGAACAGGGTGACCCTGGTGGTTCCATTGTACTGACCTGGTTCAGTAATGTAGACTGGGAGGTGAACAGGGTGACCCTGGTGGTTCCATTGTACTGACCTGGTTCAGTAATGTAGACTGGGAGGTGAACAGGGTGACCCTGGTGGTTCCATTGTAGTGACCTGGTTCAGTAATGTAGACTGGGAGGTGAACAGGGTGACCCTGGTGGTTCCATTGTACTGACCTGGTTCAGTAATGTAGACTGGGAGGTGAACAGGGTGACCCTGGTGGTTCCATTGTACTGACCTGGTTCAGTAATGTAGACTGGGAGGTGAACAGGGTGACCCTGGTGGTTCCATTGTACTGACCTGGTTCAGTAATGTAGACTGGGAGGTGAACAGGGTGACCCTGCTGGTTCCATTGTACTGACCTGGTTCAGTAATGTAGACTGGGAGGTGAACAGGGTGACCCTGGTGGTTCCATTGTACTGACCTGGTTCAGTAATGTAGACTGGGAGGTGAACAGTGGTGACCCTGCTGGTTCCATTGTACTGACCTGGTTCAGTAATGTAGACTGGGAGGTGAACAGGGTGACCCTGCTGGTTCCATTCGTACTGACCTGGTTCAGTAATGTAGACTGGGAGGTGAACAGGGTGACCCTGGTGGTTCCATTGTACTAATCCTGGTTCAGTAATGTGGACTGGGAGGTGAACAGGGTGACCCTGCTGGTTCCATTGTACTGACCTGGTTCAGTAATGTAGACTGGGAGGTGAACAGGGTGACCCTGGTGGTTCCATTGTACTGACCTGGTTCAGTAATGTAGACTGGGAGGTGAACAGGGTGACCCTGGTGGTTCCATTGTACTGACCTGGTTCAGTAATGTAGACTGGGAGGTGAACAGGGTGACCCTGCTGGTTCCATTGTACTGACCTGGTTCAGTAATGTAGACTGGGAGGTGAACAGGGTGACCCTGGTGGTTCCATTGTACTGACCTGGTTCAGTAATGTAGACTGGGAGGTGAACAGGGTGACCCTGCTGGTTCCATTGTACTGACCTGGTTCAGTAATGTAGACTGGGAGGTGAACAGGGTGACCCTGGTGGTTCCATTGTACTGACCTGGTTCAGTAATGTAGACTGGGAGGTGAACAGTGGGACCCTGCTGGTTCCATTGTACTGACCTGGTTCAGTAATGTAGACTGGGAGGTGAACAGGGTGACCCTGCTGGTTCCATTGTACTGACCTGGTTCAGTAATGTAGACTGGGAGGTGAACAGGGTGACCCTGCTGGTTCCATTGCACCGTGGCTGTAGGCATGTAGATCTCTGTACCATTCACCAGGAGTCTGGCTCCACTTCTAGATGCTCTGAACACCCACGGATGAGCTGTGAGTGAACAACACAATATAGTGAAATATAGTGGAAAAAAAGTGAAGAACTCTTTTGGCTTTGTCCACAATTCCAGGCTGGATTTTGCAAACAAAACAGCGTAAACCTCTTAATTAAGTGGTGCTAGTTCAGATATTCGAATATTTTAACTCTTGAGAGTGTAAAAGTGAAACCAAATGGACCCGCAAGGGTCCATTTGGTTTCATTTTTACGTTCTCAAGAGTTACATCTGGTTAACCAACTTTCCATCATTTAGCTTGAGTCCTTGAGAACCCTCCCCGGACCACTGGTTGAAAACCCCTGCTGTAAGGTTTTAGCAGAGTAACAGGGGGATAGTCCATGCAAGGTTTTAAAAGTAAACAATAAAACCTTAACATCAATACGGAAGCTCACAGGGGCGGCAGTGTAGTGTTGCCAAAAGCAGTCCGTTTGTAAATCCGTCAAGTTTTGAGCGAGTTATGAGCTCTTTTTGAACTATATTTTTTGTTTGAGCTGCCATTGTTTGAGCTATATTTGTGTTTGAGTACCCCATTAAGATGGCCGCTATTGAACTACGTCGGAGACTCCGCCTGGAGCCATCTGGCCTTTACTGTATCTTTGAAATACTCAGGTAGTAAGCAGTGTTGTAGTGGGCCTTTTAGAAGTGGGGGGACACCATTTGGTTGCATTTGTACACTCTCAGAAAAAAGGAAACTCATTAAACATGATGAAACGCATCTTGAGGATGTCATCAAGATGTGTTTCACCATGCTATTTTTATTTTATTTATTCATTTATTTTCATTTCTAGGAAACGCAGAATGGGGGATTTTTTTTTACCATGTCCACACAACATCTCTAAGGTATATTAATGACATAGTTAAATATTGAAAATGAGTGGAATTCCCTTTTAAGACACGTGCATGCACACTTGCATTTGCGTGCACCTGCACAACACACACAGACATGCTATTGAAACAAGTATAGCATATTGAGAAAGATTGTTTACAATGTGATTGTAGTATTACGCAGAAGCGGGGATCGAACCCGGGACTCCCACTCGCCAGTCCAACGCACAACAAGTCGCGCCAATAGGGCTGAGCCCCATTGGCGGGGCTGTTGTCGCTGGCTCATGGCTGGGTGCTACATTCACCCCCTTGATCTTTTGGAGCGCGTCCTCGCGCTTCACACATCACACCACGGACCGCCGTACATGATGTCCCTCATGTGGACCCGCAAGGACGTAGACGGGTATATTGGGGATAACACCCGCACTCCAAATCCTGCCGACTACGCCAGATTGTAGTATTACGCAGAAGCGGGGATCGAACCTGGGACTCCCACTCGCCAGTCCAACGCACAACCAGTCGCGCCAATAGGGCTGAGCCCGATTGGCGGGGCTGTTGTCGCTGGCTCATGGCTGGGTGCTACACATTCTTTACAATTGTATCCATAAAGGTAAATGACAAGACAAAAAACATAGGCCTACTTTTGCCCCCACAAAGTAGGCCTCCACTACACCCCTGATGTGATGGATACATACTCAGGTAGGTGGTCATGTGCAGAGCGTTTCCTGGTCCGATGTCTCCGTAGCTGACGGGACGTCCGTTAAAATCCAGCCACCAGCTGGTGGCGCCAGAGCGCGCTCTGTTGATGAAGACCACGTGAGTCTGGAGGTCAGAGTTCAGCGATCTGAGTTCAGCCTGACGCCCAGAACCTTCTTCTCCATCTCCATCCATCCTCCTTTAAGAAGACATGCACAGACACACACATAAGACATTAGAGGGAGTTCAACAGACCATGTGCCACCCCAGCAGGGGCGGATCTAGGCATGGGCATGGGGGGGCAATGGCCCCCTAAATGCCCAGACTGCCTCCCCCCAAACATGATGGCATGAAAAATAACCCAAGATATTTCAAATTAAAGTGCTTATATCTAAAATGATTTGAAACACTACCTACTGCTACTAACTAACTACAGTTGTGGCACCACTAAATCAACAGCATGTCATCATTGATAACAGAAAACTCTGAGTCAGACCTTTAGCTTTATGCATCTGAATTTCGGACGGCGGCCAGGCAGCAGGAAAGACCCGCCCGCAGCCGAAATTCAGACAGGAAGTAGCAGGAAGTGCCCATTGAAACCCATTCAAAAAAGGAGGACGTGACGTCACACTTCCGGCCGAAAGTTGGAATGTGCAATCCTGTAGTCTGGAGGCCCAGTTTCCATCCAGCACCTGTTTAAAACACGTCACGTGACCTCAAGACGCTGCGTCCATAGGACGCAGTTGGCAGATGGTGTGCCCAGAGCCTAGGTGGGTGTAGCTATTTACAAATCTCAGCTGAGACACACTTGAAATTTCAATATTCTATTTTTGAATGTGTTCATTGGTGCTCCGTAAATAAAAATATCATCTCTCATAGCAAATGTATAGAAATTAGTACTGGAGTTTGGAAAATATATGGAAATATACCGGGGAAAGAAAAATAAAATACCTCAAAAGTAGGCTACTAGTTTATACAGCACTGAAGAGTAGCCTATAATTAAGTGTCTGAGATCGAATGAGTAGGCCTACTTTGAACACAGAATACTATGTTTAAACATGTTTGAATACAACTACAGTTATCTTTTTAGTGTCTTATGACAGTCTAATGTAGTTTAAATACAACAAATATTCATAAATACAATACATACTGTGGTCTTCTGAGGACAGTATAATGCAGTTTACGATATATTGAGTTATATCTTCTTCTGCCATGCGTTCATGTCTAATGGCTTATTATTATAAAACAGTGAAGTATATATTTTTGACATGTCACTGCCGTGTTGTATTTCCCCTCAGTAGTTTTGTGTATTGTTGCCAGACATCGTGAGGGAAACAAGCGTTCGGACTAATCCTTGTATCTTGTGTTCAATCAATAGTAATTGTAATTGTTAGTTAACACGTATGTCATTAACTTCTAGAGTAGTGCTATTTTAAGGTGCGCTGCAGCACTAACCCCTACTATATTTGTAATGTTTGTATTTCAACAATGCCATAGCCTAGAGACAAGAAGAGCAAGAGCAAACTAATCTCTCCCACCCAGCCCCCTTTTCCCTTACTCTATATTTTTCTTCTCCCTTTTGCCTCTACTATGACCTGCTGCTTCTGACCTCATGGAAGTGAATTTTTGTATGTCTCTAAACGTCTTGAGGAAATGAACAGGGTGGCTGCCATTATAAACAAGGGTGTTCTTAACTGCTTTGTCCATCCACGTTGAACTGAATCAATCAATCAATCAATGATTGTTTGTTTTTGTTGCAAGCACAACATGCTACAATCAGAGTTGTAAGATGGCCCCTCACTTCACACAGGCGTGATTTTTATTTAGACTTAATTCAATTCTTGAATTCTAAACATTCTAAACAACAGGAATTAATGCAAGCCCAGAACTGCTTACAACAGGCAGACATGGCAACACCGCGGGCGAGCCGGGAGGGGCGTGGCTTCCATCTATGGTGGCTTCCCCTGCCCTGATGCCAAAGAGAATGTCCTCCTCCCGTCTCCTACAGGACGGGAGGACTAAAATCGTTTTTATTTTGACATGCAACAACAAGCTCATTTGTAGGCCTACTATACTGTAAGTACAGTAATGACGTGTGTTTTGGTTTTGGAGTATCGGTAATATTACCCATGTCATATACACTACTTTTGCCGGAAAAGTTGTTAATAATAATACAGTAATAATATGTAATTTGTTCACACCCAACACTGAATTGCAAAACAGTAGGAATTCTTTGCCACTCACTAATTATAAATCCCCAAGCTGCAATCAATCAATCAATCAATCAATCAATCAATCAATCAATCAATCAATCAATCAATCAACCAACCAACCAACCAACCAACCAACCAACCAACCAACTAGTAGTGCACTTCACGTGTATGGAGTCACACTGCCCTCGACTGGCATCATTGTACTGCTGTTTTGAGCGGTGCCTCCGACCTATTACACAGCAATGTGTGTCCCTATGTGTACGTGTCTGTCTGTCCGATCAAGCACGGACAGCGCACCGCCTAAAGTGGCCAGTAGAGGAATAAAACATTTAAGAAGTATTTTTTTCATGGAGAGCAAATGTTTTAAGGCCTATTTGTTATATTAGCCAGGGATCCTTTTAAGGGAATGCCTACGTTGCACTTGAGCCCGGCGTCCAGGTTTTTGCGATGTGAATGACGTCACGCCATTCTTGCATGGCGTCATTTACACCGTGAATATGTCATACATCTGACTTTGTTTTTTTTTTAAAAGCCATAGCGAAACACCGGGCGGAAACCCTTTGCGTAGAAAAGGTTGCGGATCCTCAACCTGGTGCTGCGTTTTCAGACCATCCCCCTAGTCGGTGACATGCGAGGAGACGTGTGTGCCGAAGTCGCCGTCGCAGAGCAAGCCGAACTGCCGAGGCTTGACCCGTCTCCGCCCGGCTCCCCTGCCCCCACCAGCCCAGAGGAGAAACACCCGGACGAGGTTGAACACCGAGACGACAGACGGACGCCCCGCATGAACCCTCCCGACGTGCGGCGCCAGCAGCAGAAACCCGGTGAGCGACGGCCCGGCGAATCTGAGCCGATGGAGACGGACGATGTCTGGGACACGGAAGACACCTTGCCATTGTCGCCGGGACCCCCAGCCAACCCGCCGTCCTACAGGGAAGCGACTGCAGAAGACGCGCGACACTGCGGCGGCAGCGGGGCGGCGGACGACGAAGAAGGTGACGACGGCATGGAGCTCGATGACGCCTCCGGCTGGCGGTCGGCGGCGACCTTCCGCTTCGTGGTGGAGCGTTTCAGCCGGCTCACGGAGCAGGTCCGGAGCCCGCCCTGCATGGTCCGTGGCCTCCCCTGGAGGATGATCGTGTGTCCTTACTTCTCGGTCACGGGGTCGCAAACCGTCGGCGTCTTCCTGCTATGTGACGCCGACTCAGGCTCGGCCTCGTCCTTGCCGTGGTGGTGCCCTGCCACGGCTCTCCTGACGGTCGTCAACCGTAGAGACGCGGAGAGGAGCGTCTGCCAGAGGCTCAGCTGGGTTTTCCACCACAAGGAGAGCGACCGTGGCTACCGCAATTTCCTGGCCTGGGCCGATGCCGTCGACCCAGACGCAGGATTCATCGAGGATGACGAGGTCATCTTCGAGGCGTTCGTCCGGGCAGATGCCCCACACGGCGTGGGCTGGGACTCCAAGAGACATACGGGCTACGTGGGCCTGAAGAACCAGGGCGCCACCTGCTACATGAACAGCCTGCTGGAGACGCTGTTCTTCAGCAACGAGCTGAGGCGGGCCGTGTACCTGATGCCCACGGAGGGCGACGACACCAAGAGCATCCCGCTGGCCCTGCAAAGGGTCTTCTACGAGCTGCAGCACAGCAACAAGCCCGTCAGCACCAAGAAACTCACCGAGTCTTTCGGCTGGGAGACGCTGGAATGCTTCATGCAACACGACGTCCAGGAGATGTGTAGAATTCTCTTGGACAACGTTGAGAACAACATGAAGGGCACATGCGTCGAGGGGACCATTCCCAAGCTATTCAGAGGGAAGATGGCGTCCTACATCCAGTGTAAGCATGTGGACTACGGTTCAGAGAGGAAAGAGGACTACTATGATATCCAGCTGAGCATCAAAGGAAAGAAGAACCTCTATGAGTCATTCAAGGACTACGTGGCAACAGAACAGTTGGACGGGGACAACAAGTACGACGCAGGAGAGCACGGCCTACAGGAAGCAGAAAAAGGGGTGAAGTTTCTGACCTTCCCTCCCATTCTACACCTGCAGCTGATGAGGTTCATGTATGACCCACAGACAGACCAAAACCAAAAGATCAACGACAGGTTTGAGTTCCCAGAGCAGCTTTGCCTGGACGAGTTTCTACAGGAGGCCGACCCGGAAGACCCGGCCAACTACATCCTGCATGCCGTGTTGGTGCACAGCGGGGACAACCACAGGGGTCACTATGTGGCTTGCCTCAACCCCAAAGGGGACGGCAATTGGTGTAAGTTTGACGATGATGTTGTTTCTCGGTGTACCAAGGAGGAAGCTGTAGAACACAACTACGGCGGCCCCGATGAAGAGCTCTCGGTCCGTCACTGTTCCAGCGCCTACATGCTGGTGTACATCCGCGAGTCCAAGCTGGCCGAGGTCCTCCGGCCGCTGACGGAGTCGGACATCCCCCAGCAGCTGGTGGAACGTCTGCAGGAGGAGATGAGGGCCGAGGAGCAGAGGTGGAAGGCGTGGCAGGAGGCGCATCTACACATGACGGTGAGGATAGTGACCGAGGATCAGTTCTACGGTCACCAGGGCAACGACCTGTACGACGACGAGAAACCCAGCGGCCTCACGTTCACTGTGCTGAAAACCTGGACGCTACAGAAGCTCCTCCAGAACCTTCTCCAGAACCTTTCCCTCACCTTCCATTTACAATTGGACCAGATGAGGCTCTGGCCCATGAAGGTTCGGAGCAACGGCACCAACCGGCCCGTCGCACTGGACTGCGAGGCAGACCGCGGCAAGTCCATTGCCAACTTCATCTCTGTGGACGATGACTGGACCTTGTTCCTGGAGATGGCTGCCAGCGGGGCCACGTTGCCGGAGTTTGACAAAGACCACGACGTCATGTTGTTCTTAAAGATGTACAATCCCCAACACGGAGTGCTGACGTACTGCGGACATGTCTTCAAGAACACGTCCTGCACCGTACGAGACCTGCTGCCGCTCATGTGCGAGAGAGCGTGCTTCGATCGGGAGACGAGCCTCATCGTCTACGAGGAGGTGAAGCCGAATCAATCGAAGCAGATTAACAACTACGACGCTCCTCTGGACACCGTTGTGTGCGATCTGGACAACGGCGCGGTCATCCTGGTCTTCCAGAAGGACGAGCCGGGGAAGGACTGCAGCGACGGGAGGCGGCTGCCCACAGCTAAGGACTACTTCAAGGATGTCTACGACCGGGTGGACGTCGTCTTCCATGACAAGAATGACCCGGGCGACCCCGGTGTCGTCGTCACACTCTCCAACCGTATGACCTACGCCGAGGTGGTGAAGGCGGTGGCACGGAGGCTGAACACCGACGCCGCTATGCTTCAGCTGGGCTACCTGGACAACCCGGGGACCCCCATCCGACACAACTGCAAGGGAACACTCCGGGACATCTTCAAGCCGCGACAGCCCAAGAGACTGTACTACCAACGGCTGAAGCTCGCGATCGCCGACTCCGAAAACAGGAAGAGCTTCAAGGCCGTTTGGCTCAACGGCCAGCTCCGGGAGGAGGAGATCACGCTCTACCCGCCCAAACACGGCTGCGTGCGCGACCTGCTGGACGAGTGCAAGAAGTCCGTCGACCTTCCCGTCAGAAGAGGCTCCTCCCCAAATCTCCGGCTGCTGGAGATAAACAACCACAAGATCAGGAAGGTGCACCGAGAGGACGCACTGCTGGAGTGCCTGTACTGCCTGGACACCTTCCGGATTGAGGAGATCCCGCCGGACCAGTTGGACGTGGACGAGGGCAGTGAGATGCTGGTCCCCGTCGCCCACTACCACAAGGACGTGCGAACCTTCGGAGTGCCCTTCCTGCTCAAGGTGCGGCAGGGCACGCCGTTCCGCGAGGTGATGCGGAGGATCCGGACCACGCTGGACGTCACGCAGGAGGCCGAATTTGAGAAGTTCCGCTTTGCCATTGCGAGGGATCGCACGCCACACAAGTACATCGACGTGGACGAGTACAGGGTCGACCTGGACGACTTCAGGTCGCAGGACTGCATGTCTCAGCCCTGGTTGCTGCTGGACCATGCCAACAGAACGCCGGTCGCTCCCAGGAGAGGTCGCTGTACATGATTTAACCCTGGGGGCTTTGTTTCAGGGTTGCACTTTACTGTTAAACCTTGTGTGCATAAGTGTGTGTTTTTGTTTGGCTTCCTTCAGGCAATGCAATATATATATGTACTGTATATATAAACAAAAACACAGTCGGCACGACAGAGAGGGATAGAATTCATAGTGCAAAAAAGAGCAAACTAAAATTATAAAATGGTATCCCGTAGTAGCGAAGTTCGATAAACCTACATTAGCTTATGTTCCATAAATATACAACAACATGTCATTTTAGAAAGGCACAATTCAATTTAGTGTGAAGGTGTGGAACTAGTGCTTTGCTATTCCATGACCTGCTCTGTTTCGTCTATAGATCTCAAACAGTCTGCGCGTGAATGATTCCTTGAGCTTTGCTGATGCAGCATTAATCACATGGCGCTTAAAAGGACTAGTGAAACGGAAACGACAAGCATTTTATTTTTGAAGTTTCAAAGTTTCTGAATGAATCAGAACATCGCATTCCTTCGGGCGATGGGGCAGTATCTTAGGTAGATGCATGGACAAGACAGACAGTCAGCCGGCTCTACCAATTTACTGATTTGTGTCTTATAAGCGCCTATAATGTTTTCAAATACATATCGTAGCGTGATTACGTTTAAACCGAATAATACACTGTCTGTATATCACATTGAATGAGATTAAAAATGGAGTAGCTTGTAATCAACACTAGCAGTATTTGGGGGACAATTCAGTAAATGGGAATAAAAACGGCTGAGCTTCATTTTTATTGGATTTTATTAATGTACCTATGTCAACACGTCGCCACGCAGAAGTTTTCATTTAGGAAGTAATTCTATTGAAGGACCCTTTTATGTAAAATGACAAAAATTAAAATGTTCCCATTTTTTGGCATTCAATTATTAATGTATATGTCAACACGTCATCACGCAGAAGTTTTCATTTGTAGGAAGTAATTCTATTGAAGGACCTTTTTTATACAAAATGACAAAAATGAAAATGTTCCCATTTTTTGGCATTCAATTATGAGGGCCATGGATGTAGTCTAAAATTGCGACAACACATTTTTAATTTCACTGGGTCTTTGTTTCGTCATACATTACTTCAATACGTCATTGTGGAACGCATATATGACATTTGGTCCTTTTTGCTCGACATACCAGAACACATGAGCCGCCGACCGGAGCGTACATTCTTAGATAGGGAACGTTTCTTTGCGGAACGCACCGGGGCGGCACAGCACTTCGCGCGTATTCACATTTCGTTTAAGTCAGATCGTATGCCGACGACGTAGTGATAGAACAGGCTGATGAGAATCGACCTGTCGTACTCTTAACCACAAGCAGAAACCCCGCTAACGTCAGTAAAGTAAAGATACCACAACCATGAATCATCCTCCCACACAAAAGATTAGTCAGAGAGCCGCCAATGATAACAATAAGCACACGGAACACGAGGACATGGCGCCGGACACTGCTCGGGGCCTAGAGGTGCCAGTCCACCCGGAGATCAATGGGAACATTATCGTGAGAGACAGACAACATGGCGGCAGCGTTGCCGCCACGGACTCCGTCCACGACGACACCAGCTGGAGGTCCGAGGCCTCCTTCCGCTTTGCGATCGACCGCTTCAGCCGGCGCACCGAGTCCGTGCTGAGCTCGGCCTTCTTCATCAGGAACCTCCCCTGGAAGATCCTGGTGATTCCACACTTCAGCAAGGACAGCCGGAACCAGGACCAGATCGGCTTCTTCCTGCAGTGCAACGCAGAGTCAGAGTCCACCACGTGGTCGTGCCACGCCACGGCCACGCTGACCATCATCAACCACCGAGACAAGGAGAAGTCATACAGCCACGGGCTCAGCCACCTGTTCTTCCACAAGATCAACGACAGGGGCTGCACGGTGTCCTGGGCCGACATGACCGATCCAGAGAGAGGCTTCGTCGATGACGACAGCATCACCTTTGAAGTCTGCGTCCAGGCGGACGCCCCACACGGAGTGGACTGGGACTCCAAGAGACACACGGGCTACGTGGGCCTGAAGAACCAGGGCGCCACTTGCTACATGAACAGCTTGCTGGAGACTCTGTTCTTCAGCAACCAGCTGAGGCGGGCCGTGTACCTGATGCCAACGGAGGGCGACGACCCCGCCAAGAGCATCCCACTGGCCCTGCAGAGGGTCTTCTATGAGCTGCAGCATAGCGACAAGCCTGTCAGCACCAAGAAACTCACAAAGTCCTTTGGCTGGGAGACACTAGACAACTTCATGCAACACGACGTCCAGGAGTTGTGTCGAGTGCTCCTGGACAATGTGGAAAACAAAATGAAAGGCACTTGTGTCGAGGGGACCATCCCCAAGCTCTTCAGAGGGAAGATGGTGTCCTACATTGAATGCAAGAATCTCAACTATGGTTCAGAGAGGATAGAGGACTACTATGATATCCAGCTTGGCATCAAAGGAAAGAAGAATCTCTATGAGTCTTTCAAGGACTACGTGGCAACAGAACAGTTGGACGGAGACAACAAATATGACGCAGGAGAGCACGGCCTACAGGAAGCAGAGAAGGGGGTGAAGTTTCTGACTTTCCCTCCCATCCTGCATCTGCAGCTGATGAGGTTCATGTATGACCCACAAACAGACCAGAACCAAAAGATCAACGACAGGTTTGAGTTCCCCGAACAGCTCTTCCTGGATGAGTTTCTCCAAGAGGCCGACCCAGAGGACCCGGCCAACTACATCCTGCATGCAGTGCTGGTGCACAGCGGGGACAACCATGGAGGCCACTACGTGGTTTACCTCAACCCCAAAGGGGACAGCAGCTGGTGCAAGTTTGATGACGATGTCGTGTCTCGGTGCACCAAGGAGGAAGCTGTAGAACACAACTACGGTGGACACGATGAAGAGCTCTCGGTCCGTCACTGCTCCAGTGCCTACATGCTGGTGTACGTCCGCGAGTCCAAGCTGGCCGAGGTCCTCCAGCCGCTGACAGAGTTGGACATCCCCCAGCAGCTGGTGGAACGTCTGCAGGAGGAGATGAGGGCAGAGGAGCAGAGGAGGAAGGAGTGGCAGGAAGCCCATCTCTACATGATGGTCAGCATAGTGACAGAGGAGCAGTTCTGCGGCCACCAGGGCAATGATCTGTATGACGACGAGAAGGTCAAGCACAACCTGATCAAGGTGCTGAAGACCTGCACGCTACAGCAGTTCCTCCAGAACCTCTCGCTCACCATGCGCTTACAACTGGACCAGATGAGGCTATGGCCCATGAAGGTCCGGAACAACGGCACCAACCGGCCCGCCATGCTGGACTACGAGGCAGACCGTGGCAAGTCGATCGTCAGCATGAGCGACAACGAAAACTGCTGGACCATATTCCTGGAGACGGTGGACCAAGAGACGGCCGCCAGCGGCACCGCCTTGCCCAAGTACGACAAAGACCACGACATCATGTTCTTTCTGAAGATGTACGATCCCAAGACCGCGAGCTTGCATTATTGCGGACACGCATACTCGTCCTTGTCCTGCAGAATACGAGACCTGCTGCCGCTCATGTGCGAGAGGGCTGGCTTCCCCCAGGAGACGAGCCTCCTGGTGTACGAGGAGGTGAAGCCCAACCTGACGGAGCAGATACGCAGCCACGACGTCACCCTGGACGTAGCCGTGGAGACTCTCATAGACGGGATCATCCTGGTCTTCCAGAAGGACGAGCCGCTAGAGAAGGAGGTCGGCGACATCAGCAGTCGGCTACCCACTGCGAGGGACTACTTCCAGGACGTCTACAACCGAGTGGAGGTAGTCTTCTGTGACAAGAACAACTCCGCTGACCCTGGTGTGGCCGTCACACTCTCCAACCGCATGAGCTACGCTGAGGTGGTGAAGGCGGTGGCGCAGCAGCTGAACGTGGACGCCAACATGCTGCAGTTCTCCAAGGCGCATGCCTACCGGGACGGGCCAGGCTACCCGATCAAGCACACGTTCGAGGGGACGCTGCGGGACATGTTGCACTACTGCAAGCCCCATCCCCAGAAGCTCTACTACCAGCAGCTGAAGATGAGCATTGTGGACTTTGAGAACAGGAAGAGCTTCAAGACGATCTGGCTCAACAGCCAGTATAGGGAGGAGGAGATCACCCTCTACCCCCACAAGCAGGGCTACGTTCGCGACCTGCTGGACGAATGCAGGAAGTCCGTCGACCTCTCTGACAGGGGCTCCCGGAAACTCCGATTGCTGGAGATTGTGAGCTTCAAGATCACGGGCGTGCACCAGGAGGACAAGCTCCTGGTCTTCCTGGAGTGTGGCGCGTATGCCAGTAAGACCAGCCGCACCTTCCGGATCGAGGAGATCCCACCGGACCAGGTGAACTTGGACAAGGACGGCAGCGAGATGCTGGTCCCCGTCGCTCACTTCCACAAGGACGTCCTGTGCACCTTTGGCGTGCCCTTCCTGCTCCGCATCAGGCAGGGCGAGTCGTTCCGCGATGTGATGCGCCGGATCCAGAGCACGCTGCTGGACGTCCAGGAGAAGGAGTTCGAAAGGTTTAGGTTCGCCATTGTGACAATGAACCGGCCCCAGTACATCGCCGAGGACGAGTACGAGATCGCCCTGAAGAACTTTGAGCCCCAGCCGGGCCTCCAGATCCATCCCTGGCTGGGCCTGGACCACCTCAACAAAGCTCCCAAGAGAGCCCGCTGCTCATACCTGGAGAAAGCTATCAAAATCCACAATTAGACCCCAGTCTGCTCTATACTGGAGTGATCCCATCGCACGTGCAGCCGCGGTTAACTAACGTACGGATCCTTCATTCTTCGGATGTATTCTAATTTCTAGGTAGACTCGCCACACAAACAAGATTCTAATTTCTAGGTAGACTCGCCACACAAACAAGTTTTTCTTAACTCGCGATTTATTTATTTTAATGGCTTGCGACGGGGAGGGCAATCGGCTGGAGCTCTGACGACAGGGGTATACCTGGACGCTAACATTTTAATTGTTAGTTTTTGTTGCCTCCACCAGACTAAGCCTCGGTCCTGGCCTTACCCCTCTGCGAATAGAATAAGAAAGACGGCACGGGTGTCGGTCCTAACGTCCGTCAGATGCATTTCTCCCTTATGCGGATGCAAACGCGTCAATGTCAATTCCCCCGAGTGCTACTTCCGCCAAGTCCCGCAGCTTCTGCTTGGAACAAACGGTCGTGTCTCCACAGTGTCTTAGCCCGTAGCATGTACGTTAGGTAGCAGGTAGCATTTTATGTATAAGTAGCGCTATATAGTATATAGATAGATTATGTCCGCAGCTTACGTTTGATATATATATACATTACATGATGTCTTATCGTCGTGTTTTTGTTCTTGCTTATCATGAATCGTTCTCGATTAAATTTAAGAGCGTCTCATAATGCCTACATTGTAGGCTAATCTCCGTCCCTGTCTGCCCAGTTGATGCTAAACGGGCCACACAACCCTCGCTCGGCCCCAAATAACTTCAGAACAGCCTGCTATAGCGCCACCATATATTTCATGCTATATTTCATTGCATTTCATTACATTTCATTGCATTAGCCATACACATTGTCTATACACACGTCATGCACATTGATATATGCTGATTTCTATAGTCATGTGATCGACACGGTTTGCCATTTGTGTTCCTATTTGTAATCTTCGTCCATGTTTTTATACTATAACTACAACCAACGTGGTACAACATTGCAAAACACAACAAATGTAGGAAGCATTTAAAGGGATAGTTCAGATTTTTTGTGTGTTTCCTGTGGTGCGTGTTTTGCTCTGGTTTTGGTGACATTTAAAGGATTCTGGTCATTTTGTGGAGGTCCCTGGGGTCATGCATTAAAAGTAAATTTGACCCCTCTATCACATGGAACTACTTTTGCGGGGTAGTGATATGGACACAAAAACAGTTCCATGTGATAGGTCAAAGAAGAATGAAACCTGTGCTAATATTTCACAAACAGGTAAACAATACAAATGACGTATTGTCAGCTTTTTTGATTAATTTACTTTATTGATCCCAGTGACCTCCACAAAATGACCAGAACTACTTCGTATTTCACCACAACCAGAGCAGAACTCCCATCACGGGACATACAGTTGACACTACTATATAAATGGGCAGTATTTCATAGAGCATAATTTAAAAAAAAATCTGCACCATACCTTTAATAAATGATTTGCCGAGCTGTAAGGACAGAATTAACCAAATGGAATACAACCACCCTAAGGAACATAAATCCATATTTTTCTACATTGTATTTGTACCCTACATCGGGGCTTGACACTAACACTTGCCCGCTTGCCCGGGGTAAGTAAAGAAAATGGTCGGGCAAGTGAAGACTGCTACCTGTTTGCCCGATCGGGCAAGTGTGCGACTTGGTGCGCTCTATAACACAACACAAGATATACGTATTTGTCTTGAAGGTGGTCATTGCGCTCTGTGTCTTTCCATGCTTTCTAGCTACTGTATCTCTCCTATCTCTCTCCCAGGTCCATTTGTTTCCAAACTATCATTTTGCTGGCGTCACAGACCCCTGAGTCTGTGACCACATGTGGGAACCACTGATTTAGACTGATTTACAAGTTATGTAGCTGATTGTGACTTAAACAACTGTAAAAGGAAATGTTTAAAGCACCCAAGTAGAACGTAAACTTAAATGCAAAATTTACTTTGTATTTTGGGCAAATGACCATGACCTGAGGGCAAGTAGAACCTGACTTGCTCTTGCCCGACGGGCAAGTGCCTCGGAGACCTTGGTGTCAACCCCTGTACATGGTGTACATCAAATGACCTCTGTACATAGAAATGCTGTTTATACACACACAGAGAATCCGACTTTCATTCAATTTAACTGAATTGCTGCTACTTGTGGCAATTATTTTACTCAAACCATTAAGGTAAAACACTTTAATTTTATTCCTACGTATGTTTTGTCCATGTGTTTTATCTTCATTGTTTTGTTTGGTTTCCTTCCCCCCCTTTTCCCCTCTTCGTATATATTTCTTTCCCCCTTTACTTCTTTATGATGTCCACTCATAGTTAACGATCTTTGAATGGAGTTCATTCATTCATTCATTCATTCATTCATTCATTCATTCATTCATTCATTCATTCATTTATACCTTCTGTAACATACCCATGTATTGGTCATAATACTTCCTTAATGTCAACAAAGTCCACTTCCACAACACCAGAGGGAGTTCAACAAAGCATGTGCAACCCAGTTTTGGCACAAACAAGGGACTGCCAGAAAAGGGCTGCCAGAAAAATATGATTCCTCTATCCTCCAACCCCCTGTTCCCCTCACTGTATATGTATATTTTTTCTTTTCCCTTTTACCTTTACAGAAGTGAATATTTGTACATCTCTAAATGTCTTGAATGAAACTAACATGACCCTATTGTAAACCAGTAAAATGCTTTATCGTTTTGTCCACTCACAGTTAACAGGGGCAGCAATGTACCGGTACAATTCTGCAAACTGTAAGTGTAAATATTTCAATCAATCAATCAATCAATCAATCAATCAATCAATCAATCAATCAATCAATCAATCAATCAATCAATCAATCAATCAATCAATCAATATATAGGGCTGCTCCTCCAGCAGCGTGAGCGGCCTTTGACATAGGAGCGAACGGGAATATCAGAACTCCTCTAAAAGCCTCTGGGCTATTATACATAAGCATGGTTATATCAAGGGGGTGGAAAGAACAAAACAAAACCCCCAACAAGACGATTTCTGGGGGGAAAAAAAAAAAAAAAAAAAAAAAAAAACGTTTTATGGAAGCATAACACATGAAAAATGAAAACAAAGGCCAAATAAACGACGCTTGCTTACAATGAGCAGACATGGCAACATGGGTACTTATAACCCTCCCGGTGCGGATCAGACCTGGCATCCCACTCAGTGTAGTAGTTTCTGGAAGGAAGAGGGAGAGAGAGAGAGAGAAACCTCATGGTGAGTCTATGGATTCATTCTGCACATTAAAACACCCAAAACGCCACGTTAATTCACATTATTACCACCACCCTGGAGCTCTGAGACACTTTATACTATCACTGTTATTATTATTATTATAGTTTTATATGAGCATTAACCCAGTGACGTCACTGTGTTAAGGTTTAATACAGATTTATAATGACAGCTCGAGATGTTAGCATGCGAGCCTGTTAGCATGTCTTAACCACAGCAGTTGTTTGTTGTTCATGGTTTGGCTTTATCAGTGACCTCTCTCGCATGTTTCCTGTCCATGAGTTCATGTTCATGTTGTTGTTGTTAATATGGACATGAATGCAGCGTAAAGCACTGCTTAGCATCTTGATGCTAGCCGGGCTAACGTTAGCCCCCACAACAGCAGTGACGCGTCGTTATGGATCCCACCGCAGTTCTAGGAAAGCCCTGGTGTGATTGGTTGGTCAGTGTTGAGTCGCTGCCTGTGATTGACAGTGCCTAAACCCAGACCGATATATATATAGTAGAAGAATTGCGACATTGAGGGGTCAGAAAGCAGCGCTCGCGCTGCTGTTCGTGCAGCCTGAATAGGGACAAACCGGAGTTTGAAAAAGCATTGTTTTCAACGGGGGCGGCACCAATAAGAGCTATTTTGGGACATGTGTACGGTTGTACAGTAACAACAACTAAAGTCTCTAATGTTTGTTTATGTTGTACTGTTTATTACCGTACTAAAAAGTTGGGCCTGTCACGCCAGAGTCCAATGTATTTCTGCCTACTTCAGGTCAAGTAGTACTCCCCATTGGATGCTAAATAGAAGTCTATAGTAGAGCAGCAGCCGACGTTAGGAATTTACTTGGCAGCAAACTGAGATGTCGTAACTCTGTGCTCTAAGGCTCTACCTAAACTAGTCCTGGCCGGTGAGCCAATCAGAGACCTGGTAAGGCCCGGGCGGGGAGCCAATCAGAGGCAATGTAAGGCGGGTCTATTCAGAACTGCCGTGTGTTTCATAATGACGCCTCACAGTGACACAGAGGAGAAGACATGATGATAATAATCATGTGTTCTAATGAATCAATGAATGAATGACATGAACAATTACAGTGCAATTCAAGTACAACTACAGTATAACAAATCTGAAACACTGTGATTGTTTCAGCGTCTAATCTTAGCATTTAAAAAAAAACTTTCATTTTATACTACCTTTACTCAAATTTTTAGACCACCCTAGACGTCCAATAGACTTCAAAAATGCTCAGTGGGGACTGGCAGAGTACGGTAGTCTTTACAAACCAGTGCATGGCAGGGAAACCTTTTCATGGCAAGGACCTCTGACATTTTGAAAAGATAAGATCATTTCAAGGACCCCCAGTTTGACATGCTCCCACAGAAACGATGGACAGCTGCAGAGGTGCTCCCAAACACACTTTCAAGTTGCACAGACTAAATGTCAGGTGCAATTATGAGCCCTGGCTCTAGGACACCTACAGTATGGCCTTTTAACAACCTGGTGATGTTGTGAGCTTGTAGATCAGTGTTGGGAATATTACTTTGTTTATCTAATATGTTACTTATTAATGATTACCCCAATTTTAAAGTAATATATTTACATTACATTACAAATTACATATTACTGTCTGAACAATTGTAATATATTATATTACTATTACATATTATTTATTTATTTATTTATTTACAAAATATATAATTAAATATTTAGTATCACCAAATCACTTAATTAAATATTGTGTAGGCCAGTGGCATACCTACAATAAAGCAAGCCCACTTTGCTATCTGGCCAAATCCATTTGAAATCCTACTCAGCTATGAACAGTTAACACAGGAGTTAAATGTAGACCTACCTCATCCTACTCAGCTATGGACAGTTAACACAGGAGTTAAATGTAGACCTACCTCATCCTACTCAGCTATGGACAGTTAACACAGGAGTTAAATGTAGACCTACCTCATCCTACTCAGCTATGCACAGTTAACACAGGAGTTAAATGTAGACCTACCTCATCCTACTCAGCTATGGTCAGTTAACACAGGAGTTAAATGTAGACCTACCTCATCCTACTCAGCTATGGACAGTTAACACAGGAGTTAAATGTAGACCTACCTCATCCTACTCAGCTATGGACAGTTAACACAGGAGTTAAATGTAGACCTACCTCATCCTACTCAGCTATGGACAGTTAACACAGGAGTTAAATGTATTCACTTGCCCTACCATTTTATTTACCTCCCCTGGGCAGGGGGCAGGTGTTTGTTATGCTGTTATGGGGGTTCATATTCACTATGCATTATGCCAGTGGTTTGTTTTCAACCTTTTTGATACCAGGGGCCCACTCCTTATTCAGCATTTGATGACATTTTAGCCTCACAGACCCGAAAACTAAGGCTAACTGACTGTGGTCATATTGACTGGTTGGCTGGAATCATCATGTCATGATGATTAAATGCTAGAGCACTGTTTGACTGTTTGTATACCTGCGGGTCTCCTTGTAACCAGAGCCATAGAGCATACCTCGAGGGATCTACAAGCATTCGAGGCCAGTAGATTTTGATTATTATTTAACTGTTTTTCAATTTAAAGTCTCGCGAGATTCCTCGCGAAATATGTGTGGAGAAAAATGTATACAACTTATTATTATTTTAGATCAATCAATCAATTACTTAATGCATATAAATGGCACTCTGGACCTCAAGGGGGCGCTACAGGCTGGCAAAATGACTACCAAGGAGTTAAAAAACAAACTGATCCCCACCCCCTTTCCTTACAGGAAAACTGCGTATCTTGGACATAGTTGGAATGGGGATTAATAATGATTGAATTAGTTTTGAAGCTGTGGTTAATCTGATTAAAATTTCTAACCGTTCAACAGCCCTAGTTGGAACACACAGATAAATCCAGTCGGGTCTTTGAGTGAGTCGGTCAGTGGACCACCGCCGCACGATGCCACTGCATTCTCATACAATAATTTGTTTATTGTATTTAAAGAAGGTCTTTAAAGAGGTCTTTTTTGTGTGGCCATTAATAATGATCACTGACCGAGAAATAACCAGAGAAAGCACAGCTGAAATAATGCGCCAACAACACCACACGCGTGATGGGAACCATGGGAAACCGCTGGGGGCGTGAGGGGCGTGTGTGGTGTTGTGTTGCACCTGTCTTAACTGTCAATTACAGCTGCTTGCCTAACAACTGACACACACTCTCTCTCTCTCTCTCTCTCTCTCAGACCTTGAACGTTGAATATTTTGTTGGCAAATGATCTAAAATAACAATAAATCTCATTCCACATTTTCTCGGATTGTGTAAATCAGTGAGAGCGTAAAACCCTTGTGGGTCCATTTGGTTTCATTTTATGCTCCCAATAGTTAAATTATATTTAAAGTGAATCACTTCATTTTCAAGAATCGACACAATTAGAAAATGAAGAAAAAAATGTTTTTTCTTTGCCTAAAATGCTGAATAAACAGCGGGCCTTGGTATCAAAAAGGTTGCAAACCACTGGTGTAAATAAAGCAATGCACATAGGCGTAATAATCTAACTCAGAGGTGCCCAAAAGGTAGATCGTGATCTACCAGTAGATCACACAGACCATGCAGGTAGATCACATGACAGTCCCCCCAGTACTTGGACCTTTATAGATCTGTAACTCTTGAGAGTGTTAAAATTAAACCAAATCGGCCCTTATGGGTCCATTAACGTCAGTAATGGCATATACAGCGAAACCTTCCAATTCTCCCCTCTATTTTTCATTATAAGTGCATTATTCACTATAACATAAGTAACACCATTATTTTATATACTGTTAATTTATTTTAAAAATGATATATTTTATAAATAAATTAACTGTAAATGAAATTCCACAGCCCTCTCACGTATTAGGAGGACAATATCAGTCACCAGAAAAAAAGATGGGTTGTTTTCGAATAATCTGTCATGGTCAAAATGGAGTTTTAAGTTATAATGGGTTTGTATAGGAAGCAGGCAGATACGCTAAAATGATCAAATATCTAAAAACTGAATGGAGTAAATTATAAAATGTCTGGTGTGTTCACATGAGACTGAGTAGACCATGAAATGAGCAAAAGTAATTTTGAAAGTGGAATATCCCTTTAAATTGTGGACACAAATTGAAAATACTTTAGTTTTGAGTCCGAAAGACTAAACTCGACATCAAGTCGTGGTCCGTGGCTTGAATAGAGAATAAACAGTGAGGTATGAAAAAGGTTGAAAAACCCCTGGTCTCGAGACTGCATCTATATAATGCACCCATTGATTGTATTGTATTGTATTGATTACTGTACTGCCACCGAGTGGCGCGATATGAGCTTGTAGATCTGATATTAAAAAAAAAAAAAGTGAAAATGATGTGCAAATCTAAGAATATATTCTATTTGACACCCGATTGTAGTTTCTGACACTAGATTGTAGTTTCTGACTAGTTTCTGATGCTAGATTCTGACAGATTCTAGTTTCTCTGAAAAATCTATGCTCCTGTGTCAGTGATGCTTAACATATTTCATAGGAAGGACCCCAAGAAATATCTATTATATAGCCGCAGAAGAACCTCATCTAAAAACATGTTGTCCAGAAGCAAAGATTTGAGTTAAAAATGTTTGCTTCCGAAATAATGTATTCAAAGATTTGCACCACATTTTCACAATTTTTCAAAAATAGCAGAACTACAAGCTCATATCGCGCCACTCGGTGGCGCGATATGAGCTTGTAGATCTGCTATTTTTCAACAGATAAAACACCAAAATGCGTTGAGTAAGGACGTGGCCATTTGTATATATATACCGTACTTTATATTCCATTATAACGTGTTAATGAATGTTTTATCTATATCTTTTTGCCAGGCTTCAGCTCTTAAGGACGCGGGCAACGCGGCTCTCAGCTCGGGGAACATCGAGGAGGCGATCCGCTGCTACACGGAGGCGGCCAACCTCGACCCCAACAACCATGTGCTGTACAGTAACCGCTCCGCCGCCTACGCCAAGAAGGCAGACTACCTGAACGCTTTGAAGGACGCCGAGAAGACCATCAGCATCAAACCGGACTGGGGGAAGGTTGGAATTATTATTATTATTATTATTATTATTATTATTATTATTACGACATAGAATGCCCTGGATGTACCGTAATTTCCGGACTATAAGCCGCACCTGAATATAAGCCGCACCAGCTAAATTTGGGGCAAAATACTGATTTTTTTTTTTCATGTATAAGCCGCACCTGACTATAAGCCGCACCAGACAATACGCTTCATGATAGAGCAGTGGTTTTCAACCTTTTTGATCCCAGGGCCCACTATTTATTCAGCATTTGAGCCACAGACCACCATTTAACAACATTCTCACCCCACAGAACCTAAAACTAAAGATTTCTTTGGTTTTGTCCACAATTCCAGGATGGATTTTCGCATACAAAACAGGCAAAACGTAGAGATCAAAATGACCATGACTTGTTAATTAATTGGTGCTAATTTAGATGGTGAATATCATAACTCTTGAGAGTGTAAACATGAAACGCGGGTCCATTTGTTTTAATTTTTACACTCTCATAGAGTTTCATCTGGCTAACCAACTTTCCATCATTTAGCCTGGGGACCACCTGGAACCCTCTCAGGGACCACTTGTTGAAAACCCCTGTTTAAAAAAAGCCACCTGTAAAAATCCATAGATTGGCCGCGCCATTGTATAAGCCGCAGGGTCCAAAGCATGTGAAAAAAGTAGCGGCTTATAGTCCGGAAATTACTGTAGTCGCCTGGCAGTTTGCCGCCCCAGAACTCATGTAAAGGACCAGTGATTTGATAAATGCCTTTTCCCCACGG
This sequence comes from Benthosema pterotum, assembly GCA_039105355.1. Taxonomy (NCBI): domain Eukaryota; kingdom Metazoa; phylum Chordata; class Actinopteri; order Myctophiformes; family Myctophidae; genus Benthosema; species Benthosema pterotum. The sequence continues at coordinate 5,072,010 of CM076975.1, forward strand.
TTAGACCACATCTGTGGTTGTTATATGGCCATACCATCAATAAAAGCTAATAGAAATTAAGCTTTTTAATCCAAATTCTGAATCGTCCTCAGGTGGCTTAGATTACAGCCAGAAATACTGTTTTTAATCCAGTCCAGAAACACAATTTGTTTTGAGTTTTCTTTCTTATCGGCAATATCGGTAGAGGGAGCAAGTCTTGGCTGTTTTTTTTGTTGTTTTTTTCTCATGTTCTGCCCAAAAAGTGTGTTTATATCCGTGTGGTGATGTGCTCTGTGTTTACACTAAGGAAGAGTAGGCTGAGCTTACCAAATAATTACCCAGAATTATTAAAACCTGCAAGTCAAAAGGTCCAGAAATCACCTGACCCCCCCCCAATTAAAAATGTTACTGTACTCTCCTGCTTTATTCATCATGAGTTGAAGCTCTTGATGACTGGTTTTAATTATTATGGATAATTATTTGGTAGGCCCAGGCCCAGGCCTGGTGGTATAGGCTTTCGGGCTACATGCAGCCAATGAACGCGGCCCCAAACCTGATTTGCTGCCATGCAGCCAATGAGAGGACCTACACCATACCTGGCTACACCACAGCGATCGGGAATTGCACCCATTGTCTTTTCGCAGAGCGAACCTTCTATATGACAGAATCATATAGAAGCAGTGGCGCTACGGACCAAAGCAAACGTAACCGGTGTGGGTTTGAACATCTCTCCAGGGTTACTCTCGGAAAGCAGCGGCGCAGGAGTTTCTGGGTCGCCTGGAAGACGCTAAAAACACCTACAGAGAAGGTCTGAGACATGAACCCCAAAACCAGCAGCTGAAAGAAGGACTACAAAACATCGAGGCCCGACTAGCAGGTCAGTATGACGTTAAATGAACCTCATAAAGCCACAACATAGAGTTTAGTACTGTACGGACCTCACAAAACAAGAACTAGAAGGTTTGTAAAAATCCCCAGATGTTAGAGGATCCCACACCACATTGATTTTTAACACGGATGCCCCCTTTTCTACATTTCACCCTGAGGTCCCCCTCCCTCTAATGCAGTTTGCATTGCCACAGGTTGTCTTTATGTGGGTATTTTAGCAGCTCCAAACTTGTTTTCTTTTCACACATTACATCAAACCACACACTACAAGAAAATTGGGCCACTACATGATTAAAAAAAAAAAAGAAAAAAGAAGAATTTTTCAACCTGAATTATTGGTGAGGAGAGTCAGTGGCAGAAGGGACGGGAGGATGAGGAATAGATTACCTCTGGGATTACAAGTAAAGTATGCCCCAGGGTGATATAAAACCCATGCATGAGTATCACTATATACAAAATGTGATTTGTGGCGGGGGGGGGGGGGGGGGGGGAGTTTCGACCCACAAAAATACCCATGTTAGAATAAAGACATGTGAAATGTAGAAAAGGGGCCATCTATGACAAAAAAATCAATGTCACAGCGATCAAGGTAGATGGATGCCCAATGTGCTTTGGTGTGGAATTCTCTGATCTTACAAGCTCTTCACACGTAATTCCGGTAACATTTCAGAGAAGAAGATGATGAACCCGTTCGCCATGCCCAACCTGTTTGAGAAGCTGGAATCAGACCCTCGAACCCGAGAGCTGATGTCAGACCCCAGCTACAGAGAACTGTTGGAACAGCTGAGGAATAAACCTGCTGAGCTGGGAACGTATGTCTGAAATATATCTACCTGTTGCTTACCTATGACTAAAGGCCCCGATACACCTAGCAATGTTTTGATAAACATCAACAAGCAACGTCAACTATCCACTGCTGTGGACAAAAACAAGGATTTTGTAACTTTCATTCCGCTAAATTTTCAGTTGGGTGGCACCTGGGTGAAAATGATTCAATGCAAACTAAGAATTCTCTTTTTTTTTTTTACCCCCGAGGGTGTACAAATGTGAACCAGATGGACCTTAGCGGGTCCATTTGGTTCACATTTGTACACTCTCAGGAAAAAAAAGAAAATGGGTGGAATTCCCCATTTAATGGGAGGTGTTGCCTGTTGCCGTGTGTCTCATCATGTTGCCTGTTGATGTTGACGTTGCTAGTTGATATTGATCAAAATATTGCTAGTGTAGCAGGGCCTACATACACACACACACACACACACACACACACACACACACACACACACACACACACACACACACACACACACACACACACACACTCTCTAGACTTTTCAAACTCTGCCCGAACCTGACCAGGCCCGACCTGACATTTTCCGGTTGGGCTCGGGCCTAAAATGTATGCAGATCATTAGGGCCGGGTCGGGCCTAGGGCTCCATGGGAAAAAAAGCAATATACAGTCATGGGAAAAAAATATTAGACCACCCTTGTTTTCTTCAATTGCAGCCATGCCAAGACGCATGGCTGCAGTCGTCAAAAAACAATGGTTATGCAATCAAGTATTAAGTTTTGTGTGTATCATGTGTTTTAAAGCAAACAGAAAAGAAAACATGGAATGCTTAAAAGTAGTGTTTTTGGCGGTACAATGCCATAGCTATTGATGTAAGAATTTAAGTAATTTTGGTTATTATCAAGAAAACCATGGAAAATGAATAGTTCTTGAATTAAAGGGGAATTTGACCCATTTTCAACATTTTTTCTGTGGCGTACAAATGCAACCCTAACTGGTTCATTTCAGACCTCCAGTTCATTGAAATGAACCCTAACGGGTTCAGTTCAGAACAGAATGGGGGGAGCGTTTTTATCATGTCCTGCCAGCACCTCTAGGGTATACTAATGACATATTGGAACGTTGAACCTTCAATGTAACCAGGAAGCTGCAGGACCCCCGTGTGATGACCACGCTGTCCGTCCTGCTGGGTCTGGACCTGGCCGGCATGGACGAGGAGGAGGAGCCGGCCCCTCCCCCTCCCCCCAAACCCAAAGAGACCGCCCCCCCGCCGCCCAAGGAGGAGGAGCTGCCCGAGCACAAGAAGAAGGTACACACACACGCACACACACACACACACACACACACACACACACACACACACACACACACACACACACACACATGTCAGTGGCGTCGATAGGTGGGGAAAAGTTAGACAATTTATTTGTAACTCTGTTCCAAATAGAGCTATTCCATGGAGTCCATAAGCTAATGGCAATTGTGGCTATTAGTGGAGATATAGGACGGATGCCAGTAAATATTAGACACAAAGGGGAGATTTTGAAGCTTTGGAATAGACTTGTAAATATTCAAGATCACAGACAGTCTCTCATGGTTTTCCCTGGGCCACTGAAATGAAGTCTCTGTTCTTTAAGAATAATTATGGTATAATTATACTATCCAAAAGTCAAAGACTGTTTTGTGCACACTTGCACTCTGGAACCTTACCATTAGCTTTAGGAACATGTAGATTCATTGGTACCCTTGAGGAGGAAAGAACGTGCTTACTGCTTAGCGTGTGATTTGAGAGATATTGAAATTAAATTAATTTTCTGTTTTATTGCCCATTATATGATCAACTAAGACTAGTGATGTCCCGATACTGATCGTAAAAAATATCGGTATCGGCCCTTTTTTGTTATATTGGTTAATATCGGTATCGGCCCTCATTTGTCATTATCAGACCATTTGGTATTGCTAAATATTCCAGTCTAACCAGTGATCCGACACAGGGGTAAGGGCCAAGGGGTTGACAAAATAAAATGTTGTGGAATTTGCTTTGGAGTTGCCCAAGTACACATTGAGTGAGGAGTCTGCTATATTATTTTGCTATTAGGTGGACTTCATATAAAGATGAGGATATTACTAATTAAGACAAATTCTATTGATGAATTGACACAAATCTGTGGTAGATTTTTCTGGCTGGATGACTATTAAAAATGAAACTTTGTTTTGGGATGGGTATTTTTGCCTGAGCAAATTTTGTAGTTAGAAGACGGAAGGCTTTGTTCATGTAATCTAAGATGTAAAATAGAGGTGGATAAACCCATTTAATTTGTAATGATTGATTGGTATGTGTGTCTGTGTGGGCTGGGCACCTCTGATGCACAACACAAAAGTAAAGAAATCATCATCATAGTGTTATATTTATCAGGAACCATTGGTTTAATATTGTTTTCCAGGCACTGAAGGAGAAGGAACTGGGCAACGCTGCGTACAAGAAGAAGGATTTCCCCACAGCACTGAAGCACTACGAAGCAGCGATCGGTCACGACCCGACGAACATGACCTACATCAGTAACCAAGCAGGTAAAACTACGGCGGGATAGTTCCACCTCTCACTCCAGAGACAGTACCATTTGTAAAGGCCATCAGATCAGGGAAATGAAGTCGTCACCCAAGAAATGCCTTCAATATGTTTCTAATGGTGTCTAATAACGTCTACGGTACTAATGTGTTGAAATTCAACACCTCAGGGTCCCAGTCACAACCTATAGAAGTCAAAACGTGCAAAATGTCATCATGCTTTATGTAGCATCCGATATGTCTAACTATGTGGTTTTCATGATCCATTCTAAGCAATGGTTTTTGGCAAACAAAAAAAAAAAAATAACTTACTCATTGGGTAAGTTATTTTTTACTATGTCATTAATGTACTATGTCATTGATGTATCTTCGAGGTGTTGGGTGGACATAATAAAAGTCTCCCCATTCTGTGTTCCCCAAGAAATGGAGGTCTGAAGATGACATCATCAAGATGTATTTTCACCATGTTAATGGATTTCCTTAGACGCTTCTTTTTTATGAAATGCAAATGCAACCAAATGAACCCGTTGGGGTTCATTTGGTTGCATTTGTACGCTCTCATAAAAAAAAAGCGTAGAATTCCCCTTTTTAGTAAGGTTTTTAATGAATTGAATTTCAACATTTTAGTGCATGTTATTAGACACGTGACATGCTGTTTTTGTATGTTTTCAGCGGTATATTTCGAGCAGGGGGACATGGACAAATGCAGAGAGTTGTGTAACAAGGCCATCGACGTGGGCAGAGAGAACCGTGAGGACTACAGACAAATCGCCAAGTGAGTCGCAACGACCCCAAAAAATACTCCTTCATATCAACATGCCGTATGTCTTTATGAACCCATGTTGACCTGAGAACTAGGGTTTAATAGTTTTCCTGAATTTGGCCCATTTTACATTCCGGGAATTTGCCGACGATATCCCAGGCCTCCCGGGAATCCCCGTTAAAAAGGAGAAGTCCCCCCAAAATGCATTTATAAATGCAAACTGAAGTGTTGTCGGATACACGTGTTTTAGTTGCTGCCTTTGGATATATGTCAGATAGCATGGGATATATATATTCTTTTTAATATTTATTTTTTATTGGAATTTGGTATCGGTTGACACAGAAATTGTGATATCGGTATCTGATTGGAATTGAACCAAATGCCTATAAGGTGTAAGAAATCGCCTTTTTAATCAAAATCCATTTTTAAAAATGTTCCTGCATATTTTGCATTTTCCCACATAATTTGCATTTCCCCGCATACTTCACATTTGTTCAGCCTCTTTTTCAAATTCCTGCATTTTCACTGTATAATTGCACTTAACCCCGCATATTCCATTGCATAATCAAGGTTTTTTTGCCTGCAACAATCACAATTTTAGCTCGCATAATCAAGGATATTTCCCCCGCGTTTTTCTGGAGGGTCTATCCAGGGAAGAACACCCAGGGGAAGCAATTGCTCTGCAAGCACTACCTCATAATCCACTGGATCATCAATGCACTGGAATACCTTTTGAGAATAATCGAATCCATCCATTTATTCTGTCCCGTTTCTTCGTTAAACCCTCTGCAGAGCTCTGGCCAGGATCGGCAACTCGTACTTCAAGCAGGAGAAATACGTGGAGGCGGTTCAGTTCTTCAACAAGAGCCTCACAGAACATCGCACGCCGGACGTACTCAAACGATGTCAGCAGGTATGCAAGAGTCTGTGGTGTTTCTAAGCAATTTGGAGCCACAGGCAAGATTTTCCCTGGAGCCCCCACAGGAAAAATCTCCAGTGACGTAATACCTTTGACAGGCACAGTAAAATGGCGCCCCCCAAAGGGATTTAATTATGAACTATTTCTAAGCTAAAGAGAATATTATGTGTTTTTAAATGTTCAATTCTAGTTATAGAGGACAAGTATAACGTATTTATACATATGAGGCTTATTAGCCTGTGATCCTTTTAAAGCTGGTTGTCGCCCTGGCGCCCCCCCTCCAAGTTTAAGTGTGTTTATTGTGCAAATCTAATGGAAACAATGGAAACATCCTAGTTTGGTATGTCACATCAAAGGCTACTTAAACCAGAATTTGAGTTTTTTCTATTGTGTCTTCCCATGTTATGGATGGAGGCTATATGGATTTGGGGCTCTCAATTATTTCCCCCACCCATTTTTGCCAAGGGCCTCAAGGCTAAAAATTCAATAACTGTCCCTAACGAACCATCATGCAAAAAAATACTATTAGGCTCTGTGTGGTCCGTGAGAGAGATGCTGATCCAGTGTGTGTGTGTGTGTTTGTGTGTGTGTGTGTGCGTGTGTGTGCTTGTGCGCGTCTCTAGGCAGAGAAGATCTTGAAGGAACAGGAGAAACTGGCGTACATCAACCCTGACAAGGCTTTGGAGGAGAAAAACAAGGGAAACGAGGCCTTCCAGAAAGGTGTGTGCGCACACACACACACACACACACACACACACACACACACACACACACACACACACACACACACACACACACACGCTGAATTGGAAAAAATACGTTTTTCACACTTTTAGACGCGAAAACAAAAATGCGCTCCGTGACGATGTATCCACATCAATAAAAGCCGATAGAATTTAAGCCGACCTGTTTTGTTTTTTTAATCCCATTTCTGTCCTCGACAAACACAGGTGGCTTTGATTACAGTCAGAAATACTCCCGTTTTTAATCCAATTCTTGCATCCAGACGGTGTACTACTGGGTACAAGCAGTAAGGTGGTATTGTAAACAAACACTCCATGTGTCGCGTGTGTATTAGAGTTCAGCTTAGAGTCTCTCTCTCTGTCTCTGTCTCTCTCTCTCTGTCTCTCTGTCTCTCTCTCTCTCTCCTTTGCCATCCCATCGCCTGAAGGGATGCATGCTCTGATTGGTTTAGAACAGTGATTTTCAACCTTTTTGATACCAGGGCCCACTATTTTCTTTCTTTTTTTTTCAGAATTTGTGCTGCGGACCACCATTTGAGGACATTTTAGCCCCACAGACCCCCCAAATTAAAGATTTCCTTTGCTTCTGTCCATGACCATTAATCTTCTAGTTGTGTAGATTAATTCACATGATGAATATTTTAACTCTTGAGAGTGTAAAAATGAAACCAAATGGACCCGCCAGGGTCCATTTGGTTTCATTTTTACGTTCTCAAGAGTTACATCTGGTTAAACAACTTAGCTGGGGACCACCTGGAACCCTCTCAAGGACCACTGGTGGTCCTCGGAGCACCTGTGGAAAACCCCTGGTTTAGAAACTCCATGAGCCAGATATTCGGGGTGTGATTCCAAAAGAAATGCCCACCGCTTCTGTTTGATTCCACCTTTTAATAATAATAATGATGTATTTATTTTAAACCTGAGTGTTCTCTGGCTTTGAAACATTTAATAATAATAATTATATTGCCTTTATTTTAAAGGTGATTATCTTCTGGCCATGAGACATTTAATAATAATAATTCTATTGCATTTCTTTTTAAAGGTGATTACCCTCAGGCTATGAAACATTATTCTGAAGCCATCAAGAGGAACCCGACCGATGCCAAACTGTTCAGTAACAGAGCTGCATGCTACACCAAGCTGCTGGAGTTCCCCCTGGCACTAAAGGTTAGTTCTGATGTGTATTTCTTCTCTTGTAATTAATATGTAATCATCTCGTAGCTCTGGTCCATAGCTCCACTGCAGCTATGATCCTGCCTTACAGTGGAGCTCTAATGCAGGGGTTTTCAACCTTTTTGATACCACGGACCACCATTTGAGGACATTTTAGCCCCACAGACCCCAAAACTAAAGATTTCTATTGCTTTTGTCCATCTTCTAGTTGTGTAGACTTGGGCTAATTCAGATGATGAATATTTTAACTCTTGAGAGTGTGTAAAAATGAATTGCGGGTCCATTTGGTTTCATTTTTACGTTCTCAAGAGTTACATCTGATTAACCAACTTAGCTGGGGACCACCTGGAACCCTCTCAGGGATCACTGGCGGTCCCCGGACCACCTGTTGAAAACCCTGCTCTAATGTAAGACAGTGTAATCTCTGGAATGGAGCTGCAACCAGCTTCATCTTCTTAATGCAGATGCTATGAAATGGACCAGAGCTGATTATATTGTATTAATGTAATAATGACAATATTAATGAGAATTGTACTTTTTTGTTGTAAGTTTAAAATGACTATGCTCTTTTTTTCGCCCATGGATCTTTTAGGACTGTGAAGACTGCATCGCCCTGGAACCCACCTTCAGTAAGACACACACCACACACACACACACACACACACACACACACACACACACACACATGCAACTTTCAGTTTTTTTGTGTTTTTGGTGCTCCTATATGTGTTTTCTATACCCACCAATTATCTAGTTTGAACAATGGCCGTAGCCAGTAGTCTTGGGCAATATACCGGTATTACCATTTATCACGATATTGGAAATCAATACCGAGTAATGTCGTTGAGTCTATAAAAAATATCGAATACCGAATATTGTCAAATATTCTATTAAAATATGAGCAACGAGACTTTTACTTGTAACTATACAAACAATTTTCATGTTACACACATGCCTAAAATAGCCCTTATTTGGGCTAGGATTTTTGGAAACAATGTATTTCCAACTCCCTATTTAGGCTGCTTGAACGACAGAGCGGTCAGTTTCTGACCCCTCAATGTCCCAATTGAGAATTATGTGACTGGTGGAACATGTCCGACTCTGATTGCACGCCGTTGCCATCTAGTGGTCAATACCGGTAATATTGAATATAAGGCTGTTGAAAATAGTTAATTAATGGGATTAAATTAATTCTGTCGATTAATTTGATTAAATTTTTTAATGCGATTAACTCATGTGTACACTGACTCAACCCACTGAGCATTTTCTAATTGAAAGAAATGGGTAGGGCACGGTTTTATGGAGACATATAGCTGTGTCTCTCCCTCTAACCAGAGGCATAGAGTATAGCTGGAGTATCTACAAGCATTGAGAGCTTGTAGATCACCTATTTTGATACATATTTTAAAGATAAATGGTTATTTTTTTCACAGATTCTGTTTCTTTTTTGAAAACATGCATATTTTGGACATCATTCGAATGGTGATTAATCATGATTAAATTAATTTTGAAGCTGTGATTAATTTGATTAAAATTTTTAATCATTCAACAGCCCTAATTGAATATCGAGCTAATTAGCACGTTATCAATACCGATATTAAAAAATTCAATACCGCCCAAGACTAGCCAGTATCCATGTAAAACATGGGCAATGTGTTCCTCTGCCTACAGTAAAAACCTATCTAATGCGTGCGTGTTTTGTGTACAGTAAAGGGTTACACACGCAAGGCTGGAGTTCTGGAAGCCATGAAGGACTTTTCGAAAGCTATGGATGCCTACCAGAAAGCTCTGGACCTGGACTCCAACTCTAAGGTATTGTAATAAACTGCACCTAGGTATCATAAGTACCGTAATTTCCGGACTATAAGCCACTACTTTTTTCACATGCTTTGGACCCTGCGGCTTAGACAATGGTGCAGCCAATCTATGGATTTTTACAGGTGGCTTTTTTAAGGGGTTTTCAACAGGTGGTCCCTGAGAGGGTAGCATGTGGGCCCTCCAGACTAAATGATGGAAAGTTGGTTAACCAGATGTAACTCTTTGAGTGTGAAAATGAAACCAAATGGACCCTTGCGGGTCCATTTGGTTTCATTTTTACACTCTCAAGAGTTAGGATATTCACCATCTAAATTGGCACCAATTAATTAACAAGTCATGGTCACTTTGATCTCTATGTTTTGCCTGTATTGTTTGCGAAAATCCATCCTGGAATTGTGGACAAAACCAAAGAAATCTTTAGTTTTGGGTTCTGTGGGGTGAAAATGTTGTCAAATGGTGGTCTGTAGTTCAAATGCTGAATAAATAGTGGGCCCTGGGATCAAAAAGGTTGAAAACCACTGCTCTAACATGAAGCTTGTTGTCTGGCGGGGCTTATAGTCAGGTGCGGCTTATACATGGAAAAATCAGTATTTTGCCCCAAATTTAGCTGGTGCGGCTTATATTCAGGTGCGGCTTATAGTCCGGAAGTTACGGTACACTACTAAGAATGTTTAACCTGTAACTCTTCATGTCAGCGAACGACAGACTGATCTGTATTTGGCTGAACATATGTTAATACCAGGGACCAACCCAGAAGCAAATATTTGAGTTAAAAAAAAGGTTGGCATTGAACTCTATAATAATGTATATGGTGCTATATCTGTAACAGGAAGCTACGGAAGGTCTCCAGAGGTGCATGATGAGCCAGGCGTTCCGTAACGACAACCCAGAGGACGTCAAACGCAGAGCCATGTCCGACCCCGAGGTCCAGCAGATCATGTCGGACCCCGCCATGAGGATGATCCTGGAGCAGATGCAGAAAGACCCCCAGGCTCTGACTGAGTGAGTTAACACACACACACACGCACACACACACACACACACACACACACACACACACACACACACACACACACACACACACACACGCACACACACACACACTGCAGAAAGGCTCTGCCTGAGAAACACCTTGGACAACACTCCACGCATACCAGGTTCTTCTCACCCTGGTTACACGGTGTGCTTTTGAGACTGAGAACGTTAGCTGCGGAAGTGACTGTATTTACAGTCCCCAGAGAAACAACCCTGTTCAGACCTCACTAGCGACTTGATTCAATGTTATTTTCAGAAAAAAAAAAGATTTTAATGAACAAAGCAGTTATAAAAGTGTGCAAAGTGCACAATTTCATCTTTTAAACATTTACAACAGCTTTGCGAGCACAAAGGGAGAAATAAAATGTTTCCGTGGGGTATTCATTTTCGGGAGCACCGCATCGTGACTAATGGCAACTTCCGGCGGAATTTAACTAACCGGAACTTCCGGAAGTCCCGACTTCCATCAGTGGCTTTGGGGCACCGTGAATCCAGGCTCTTATCTCGCAGCGCGGATGAGGGCCTGGAGATCGAGGCTAGGTTCTTCTCCCCTCCCTAAAACACCCCAGACGACGCTCCATGCGTCACAGACTCTACTCCCTTCTCTAAAACACCCCGGACAATGCTCTGCACGTCCTAGACTCTTCTACTTTCTCTAAAACACCCTGCTTCCCTTCAAAGCGCAGCAGAGTGCGGATCACTGCACGTGTGAATGCGATTGCATTAAAGGACCACTTGAAGGGAATGAAGTACACCACTATTTTTGTTTTCCTCACAGGAGGGCTGTGAGCAGTTCAGAAACCCGTACTCCAGTGACATAATCTTTCCGCAGATTTTTTTTTGTTTTTAAACAATATGTTTAAAAAATAATATTTATCCTTTTACTATCGGGAGAAGGATGGCTGCCGCTTTCGCATTGCAACTTTTGAGGAATAGAAAGCCCCCCCATCAGAAACTAGAATCTAGCAGCATTAACTAGAATCTAGAGCCAGAAACTAGAATCTAGCTCCATCAAGTAGCAACAGAAACTAGAATGTAGCACAACAAAACTAGAATCTAGCATCAGAAACTAGAATCTAGCATCAGAAACTAGAATCTAGCGTCAGAAACTAGAATCTAGTGTCAGAAACTAGAAACTAGCATCAGAAACTAGAATCTAGGTGTCAGAAACTAGAATCTAGTGTCAGAAACTAGAAACTAGCGTCAGAAACTTGAATCTAGTGTCAGAAAGTAGAATCTAGCATCAGAAACTAGAATCTAGCATCAGAAACTAGAATCTAGTGTCAGAAACTAGAAACTAGCATCAGAAACAAAAAGGTAGTGTCAGAAACTAGAATCTAGTGTTGGAAACTACAGAATGTAGTCAGGACAAAATAGGTGAACTGATTTCGTTCTCTCTGTAATCTTCTCCTAGCCACTTGAAGAATCCGGTCATCGCCCAGAAGATCCAGAAGCTGATGGACGTGGGTCTGATCGCCATACGGTGATGAGAGAGGAGAGATCCTGGACAACCACACCAAAACCACACCATCCAGGGCCGCGCCATGAGAACCCCCCCCCACCCCCCACCCCAGCCCTCCTGTACCTACCGTACTGCTTCTGTTTATTCTTTTTGTTTTCTTTTTCCAAGTCTCCTAAACTTTTTACATTTTAAGACTTTTGAGCTTCAGTCTCTTGGTGTTTGTCCTCGGCATCGTCTGTCTGTTTTTTTTCCCCCCTTCAAGGGAAACAAACATGGAGGCATCTTTAAAAAAAAAAAAAAAACTCTCCTGGACATTGAAATCACTTTGCTAAGAACGGGTTGTTGTATATAAATCTTCTGCCGCGATCCACAACTCCAAACGCTTGCTGAGATGTCTTCAAAGCAGTTCATCCATAGCTTTCGGTTGATTTTTCTTTTTTTTTCCCCCTTTAGAAACGGATCAGCCTCGAGTAACGTTTGGTAGCTGAGAGATTAAAATCTCCTCTTTTGACGGACATCATGATGAAAACTGAACAAATTCTCTTGTTTAAAACGGATGCAGTGCGAATGAAAAGGCCTTGAATCTCCCACCTGAATGAGGAGAATGTCAGTTTCTAATCAACAAATCGACTTTTGTTTTTGGAGATTTCTCTCCAATCGTTGGGAGTTGTGATCGTAGTTAAGATAAACTACACAACCCAAAAACCTCACCCGTTCTAGTTCCGCTTCAACTGTAAGATCAAAGTATAAAAGATAAAAAATAATAAAAAATAAAGATTAATTCTCTCCACTCAAGGCCTTTTTGGAAGTGAATGATAACAGAATAGTTACTTGAAACCAAACAGAATGTATGTGCGGTTGGATTTGGGCAAAAAAAGTGAAAGTGTCATATCCATATATGGCTCTGTGATGCTCTGTGTCACACCATCGCACAGTTAGGTTGACGAAGAATTGCGATTTAATTGTGTTTTTTGGTGTTGGAAATTGGAACGTTCTGACCAGAAATGACATTTCTGTTTTTGCCTTTTATTGCTTGGTAATAAAACAAAGTGCACAGTGCAGTTATTTTATTCTTTATATAATGTTTTTCACAGTGAAGTGAGAGACGTTCTTATCATTCATCATTGCTTCTCTCATTCCGTTCTCATCCAATCAGATCATCACATTAGAGGTGGTGTGACGTTTTAACCAAGACATATACAGTATATATAGAAGAATGCTAGATGGCTCGCCCGCACTGATGGCCGATTGGGAGTAACATTGTTACGTGGCGGCCATCTTATGAGGTCATAGCATAACATTGTGTCTGAGCATATACTGTTTAAATGATAACTTGCTTATTTTTCAACCGGTTTTAGTTGTAAACGTCAGAGATGTCTGCATACATACAGTAGTGTTCGAAATAATAGCAGTCTGTTCAAAAAACTGAATAAAGCCCAAAATCCTTATAGTGGTTTTATTTCCGTGCATTGGGAACACTGCACATCATATTTTAAATCAAAACATGAAGAAAAAAGCAGAAATTATTTAATTACTTTACAGAAAATGAAGAAAAATGAACTTTGGGCTTTTCAAAAAAATAGCAGTGTCTGCACTTTACTTTACAAACTCAAATATTTACTGTATTAACTGAAAAATATCTAGGATTCAGCATTCCTGTGAATCACTAAACTAATATTTTGTTGTATAGCCACTGTTTTTGAGAACCACTTCACATCTGTGTTGCATGGAGTCGACCAACTTCTGGCATCTGTGAACAGGTATTCCAGATTTGACAACGTTCCATAATTCCTCTGCATTTCTTGGTTTTGCCTCAGAAACAGCATTTTTAATGTCACCCCACAAGTTTTCTATCAGATTAAGGTCCGGGAATTGGGCTGGCCACTCCATGACTTTAATTTTGTTGGTCTGGAACCAAGAAGCTGCTCGCTTCATGGTGTGTTTGGGGTCGTTGTCTTGTTCAAACACCCATTTCAAGGGCATTTCCTCTTCAGCATAAGGCAACATGACCTCTTCAAGTATTTTGATGTATCCAAACTGATCCATGATCCCTGGTATGCGATATATAGGCCCGGCACCATAGTAAGCGAAACATCCCCATAGTAAAGCATTGTGGTGCAAGCATCCTGATACTCTTACTATGGTGCCGGGCCTATTTATCGCATACCAGGGATCATGGATGAGTTTGGATACATCAAAATACTTGAAGAGGTCATGATGCCTTATGCTGAAGAGGAAATGCCCTTGAAATGGGTGTTTAAGCAAGACAACGACCCCAAACACACCAATAAGCGAGCAGCTTCTTGGTTCCAGACCAACAAAATTAAAGTCATGGAGTGGCCAGCCCAATCCCCGGACCTTAATCTGATAGAAAACTTGTGGGGTGACATTAAAAATGCTGTTTCTGAGGCAAAACCAAGAAATGCAGAGGAATTATGGAACGTTGTCAAATCTGGAATACCTGTTCACAGATGCCAGAAGTTGGTCGACTCCATGCAACACAGATGTGAAGCGGTTCTCAAAAACAGTGGCTATACAACTAAATATTAGTTTAGTGATTCACAGGAATGCTGAATCCTGGATATTTTTCAGTTAATACAGTAAATATTTGAGTTTGTAAAGTAAAGTGCAGACACTGCTATTTTTTTGAAAAGCCCAAAGTTCATTTTTCTTCATTTTCTGTAAAGTAATTAAACAATTTCTGCTTTTTTTCTTCATGTTTTGATTTAAAATATGATGTGCAGTGTTCCCAATGCACGGAAATAAAACCACTATAAGGATTTTGGGCTTTATTCAGTTTTTTGAACAGACTGCTATTATTTCGAACACTACTGTATGAGCCTTTATATGACGTTTACATATAACAAAGCAACCCTTCCGTAAATCCGTCAAGTTTTGAGCGTGCTACGACTATTTTTTTTGTTTGAGCTGCCATAGTAAATAGTTTTGAAATACCCTAGTAAGATGGCCGCTGAACTACGTTTTTTAATATATATATTGCTCTGTGGGCAGGTACCATATGTTGCTTGAAAAGTAAGACCGGCATCAATATAAAAGCTTGTCAAGGTCCCAAATCCACACAGTGCTGTAAAATACAATTTTAGATTGTTCTGCTAAGGTTGGACAAGGCAAAACACCTGATTTAGGCCATGTTATCGGCTGGTGTCGATGCACTGACGGTGAAAACTCAACAGTCCGACACGGTACTGTGCTTCTGCTTTAGTACTGTACTGTATGTTGACAAGCTTTAGGCAGATGATCATTTTCCTTTCCAATGCGATTTGGCCTACAGAGCCAATAGTAACTAATGTTGAGACATTCGATTATGATAGCGAAACAAATCTATACCAATCATTTGCATTGCAAACGGATCGTTTTTTATTCCATTTCCATGTAGTTTGATTCTTGAAATTAAAATAGATTTTAGGATGGGGTTAATATATCATTACACCACTAGGTAGACTCTTTGGTTTACAAGCTCTCAGCATGTGCTGCGAGCTTGTAGATCAGCCATTTCTGCTTTGCCTTTGCTTGGATATTTTTTCATACGTGCGGACACGATTACGACGTCGCAATTCCGGTTAGGTGATGATGTCATCATTGCGATGGGTATTTAAAAGGCATTTTAGGAGTTGGTGCCCAAAAAAAAAAACGTTAAAGTTTGAGAACTCTTAATATCAGTCACTTCATCACAACGTTGTCAACGAGCTGATCTGTAAGCTCGCTGTGTGTCTCGTCCATCAAATAAATGCAGCGTCAGTGATTGAATTTATTTATTATAACGGTTTGGATTAACATGACTTAACATTATTAAACGCTGTTGCAAACTGAAGGTCCACAGACCACCATTGAGCCACGGACCGCCATTTGAGGATATGTTACCCCCACAAACCCCAAATGTAAAGATTTATTTTGCTTTTGTCCACAATTCCAGGCTGGATTTGGGAAACAAAACAAGAAAAACATACATTCCAAAATGACTAATTCAGATGATGAATATTTTAACTCTTGAGAGTGTAAAAAGGGTCCATTTGGTTTCATTTTTACACACTCAAGAGTTACATCTGGTTAACCAACTTAGCTGGGGACCATGTGGAAACCTCTCAGGGACCACTGGTGGTCCCCGGACCACCTGTTGAAAACCCCTGGATTAGATGACTATCTGGTGCAACTGATCGATTGTTTGAATTGATTGATTAGTTTTAGACAGGATCATTTGATTATTTTATTGTTCAGCTATAGGGCCCGATTTTCATTCCCCCCGTTGTCCCTAACGTTACCCGATACCCGCAGCGAATTCCCTTATTGCTATTTTGGTTACCTTTTCTCTTCCCTTAGCCACTATTCTTTATGCCGACACCGTTATTCGTGGCTGGAGGTGTGGTCATGGGCGTGTTTGTTGCGCAGTCCCTTAAATTGCTAATTTCGTCAAATAGATTAGGGAACTAGATAACGCCACATCAGACCACCCCTTAACCGATCCGCGAAGGCAGAGCCACGTGCGCACGATGCGCGTCTGTGCGCCTTTGGAGATGTCCACAACTCCACGTGGAAAGGCGCCAGTTCAATTCATCTCCTTATTTATGCTGGATTGTCCTATGAACAGCTGTAGATTGCCTGCTGTCGGTCACTTCCTTGTGTTTAGGTAATGTACAGTATATAATATAATTAAATACATTCATTAACTTGTGACGCAATGCTGTAAATTGCAAAAAAGTCGGCAATTCGCGATAAAGAAAATGTTTTTTTGATCATTGATTTCTCGGTCAATTCTGGACCATTTTTTACATTTCAAAGTGCAGCGTGACGGGAAAGACCTTCTCTCTCAGATGCTGTATAGAATATGTGGGTAGGTCTTCTCTACGATGCGGGATCGGGCAAACTATAACTGTCGGGGATTAGGCGGACCGTTTCCGCCTAATCCCCGACAGTTGCAGTTTGCTCGGTCCCGCATCGTAGAGAAGACCTACCCACATATTCTATACAGCATCTGAAAGAGGAGCTTTTTCCCATCATGCTGCATTTTGAAATGTAAAAAATGGTCCAGAATTGACCGAGAAATCAATGATCAAAAAAAAACGTTTTTTTTTGCCGCGAATTCCAGAGTTTTTTGCAATTTACTTTATAACATTTCGCAGACTTGGGATAAATGCACGCCACATACAGCAAAAAAAACATGGAACATGTTTTTTCAACATACCATGTTGAATGGTAAGAAATGATTGAGAATTGACTGAGCTATAATTGTTTCAAAATGAGAGCATAATCTTTGAGAATAGGCTACTCATGCATGTGTGTGTCCTAAGCCCGCAGCCAGGCTGCGTGCTTCGGAGGGTCAGACATAGCAGTAGGGATAAGGGAAATAGATAAGGGATGAATTAAAGGGAATGGCAAGACCAACACGGATTGGATGAAAGCTAAAAACGCCCAAACCACACCTATGCATAATTTAACGGGTAAAGGAGGTATTTAAGGGAGATGGCATGGTACGAAATTAGCGACTTTAGTGGGGGAACGCCTCTTCCCCAATGCTATGTGCGTTAATTACGCATAAGGGCTAATGTAACCAAAATCGGGCCCATAGTGTCTGCACACATGCATGAGCCTTAACCTGTGATTTTCACTTGCATTTCAGCAAGATTTTCAACAAAATAATAAAACTATTAAGCCAAATGTCATACCAAAGACTAAAAATGGGACCCAATGCCTCCCTGCTTGCTTGGCACTCGGCATCAAAGGCTGGATTGGGCATAAGTCCCTGTGACATACTAGCGTCATGTCCAGGGGGTGTACTTGTACATCGAGCTGCCTTACGCTACAGAAACAGGAGATAGGCTCCTGGCCTATATGGGTCTCTGTGGCTCAGCTGGGCCTCATGACATCATGGCCTGGCAAGGCTACTTACTTACATTAAGCCAAATAAATGCATACAATTTAAACACAAACGCAGAAATATACCGTAATCATGATGGTTTTGCACTTCTGGGGTTATTTTATTGACACAAATGAATAAGCCAATTATTAGGTCTCCACCGTCTTGGGTCAGGGTGGAGACTGTTACGTCGCCCTGCGGGTGACGTAACAGTCAATTAGAAACACATTGGTGAAGACGTTTCTTGGTAGCAATTTAGTTCCCTGATTGGTCAAATATGTGACAACAAGGAGAGAGAAGTTTTGGCTGAGCACCATTGGAGTTTCTTATGGTATCTAATAGCATGTACTAAAATGTTGAAATTCAACTCCTGTGAAAAACCTTATAAAGTCAGGGTCTTAGTAACCTATAGAGGTTAAAACAAGCAAAAATGGCTTCATGTAGTATGTGTCCATGTGATATGTCTAACTAGGGGGTTTTCTTGAGCTAAAAATAGTCGTGCCCGTCACCATAAAGGTGATTAGTCAGCACATTTGGCAGTCACTGAAGTGACAAAAGTACTGTATCTAATATAAGATCAAACTGCACTAGACTCTACTGAGTGCCAACTTGTGCATTGCACACAAGTAGGCGCACAATTACTCCCAATGTAACTTTTAATCAGCTCCTAGTACTTCACCTAACCATAAAACAATAAGTGCTCGACTCTTTTTGTTAATGGGCATCTAAACAGTACTGAGTAATAGCCTACAAGCTTTAAAATGTAGAACCTGCCTGAATAGAACTAACTTTATTTTGAATATCCCGACATCTATTCACAATACCATTTGGCAGGAACTGAGGTGTATACAGTAGCTTCTCGTTTAAAGTTAAATGTCTAAACGCTATGGATAAATAGTGACACTGTTAATTCAATTTATTCATGGATTTTATTCAAGGATTTTAGAAACCAGATTGGTTACATCATCCACAGCCAATAAAGGACTACTACTGTGATCCCTGCCTACTTTTATAACCCCCCTACTGATAGTGATTTTTTTTTTTTAATTTTACATGGACATATCTTCGTTGCATCCGCATCAATAGCCAATAGCAAAACATGCACGTGCAATGTGAATGGAAAATTGAGTAGCAAAGTGAATTTTTTGTCTCCAATGCAGTGTTGTTTGTTTGAGAATATTTTGACTTTGTCTTAGTCTTAGTCTTTTGAGTAACACACATTTAGTCTTTTAGTCCCATTTAGTCTTCTGAAATTCATTTTTTTAGTCTTAGTCTAGTTGACGAAATATCAACATTGATTTAGTCTTAGTCTCAGTCTTAGTCTTTATTTAGTCTTAGTCTTTTTTTAGTCTTAGTCTTTCAGTCTTAGTCTTAGTAGTTTAGTCTTACATACACATGCATTGTATTGTATTATATATGTTATACAGATTTATAGTTTTTAGCATGAAAGATGTGTCGTTTTATTTCTTTGTATAACATTACTGCATTAGTAATAAGTCCCTTTCCTGAAAAAGTATGCAATCTATACTGCAGATATGTTCACATACTTAAAAAGAACGAAAAAAAAAAGTTAAAAATGTTTCCTATTTCCATTAGTCTTAGGTTATGATTTAGTCTTCGTCTTAGTCTTAGTCTTTTGAAAACACACATCTTTTAGTCCCAATTAGTCTTTTGAAATTAATTTTTGTTAGTCTAGGCTCCAATGTAAGGTGGTGACTATGTTTCACCCCCGTCCGTCTGTCCGTTCGTCTGTCACCACTGTACCACTTACGGTGGTGACTCACCAGTGACTATTATGTCACCCTCACAGGGTGACGTAACAGTCACCCTGTGAGGGTGACTGTTGCCCTCACGGGGTGACGTGACCTGAGCCAGTGGAGACTTGTGCCAGATCTAGTTGTTGTTTAAAGTAATTTTATGCAACCAGACAGGACTGGATGTGTCGAGGCCTTTATGGCATAGACACCTAGTACCCGTCTAAATACTTCATTAAGACACCCGTGCATCCATCTAAATACTTCACTACGATACAATACTTGAACCTGTCCAAATACTTCACTAAGATACCCATGTTCCATCAGAAAATTCCAAACTTCCCTCTCCAGAGCCACAATAGTGACTTCCTCTAGGATCCTGAGACAATCCAAGGCCAGTGACTCATAACCCCTCCACCTAATTCTTGGTCTGCCCCGGGGTCTCCTCTCAGTAGAGATATAATCCATTGTGTCTTTGGTCTCCCAAGGGGTCTCCTCCCAGTGGAGATATATTCCATCCAGTCCTTGGTCCACTCCGGGGTCTTGTCCCAGTGGAGATAAAATCCATCCGGTCCTTGGTCTGCCCCGGGGTCTCGTCCCAGTGGAGATATAAACGTGAATGTAGGACCTCCCTAGGGAGAGATGCTCAAGAGGCACCCTAACCAGATGCCCAAACCACCTAAGCTCCAGGTGAAGTAGCAGTGGCTGTACTCCGAGTCTCTTTTAAGTGACTGAACTTCTTCCACTATCTCTAAAGGAGATGCCGGCCAAACAAGAAACCTCATCTCGTCCCTATCCATTCACAACCTCATTCTTTTAATCAGTGAGAGTAGGAACGCAGATTGCTCGAGAGCTTTGCCTTCTGTCTCAACTCACTTTTCAACATTGAGCGATGGTGGAGATTGCAATACGGTCCCAGCTGCTACAATGAACAAAATCCTGAGATAGTCACCTAATGTCTGATTTTCTAGATACTCAAACTCACTGTGGCTAATGCCTCATTCCTGACATGGGTAACCAGGTAGGAGCAACAAAAAAGAAAAAAAAAGGAAGAAAAAAAAACTATCATCACACACTCAAAAAAGACACAGTGGTCACCACCTCTGCGCTCTTCTTCAGCCCTGCTCCTCCCAGTTTCAAACATCTGCTTTTTGATCATCTTCCTCGCACAGTCATGCACATCTGTTTGTGAGTCTTCTGCCGCCGTTCATGTGCTCATATCGTTATGCAACGTTATGCCATGCGATAGTGTACAGACCATCCAACACCGGCTCGGGACTCACTATAAACCTTCCTATTGATCCAACTAAACATCAGCACCTTGACTGTGTCCCTCCAGACATGTTGTTAAACTAAAGCCTCGCGCCACACAATATCATCCTACCTGGAGCTTCTTGCATTTCCTGGCTTTGCCCACGGGCTAGGGTTAGAGGCGAACCGGAGCCCTAACCCGGGTCGGGTTAGATTCTGTTCCAGGCTTGCTCATCTTTCAAAGAGAAAATCCTGGTCACAGATAAGGCAGAGACACTATCGACCACATCGCCCAGAAGTTGCCATAAATTCCTGTTCACACAAAAATTCAAACAAATTCAAGCACTCCCGTTGACAGTATCTAGATCTTAGGTCTTGCCCAGTGTGGGGTCGGGGGCTAACCTTTGTGCCCAACCTGTGTTGTCTCGGTTCATTGAACACACTCCTGTGCTCTCTGCTCTCGCTCTCCGTCCGTCCGGATGAACGAGTGGATCGTCCATCTTCTAACGGCTGGAGTCTCTTTTTACGTCTCCCGGAACCACGCCCCTTCCCTGCCGCTGTCCTCCGGCGCCACCTGGGCGTTCTCCTGGTCCTTGGCGGTGGCGTTGGCGGTGGCCAGGGCGGCTAGCTCCCAGCGGATGTCGTGGGGTAAGCCTGCCACGGCGGCGCCGCCGCCAGTGGCGGCAGCAGCACTGCCGCTCTGCTCCTCCAGACCACCGCCGTGGTGCCTGATGACGGCCAGCTTGCACAGCGTCTTCAGACTGGGACTCAGGTCCAGGATGTAGAGGTCTCCTGGCGTCTGGCGCCCGCCGAACAGCACCACGCGGTCCCCGGGGACCACGCAGCAGCACATCCACGACATGTAGCGCGGCCCGCAGCCCTTCGGCTCCACCTGGCGCCACGACGTTTCCGGGTTGAACTTCCACAGGTCGTTGAAGTTGTTCCCGCCGAAGATGTAGAGCTCGCCGTTGTGGGCGAAGGCTGACTGGCCGCGCCGGCCCTCGGGGAGGAGCCTGGTGGAGGAGGAGGAGGAGGATGATGGTGACGGCGTCGTCACCGGCGCGGTAGCACCGTTGAGCCAGCAGTTGGTCTGCGTGTTGAACGCCCGTACGTCATTGTAGTGGCCGTCGCCGCCCCGACCCCCGAACACGTACATCTTGCGTCCGATGACGGTGGCCGAGTGCCACTCGGAGGGCGGCGCGGGCCGGCCCTGTGCCGCGATGAGCGACCAGGCCATGGTGGCCGTGTCCAGCCGGTGGATGTCGTTGGTGTAGCCCTTCAGGAGGTTGAACCCGCCAAAGACGTACATGCTGCGGTCCAGGACGCACGCCGAGTGGCCGCAGCGTGCCTCGGGTACCGTGCCCGACACGCGTGGGTTGAACCAGCGGCGGGCGTCCACGTCGAAGGCGTACAGCACGTTGCACTTGTCGCCGTAGATGGTCAGGCCGTTGTCCACCTCCTCGATCTCCGTATTGACGATGCCGCCCCAGATGTAGACCGTCTCGTCCAGCAGCGCCGCCGTGTGGCACATGCGCATGGGCACCTCTAGCGGTGGCGGGGGGCGCTCCCCGCCGCGACGGGCGGCCGGCGGTGGCGGGGGAGGAGCCGGCCGCAGCTCGGTCCAGCGCAAAGACACCGTGTTGAAGACATGCACATCGATCTTCTTGCCGCTGCCGTTGCTGTTCTCGCCTCGTTCTGGGTAGCAGTGGCCACCGAACGAGTACACCTTGTGACCGACTGCCACCGCAGCATGGAGAAACCTCCGCGGTCCTTTCAGGTGAACTGTCCAGCTCAGCATGAGGAGGCCTCGAGTTCTTGTTCTTCTTCTTCAGGGGGAAAGTATCCTGAGGGGCCTTGGTGCCCTTGCTCATAAAAGGCCAGGGTGGCACGAACGCCACACGAGGCGCAAGCCTATTAGGCCTCATGGTCATGGTCAATCTAAATCCATTATAACTCCACAACAGTTCACAGATGTGCAATCTTGGTGTCTATGCATAGGATACACCTTGAATAATGTATATCAATGGGAGTTTAGGCGTAGCATCCACCAGAACAGAGTGACAATATTACTTTACCAATATTTCTTTACCATTTACCAGCAGGCCAAGGATGCACATACTGTGTTTGTACAACTTCTGAAGTGCTGTTCCTCCAAATGTGTTATCATGGAACTCAAGAAAAGCAATTTTACAGCAGTTTTAGACGTAGTTGTACTAGATGGACCTCTAGAATTACAATAGACCCTCAGGTAATCCCCGCCCTCTTGTCCACCCTAGGACACTTTCCAGCTGGGCTCATTCATTCCAATGTAAATATCATGGACAAAAAACAAAAAAACAATCACATTCTGGCCAAGAAGTACGTTTTGTCTGTGGGTGGTGGGGGCTCAGACAGCTTCCAATAAGGAAAGTAGGCTTTCTAATAAATAACACAAGCCGTGTTTTTTTAACCCCATAATGTCGCTCCTCTTTCTACTCGAGCCCTTCGGACTCGTCAAAAACAGAGCCATAGTAGAGAGTTACGCCAACTCCGTTCACTTCATGGGGCCAGTCCAATGGCGGCTCTTGGTCTGAGTGTTACGCCAACTCTGTTCACGTCATGGGGCCAGCCCAATGTTGGCTCTTCTATATAGACTTCTATGAATAGTGACAACCGGAGATTGAACGAAGTGACAACCGGAAGTTACTAAATGCATTGAAGTCTAGGGGCTCGCGCGAATGCATGACCCAATGTGACCAGTCTGTTTTCTGGTCCCCTCAATGGCGGAACTTATTGCTCTGAGTAGTCGAAGCAGCGAATGTTGCCATGTCTGCTTAACCGATGCCTGTATTATTATAACTATCATGATTATTATTATTATTATTGTTATTATTATTGTTGTTGTTTTGTTGTATGGTTATTCATAAATAAAAATGTTAAATCAATAGTATGGATTTGGTGCTTTTACATTTTCACCTCTATTTTCATTTTACCCAGGGGGCAAACTACCCCTTTTTTAGGAAACCTGCATTTGCCATAACATAAAAGGTTGTCCACCAGAAATATTATCTATGACCCTGTAGGATCACAACCTATATGGACAACCCGGTCAATTTTTTGCTGGAAACCCAATATGGCCGCCGCAATATTAGCCCCTATTAGTTATAATGGGGGGTGAATAGGGCAAAATTTTAAACTGAGAGATAATTCCACAAAACTTCACAGGTTGATCAATTATGTAAATACAAACATTTTTTGTATTGGAACTTTCCATGAAATCCAATATGGCCGCCACAATATGGCCGACTTAATATAGCACCTAGAAAATAGGTTTGACTCTAATTTCTGAACAAAATGAGCTAGAAACACAAACTTGGTGTCTATTTTTAGAGTCTCTGACCACAAGAGACTAGTCATATAGCCCATATTTAAAATTTAAGTGTACCTATATAATCATTTTAGCCCTGATTTTCCTGTGTGCTGATGTGCTGTTTCCTTATAGAAAGACACATGTCACACATCCCTCCAGCTGCAGGTTGATTAGCCTAGTTCTACTGTTTATATTAATATTCATCCATGATGGGGGAGCTCATCCAGATCTCTATAATCCTATTATACATTTGAGTTCTGGAAAAGGTGTAACGTGTAACACGTGTAACGCCGGGTGTCCATATACAGTATATATATATGGACTGTGTCTAGAGTGAGGCCGGCGGAGCCGGCCGAACCTGTAGTTCCATAACATTGGAGGTATAAAAATGATTGTCATCATACTTCACCATGTCAAAATTCACCATGTTAAAGGTTTTTCTCAGAACTCCAATTCTAGGAAAAACAGAATGGGGTAACTTTTTATTATCTCTACACAATATCTATAAAGTATATTAATGACATGTAAAATGTTGAAAATGGGAGGAATTCTCCTTTAATTGGGCATGCACAGCTGATTGGATTGACATTATCAGTGTCAAACTTGTCCTGTGCTTATTAGTGATCTTTCTAATCAATTAAAACACCAAAGAAGAAGTACCTCAAGTAACATTCCAGGTGCAGCCTGGGAAACGTTGGTTTGAATAAGATATACTGTACATCCAAGAGGACATAATCTAATACTGCCAGAAGGACAATATCGGTATAACTACAACTCTGTATAACTATAATGCGCAATCAACAGATGAAGATGCCTGCCGCATCTCATCAGTGTCACAGATGCTTGCCCCACTCAGGACCTGCACTGTCAGTCGTCTCAATCAACATTGAAGGTTTCTCCAGAAGCAAGGCAGAGATACTAGCAACGATTGCCATTGTTTCTGTATGCAGGAAACCTACATCGGCCATGCACAAAATCGCTGGACCCACCATCGCTGGAATGAAACTGGTCGCTGAGATCCGACACAGACAGTATGGATCAGCTGTTTTCAGCAGGCCAAACCTCAAGATTGAGGAGGTCTGTACCCATATCACAGAAGGGCACATGGAAACCATCATGGTCACCCATCCAAAATCCAGATGTCTGTCACATCAGTCTACAAACCACCTGCAACCCCTTTTCTACACACAAAACTACCAGAAAGATGCAAGAAGACGTACCACATCAGCATTAGCTACTTCAATGCTCATAGTACATCATGAAGTCGAAACCTGGCTTGTTTCCAAACATCTGACTCTAATCCATAACAAGCGAGAATACAACCCAGACCTTGCCTGTAAGAAACACCTCACCTCACATCCAGAACTGAGTTCTGGACCATATGCCCCACACCCAACACCGGCCGATTGCCATCACTGTTAGATCTTCTCTCCAGCACCCACTGTCCCATTCCGTAGGAGATTCAACCTACGGAAAGCAGTCCATATCTAGCACACCACTACTTCCCAATAACTACTCCAACTTCACAGACTCATCACATACCCAGATGATGTCAGACACAGTATATCCCTGGCTTATCAGAAATATCCAGCAGCCTGCTACTATGAAGAGTACAACAAGGACCCTTTCTTCCCCACCACCACGGAACTTGGAGAGACCCTGATCAGTGAAGTTGGGGAAGAATGAAGGAAAGCCTGGAAGGAGTTGATAGAGAACACCAACATGACAAACAGCAGCATGAAGGCGTGGGCCACAATCCGTCGTCTCGGAGCAAATCACACTACACCACCCATAATCACAAAGGCACAGCAAACTGTTGCAACGCAGCTGATGGCCAACGGTCATAACCAACACCGCTGCCAACCCACAGGAGAACACCATTGTACAGTGGTATCAGACCAACCACAACTAGCCAGTCCTCTCACCAAACCCTTCAACCTAGAAGAACTCAAAACTGCAATCAGAAAGCTGAGACCCGGAAAACAGCAGGGATTGATAACATACTGGTGAAAATGTTACAGCACCTCGGACCTAACGCAAAGTCCTGGCTCCTGGAGATGCTGAACACATGCATAGCGCAGAAAACCATCCCTTCTGTCTGGAGAAAGGCCAATGTTGTTGCAATCCCCAAACCTGGCAAAGACCCCAAAGAGCTACTGACCCATTTCCCTCCTCTGCATCACCTACAAGCTCTATGAGAGGCTGCTGCTCCAACGTCTCATCCCAATCATAGACACCATGCTGACTAAAGACCAAGCTGGTTTCTGCCCTGGCACCTCCTGTGCTGGACAGTTACTCAACCTCAACCAACACATTGAGGATGGGTTTGAAGAAAAGCAAATAGGGCAGCATTCATAGATCTCACTGCTGCCTATGACACCGACGATCACCACACAATGGTCAGGAAACCACTGAACATGACTGGTGACCTGAACCTGTGCCAGGTCATCAAAAGCCTTGTCAACAACAGATGCTTCTACGCCCACCTAAATGACCAGAGGAGTAAATGGAAAGCCCAAAAGAATGTCCTCCCACAAGGAAGTGTGCTCGCCCCCCTCCTTTACAATATTTAGACCAGCCACTACCCCCAGAATGCTTCATCTATGCCAATAACCTCTGCACTACCACGCAACAAGCAGACTTCCAGAAGATCAAATCCACCCTTGAAAGTGCCCTCCAAGAAATGTCAAGCTACTACAATAACAACCACCTGAAACCCAACCTGTCAAAAACCCAACTATGCAGCTTTCACCCGAGGAACCGTGATCCCCCGTGAGTGTCACAGGAGATGGTCACAAACTGTTCAACAGTACCCACCCCATATATCTTGGAGTTACACTGGACAGGACACTCTCCTTTAAGGAGACACATCTGGAGAAACATCTGGAGAACCCCAAAACCATTTGCGTGTGCTGCCAAAACAGTCAACAATCATTTTAGAAATGAGTGAAATCACTATTTCCTGTAGCTAACCATCGTGTAAATATGCACAATAAGGGTACACTATGCCCAATGATAAAAATAGCTGTTCCTGTGAGTCTTTCATGGTCAGAAACTCTTCAATAGACACCACATTTGTGTTTTTAGCTCATTTGGTTCAGAGGTTAGAGCCAAAAACTTATTTCTGTGTGTTAATATTGTGGTCGCCATATTGTGGCGGCCATATTGGATTTCATGAAAAGTTCCAATACAAAAAATGTTTGTATTTATATAATTGATCAACCTGTTAAGTTCTGTGGAAATATCTTTCAGTTTAAAATTTTGCCCTATTCACCCCCCATTATATCTAATAGGGGCTAATATTGCGGCGGCCATATTGGGTTTCCAGCAAAAAATTGACCAGGTTGTCCATATAGGTTGTGATCCTACTGGGTCATAGATAATATTTCTGGTGGACAACCTTTTATGTTATGGCAAATGCAGGTCACCCCCCTGTGCCCCCTGGGTATTTGTTCATCTCCTACAGCTGTTTTTATACAGTATGTAGCCTAATTGTCATTGTGATTTACTGTATGTTTGCCTGCTCGGAATTCTAGACAAAACCAAAATAAATCTTTCGTTTTATGTCTGTTGGGTGAAAATATCGTCAAAATGGTGGTCCGTGGCTCAAATGCTGAATAAATAGTGGGCCCTGGTATCAAAAAACCTCGAAAAACACGACTTTAAGACCGCGCTTGTTCGCTTATAGTTTCCCCTGCAGTGGAGAACGTGGCAACCCCGCGGTGGAACACATCGGGGCCGCCATCTTGTTTCCACACCGAACTGAACGCCAACCATACGCCATCAGAGCAGCAGACCCAGACAGAGACCAGCGCGAGGCGGTGCGGTCCGGCAGCACGAGACGACACGACCGCCGCGGAGGACAAGAAAAACAACAACAACACTACCACTAATAATAATAACAACTCTACATAGTTGATATCTAACGCTTTTTAACGAGGATGACGCCACGAACGGACTGTTTACGGTTGTTTTTCATGGCGTTCGAGAAGTAAAGACAAGAAGGAAATAGACGCTCGCGCTCTGTGTCTGTCCGCCATTAAGAGGAGGAGGAGGAGGGGAGAAGGGGACGAGGCTCCCGGGCTCCAGGTCCCGCAGCTCCCGGGCTCCAGGTCCCGCAGCTCCCGGGCTCCAGCTCCCGCAGCTCCCGGGCTCCAGCTCCCGCAGCTCCCGGGCTCCAGGTCCCGCAGCTCCCGGGCTCCAGGTCCCGCAGCTCCCCGGGCTCCAGGTCCCGCAGCTCCCCGGGCTCCAGCTCCCGCAGCTCCCCGGGCTCCAGCGCCCAGCCATGGCCCAGGTCCAGGCCCAGTCGGACGCCTGCCGGGAGTACCTCTCCTCGCTGGAGGACCTGACGTTCAACTCCAAGCCGCACATCAACATGCTGACCATCCTGGCCGAGGAGAACCTGCACGCCGCCAAGGATATCGTCGCAATTATCGAAGCGCAAATCAGCAAGGTTTTTATATAATAATAATAAATAACACGACGATATATATAAATAAATACTAAACAGAATTTGAAAGGTTCTATTCATGTATCTTTTTATTGTTCCCACAAATAAAGCGACCAAGTAGGGTTTTTTTTTATACGTGTGAAATAAGCAAGCAAAGGATAATATTTAGCTTGTTTGTCTGGTTAACATACGTGAGCCAACATGGCGGCGCCTCGTTGCGTTTTAACAGTTAAAACGTTTAATTTATCTCATTATTATTACTACTACTACTACTACTACAGTATAATGCCTTTACGTTATTTATTATATTTATTTCCTATCCAGTTCCTGTATCCTTATTCGACTACTTATTTAACTAGAATTCGTTGGTATTGTGGTTGTTGTGTTGATGCTAAAGCTAACCGCGTTAGCATCGTGTCGTAGCATGGATGACGGATTTTTAGCTTTGATGATCCTAAAAAATTGTAACTTAACAAATAGGTGCGTGTGTGTATGTGTGTGTTCAATAACGTAGCTGTAGATATAGAAACATATTCTACTGGAGGTGTTAATGCCGTTGTTGTTCGAGGAATGCAATTATACTTTATGATTAGCTATCGATTAACCGCTTATAGTTCGTTGGTAAACAACGTGTTTTGTAAGAAACGAAACTGAGAATATTCAATCAACGTCTTAAACACGTATACATTTTTCAGATGAACATAGATAATTCAAAAGCCACATTATGTTCCTTAAACAGATGTATGTGCGTGCATTCCTCAGGCACGGAAAAAAGCACCCAACGATGGAACAGCATACTTTTAGATTAATTCCGATTAGATGAGAACTGTTAACGACTGACCCCCGATTTCTTATCTGCAATTAGTCTTTTAACTTTGAAACATTAACATCCTTGTTTTAAATGCGTTATTGATTTAGCCATGACGACATTAATCATTAATTCATTGTCGGAAGTATAGGACGGTAAAAGAACAGATCTCTAAGCCATCAGCCTGGGGTCATCGGTATATACCCATATATGGACGCGTGTCTGTGGCATGGTGTAGATTTACTTTTTACACCCATTATAATATCGAGTCATGTGTAAAAACTGAACCAAATGGACCCCCAATTGCATCGGCTTGTACACAGAGACTTGGGGTTACAGACCCTTATAAGGTTCCATGTGTTACACTCAAGAGTTAAAAACCCATATATGGGTCCATTAAGTTCCATGTGTTACACGCTCAGCATGGCAGTGGTGCTGATGACTTGTAGATCTGTTATTCTAATTTGTAGGGTTTACACCATGCAATGTGTTATACTTATATTATTACTATTATAATTATTAATTATTATTACAAATCACCAGTAATTAATTTGGAACCCCAACTCCTTCCTGCTGTAATAAAGAATTATTAATTACCATAATATTCATTGATGGTTGTGATACATTGACAGTGAGCAGCAGTTTGCTTTGGACAAAGTGGTGTGTGTGTGTGTGTGTGTGTGTGTGTGTGTGTGTGTGTGTGTGTGTGTGTGAGACAGACAGACAGCGTTTGTGTGTCACTGAGAGGGGCAATGTGTGTGTACGTGTAACTCAGTGACTGTGTGTGTGTGTGTGTGTGTGTGTGTGTGTGAGAGAGAGATATTGAGAGTAGGACTTGTGTAAAAATGATTCATGGGCCGGACTTTAAGCATGTGTGTTTGCGTGTCGTGTGCGTGCATGTGCCTGGTGAAATCACTTCCATGAAGTGACACTGCAGTTCACAATTGGTAAATTGGAAACACGCTGTTATTCACTGTCAAATGATCTTCCAAACCATAAACATTATGACAACTCGGTGGTTTTATATACGATACACATAGTGTTGTCAACCGTTTATATATCTCTTTTACAGAAGATTATGTGAATTTGTTCCTTTTTAGAAAGTTGAGGAACCCTTAAAGTTGATGTCTCGGATTTCTACTTCTTGGAGTTGGATGGGTTTCTGTTAACTCAATCTGTATCAGACAAATTTTTAGGTCAAAATATAATGCCAATCTGGATCAGACTAAAGTTCTGTCTAAAACAGTGACGATCTGGATCAAACTAAAGACGTTTTGTTTAAAATGGTGACAAACTGGATCAGACTAAAGCAAAGTAGTGACACTGAGATCAAACTTAAATCGTAAAATTATAGGCGTTTCCAAAAAAATCCTCCAGTTAGTATACTTTTCTTTATAAAAAAAAAACAACATGGTGCTAATTGAATACATAGATGTGCATTTGTTGCCTGTGTTGAATGAGCTCTGTTAAATGTTGTTTGACAGCTGTTTGAGTGATCTAATCACTCCCCTTCTCTCTCTTGCTCTCTCTGTGTCTCTCTCTCATCTCGTTAGCACATTTTAATTAACGATCGATAATAGAGTTGATGAGCGACTACAGCTTTATATTCATAATTTGACAGAATTCACCAGTAAAATGAGTACCATAAATATTGATTTTTGAAATGTTCATTGATGGTTAAAGAAAATAAGCAAAAGAAGAACAACCCAGATGTGATAATAAAACATGTGAAATGTGCTTTTTGTCATTTTTTATTTCCCAGTTGCAGTCTCTCTTGGTATATTGAGTGTTGATTGGTTGATTATATCCCGAGCTGCTAATTCACTGATTTGGTTAATGTTTATTCTGAGCTACTCTTTTACTCGAGTAGCAATTGGTTCCTGGCTTCTAGGAGAAGCCCAGTGATTGGTCGGTCAGGCACCAGAGTTATTAACTCCTTGAAGGGCCGTTCAGGTTTCAGATTTGCTACGAGGTGGTACATGGAATAGTGTGACCTGTAGAGTAACGGGGTACATGGAATAGTGTGACCTGTAGAGTAACATGTTACGTGGGATAGTGTGACCTGTGTGTTTCCAGTGACGACCTCTTAAGATGATAAACGCATTGCGGTCAGGAGCATCGGGACAATTTTGAGTAAATTTAGGTTAGATATTGAATCGCTTTGTTGTCCTTTAGAACATTATGAATGAAACATATTTTGGGGGCATTTGGTCTGCGTAAACAAAGTGCACACGAGATAAGAAAAAAATAACTGGAATAATGCAATACCTTTTTAGAATGAGATTAATGTTTCGTGGAAACGGCTGATCTGCAACTTCCATCCTTGTAGACCTGCTACTTCCACATTCTCTGCACAAGTCTATTCAGCATGGGAACGATTGTGACACTTTATTATGCAATGCATAATTGCAATTACATCGCTACATAATTGTGATCGTCGGACTCTGTGACGATAGCGACGCAGCAACTAATCGCGATGCGTTTGTCCTCTTACGGTTTCCGGGTGTCACTGCGGAGAATACATTAGGACTTAACCCCCCCCCCCCCCCATTGGTTTACAACAAACGGGTTTAAACAAACAACAACTGCAGGTTGTGTTTGTTTGACTAGAGGGTTGTGACGACGAACACAGTGTTGTCATCTCGTCACGAGTCTTGAATCTGAACTGTCCCTTTACGAATACTCTAGAGGGGTTTTAATGATGGCCTAGGAGTTTTTTTTATATACTACGTGAAGAAGGACTGGTTGATAAAACCACGGTAATGTACAGAGAGAGAGACCTCTCTCTCTGGAGGTAAAACTAAAACATTTCCTGACTGGACAGAAGAGACCACTTCCAACTGATGGACAGACATTCATTTTCAACATGGTGGATCATTTTTCTACAAGACCCTTTTTTTTTTTTTTTTTTTTTGGGGGGGGGGGGGGGGGGTGCATTTTGGCTGATGGGATTTTTCCTCCACCCCTCCTTTTGTTCCTTGAAGGTTTTGTTTTTTCCTATCCTCGCTCAGAGAAGAAGATTTGGATGTTTTTCCTCTCCATCCGTCTTTTTTTTCCTGAACTCGGCGAACACTGAAGCAATTTTTTTAAACCTTTTCTACTTGTCCTATTTTTTGGGGGCAATTTGTGGAGGAGGGGGAATGTGGAAGTATTATTTATGGGTGCCCTCCGTCCCTTAAATACTCCCATTCCTCTTCCTCCTGGCTGGACCCTTTTTTGAGTATATATATACATCGAAAGTTACGTATGTAACTACGGTTCTATGAATCCTTCCATGACCGCCAGAGGCGGTGCTTAAAGCACTGAATAGGCCGTCGTGCATAGGCGACGCACTATTCAGTGCTTTAAGCACCGCCTCTGGCGGTCATGGAAGGATGAAATAGAACTATTTTTATACATTGAATGAATGTTGAAAGTGTGTTGTCTTGTAAACTTGTTGAGTTTTTTTTCTACCCTCACTCCAGGCGCCTCCCGCAGAGAAGCTTCCGGTTTTGTACTTAGTGGATTCCATAGTGAAGAACGTTGGAGGAGAATACCTTGCTGTGTTTGCTAAAAACCTAGTCACTTCATTTATATGTGTCTTCGAAAAGGTACACACAACCCCTCTCTATCTCTCTCTCTCTCTCTCTCCTCCTCCCTTCTGTTTAATAACTTCAGTGCTATCCTCTGCTTCTAATCACACTTAATCCATTTTGAGACCCGATTGTACAAATGTCTTCTAAATTCTGTTTTTCTGAAGGAAAAAAACAACAACTCATGTTTCTATGTACAGTGCTACCTCAATATTTCATGTCAAGGACCCTTGAAAACATCTGCATATGGACACAGACCATCCTCTGGGAATATGTAGTTCCAGGGACCCCCCCCCCCCCACCAGAAACAAAACATTTGAGTTAAAAACGTTCAATGTGACAGAATATTAAAGGTTTTGTGACGATTTCCATGATTTTTGAAAACTCTGTGGTGCGCCATGAGCTTGTTGATCTGATGTTTTCCATTAGCTAAAGGATAATGCTTAAAACACCAAAAGATGTTCCAAAGGGCCCGACTAGCCAATCTACCTCGATAATATGTTGTGAGCTTGTAGATTATTTGTGGGAAAATGTCAAATAAGTTTAAGGGTTAGCGCTTAGTTGCGGTCTATACACTAGATTTATATCATCTATTTAGTTTTTGAAAAGGTACTCTAAATCCTTAAAAAATTACAAATTGTTCAGCCACACACTGGGTGCATTTGGTCCCATATACTAATCAGTCCGACACCCTAACCTTAAAGGGACACTTGAGCGTTTTTTGCAAAAACAGTCAAATGTCCCTAACCTAACCCTAAGCGCACACAGAGGCAAGGTGAGTCGTAAAACGGTCAGACATGAGTACCAACCCGGCCACACATGCCAGATCCATCGGTGAGTATTGACCAGACACACCTGTTCAACTGGCCACACGTCCTGGGATGTACGGGTGAGTTATAACCCGCCACACACCTGTTTTAACCGGCCACACATGTTCGACTGTTAGTATGTCAGACCAACGCATGCGCCCAGCACACATCCCTTCTGCTAAAGCCCTACAAACCTAAAACCCTAGTCACTGTATTGACGTGTCTTTGAAAAGGAACAGCTTTCACCTGAAGGCTGTTCCTGTGGACAGAACATTAGCATGAATTACTGTTGCAGTGTAAACATCTTAGCTCCTTGTTGGAACTATTTGTTGTTCAGGGGTTGTGCCGTGGTTGAAAACAGCTAATCTACAAGATCACAACGATTAACTGGTTGTCAAAGCCATATTGTAGTTCTTCTAGAACCAGGGGTCAAAATTGGAAACCATTTTGTTCGCAAATGCACCTGTAATTTAATCTGTGCAACTTAAAAGTATGTTTGGAGGAACGTTTGCGGCTGTTTATAATTTCCGTGGTGCACAAATTGGGTTTCCCTGAAATTGTTGTTCTTTTCAAAAAATATTGGGGTCCTTGTCATGAAAACATTTCCCTGTATTAGTTTGTACTTTCATGTTATAGTGCTGTTTTTTTTTATTCATTAACATTAATATTATACATGTCCAATTTAATGGTGATTAATATATATATTTTTTTACTAAACGTTTTCCTCGCACAAAAGCATCAAAAGCAGATCTATTTGAGCTTGTAGATGTGCTGCCTGTGCTTCTTTCTGGACTTAAATCAATAAACAAAATACTTTATTAAATATTTCAAAAAGGCAAAAGCTTTTTGGAGCCAATAACGATCACCACAGTGTGTTTGAGTTGACTCCATTTTGTTCTGAGAACTGATTCTACAAAATGTATAAATCCTGACAGTTTTCTGAAAAAAGCCCTTATATTTGATGTCTAGGACCGCCAAAATCATCTGTATGTCTGAAAACATGTAGTTCCAGGGACGTTCATTGTGAGAGAATATTCAAAGATTTGCGCTACATGACCTATAAGCTTTAAGCCTGTATGTCTGATATTTTTCAATACCTAATGCGTTCAATAGCTAAAACTAATGCTAGCCAATGCTTAAAATACCAAAGGAATGAGTTTTAAGTTAAAAGCCTGTGTTCCAGGCCTGTGGTTGGCTGTAAGTGTTGTTAAGTGTATTCTTATTCTCCAGGCCTGTGGTTGGCTGTGGGTGTTGGCTAGGTCAGGTGTATTTTTTTTCAGGCCTGTGGTTGGCTGTGGTTGTCTCGTTGCTGATAGGTGGACGAGGGAACCAGGAAGTCTCTGTTCAAGCTGCGCTCCACGTGGGACGACGTCTTCCCGCTGAAGAAGCTCTACGCTCTGGACGTGCGGGTCAACTCTGTGGACCCCGCCTGGCCCATCAAACCTCTGCCCCCCACGGTCAATGCTAGCAGCATCCATGTCAACCCACGCTTCCTCATGCAGGTTGGAACACACACACACACAAGACACACAACTAGGACTAAAGACTAAGTCAACTAAGGCAGGGGGTTTCAACCTTTTTGACTCCAGGGACCACCATTTATTCAGCATTGGATGACATTTCCACCCCGAAGACCAAAAACTAAAGAATTATTTTGGTTCTGTCCACAATTCAGGGCTGGATTTTGCAAACTAAACAGTGTAGACTCCTTGGTGCTAATTCAGATGATGAATATTTTAACTCTTGAGAGTGTGAAAATGAAACCAAATGGACCCGCAAGGGTCCATTTGGTTTCATTTTTACATTCTCAAGAGTTACATCTGGTTAACCAACTTTGCATCATTTAGCCTGGGGACCACCTGGAACCCTCTCAAGGACCACTGGTGGTCCCCGGACCACCCCTGAACTAAGGGTTTGAGAAGGGCTCATTTCCCTTAATGGGAGGTGTTTCCTGTTGTCCAAAATAACTGTTGCCATGTGTCTCATCATGTTGCCCGTTGATGTTGACATTGTTGGTTGATATTGATCAAAATGTTGCCAGTGTGTCAGGGCCTAAGACTAACAAGGTCAAAAGCTCAAGGTCATTGATCTTACGAGCTGTTGCTATTTCATTACTTGAGCTGAGCAAGTGCAAGTGAAATGATCGGTTTGTGTTCGTCGACCGCCCCTGTTGACGTATTCCTATTCGCTGGTTTCAGTAATGACATACAGTACAGTAATTGCGCCGTAATTCAGAGACCTTTTATAACTAACGTCATATAGTGTTATCTTCTGAAAGGCATTCTGCAAAAGAATTATTAATTGCTTTCTATAAGAGAAAGAGAATTTTGTTTGTTTTTTGGATTGCTCGCGCTGCTCACGCAAAAGTAAAGCCATGTAGAGTGCAGATCTTTCAGTCATCCAAAATCAAGACACATTTCAAATTATAATTTCAGTCATTTATTTATTGCATGAACATAAAATGTGACTTAAGACTAAAATATCTAAGAATAAGACTAAACAACTATGACTGAGACTAAAATGTTTTGTTATTTAGGTGACTAAGACTAGACTAATAAAATTAATTTCAGAAGACTAAATGTGAACGCCAAAAAAAATATCATATTGTCACTCATCCTCATCCTGTCTCCTACCCAATGTCACGCCTCCTGTGTTGCAATTAGTCAGGAGTTGACTAGCCTCGATCTCCAGGCTCTCATCCGCGCTGTGAGATGAAAGCTTGGTAAACTATACCACCAAAACGACTGACAGAAGTCGGGACTTCCGGTTAGTTAACTTCCACCGGAACTTGCCATTAGTCACGAAGCGGTGCTCCCGAAAATGAATACCCCACGGAAACATTTTATTTCTCCCTTTGTGCTCGCGAAGCTGTTGTAAATGTTTAAAAGATGAAATCGTGTGCACTTGGCACTCAATCATTTTTTTCTGAAAATAAGAGTAAACAAGTCAAGTCGCTAGTGAGGACTGAACAGGGTTGTTTCTCCGGGGACTGTAAATACTTCCGCAAAGTCACTTCCGCAACTAACGTTCTCAGTCTCGAAAGCACACACGTTTCTCAGGGTGGGAGTTGAAGCCGCATTCATTCTCCTCCTGTTGTGATTGTTTCTCCCTCCAGGCCGACGAGACGTCCCCGCGGGCCAGCCCGCCGCGGCCCTCTCCTCCTCCGCCCCCAGCGGCCCAGCCGGTACCGGCTGCGGCGGCCCCTCCTCCTCCCGCCGCCGCCGTCTCCATGGAGAACAGTCTGACCCAGGAGCAGCTGATCAGACAGCAGCTGCTGGCCAAACAGAAACAGCTGCTGGAGCTCCAGCAGAAGAAGATAGAGCTGGAGCTGGAGCAGACCAAGGCTCAGCTGGTATGTTCGTCATTTACCCGTTTAAGAAGAGTCTGGGATGTGTGGAACGTTGTCCGGAGCGTTTTAGAGGAGGGAGAGGAGACTGGGATGCGTGGAGTGTTGTCCAGGGCGTTTAAGATAAGGTTTTAGTAATAATTATCTGTGTGTGTGTTTTTTAACCTTCTCCATCCAGGCTGGGAACTTCGTGTTGAATCCCCCCACTCCTCCCCCGCCCTCGCAGACACCCCCTAGCCCCGCGGCCCCACCAGCGCCGCCTGTCACTACCAGGGACCCCAGACTCAACAGGACCTCTGGCTCTGGCTCTGGCTCCTCCTCCTCTTCCCGGTCCAAAGAGCAGGCGTCTGCTCCCCCGTCGTCGTCCTCCTCCTCCCTCCGGCCCAAAGAGCAGAAGGACCACCACGTCCCTCAGACGGTCCCTCCCAGACTCAAGGACCACCACGCACCCCTGGCGTCTGCCCCCCGGTACGATCTCGGTCAAACGTTATGTGATTTCATTGTCTCAACATATACAAGTGTTCATGGAATTGCTTTCCAACTCCCATGGTTTTGGATAGGACAGTGGTTTTCAACCTTTTTGATACCAGGGCCCACTGTTCGTTCAGAATTTGAGCACCCTTTGATAACATTGTAGCCTCACAGACCCCAAAAATAAAGATTTCTTTTGCTTTCGTCCACAATTCCAGGCTGGATTTTGGGAGAAAACAAAACGGTCAAACACACAGACCAAAATGACCGTTAATCTTCTACATTCTCTAGTTGTGTAGACTTGGCCTAATATCACATGATGAATATTTTAACCCTTGAGAGCGTAAAACATGAAACCAAATGGACCCACGAGGGTGTTAATCGCTGCGTAACGGTGCTAATAATAATGTGTTAATGCTGACACAGCCCCGCGGGCCCCCGCTCCAACAAGGACCACCAGCCAGGACCCCCCACCAGACCCCCCACCAAGAGAGACGCCCACGCGGAGAGGCGGCCGACGGAGAAGCAGAAAGGTGGAGGTAGGTCGCGTTATGCATGCTTTATTCAGCTGTTCTAGGTTTAAATCTAGGGCACCATTAAAATGATAGTAGTAATGCAATACAGCGAGGATCTAGTATAGAAGTAGTGCTTTAAAAAATATGGAAGATCTACAAAAGAAAAATATACAAAACATTTACATTAAACATTAAACAGCTTTATATATATATTTTATACACCCTGTATATAAAATATTTTAGATGTGAGAAGTGGGGGGACGCCGTCCCCCCGCGTCCCCCCTCCACTACATCCCTGTATATAAAATATTTTAGATGTGAGAAGTGGAGGGACGCCGTCCCCCCGCATCCCTCCTCCACTACACCCCTGTATATAAAATATTTTAGATGTGAGAAGTGGAGGGACGCCGTCCCCCCGCGTCCCCCTGACACTACACCCCTGTATATAAAATATTTTAGATGTGAGAAGTGGAGGGACGCCGTCCCCCCGCGTCCCCCTGACACTACACCCCTGTATATAAAATATTTTAGATGTGAGAAGTGGGGGGGACGCCGTCCCCCCGCGTCCCCCCTCCACTACACCCCTGTATATAAAATATTTTAGATGTGAAAAGTGGGGGGACGCCGTCCCCCCTCCACTACACCCCTGTATATAAAATATTTTAGATGTGAGAAGCGGGGGGACGCCGTCCCCCCACGTCCCCCCTCCACTACACCCCTGTATATAAAATATTTTAGATGTGAGAAGCGGGGGGACGCCGTCCCCCCACGTCCCCCCTCCACTACACCCCTGTATATAAAATATTTTAGATGTGAGAAGCGGGGGGACGCTGTCCCCCCGCGTCCCCCCTCCACTACACCCCTGGCCACAATCATCCTCACTGTTACTTTGTGTGTTTTGACTCTCTAGGAGGCGGAGGAGGCGGTGGAGTCCCCCGGCGCGAGGCAGGCTCAATGGAACATCACAAGTCCAAATCCAAGTCTCCCTCGCCCAACGTTCCGCCCCCGAAGGGACGGGGGGCAGGCAGCGACACCGTCGCCCCGCCCCCCAAAGGACGGGGCGGCAGTGATGTCATCGCCCCTCCACCTAAAGGGCGGGGCAGTGACGCCGTCGCCCCTCCCACTAAGGGGAGGAGCAACGAGGCGTCGCTCAAGAAAGACCCTCGGACCCTTGCTCAACGCAAACGACTAAGCGACAAGACCCCGGGCGAGGAGGAGAGACAGGACAAGAAGAGACAGACAGACAGGTAACAAATATGTTCTAATCTGATCTGATTATATTATAATACGGGAGCACAAGAGAGACGGGTTTACCATACAGGGCTTGACACTAACGCTTGCCCGCTTGCCCGGGGCAAGTGAACAAAATGGTGGGGCAAGTGAAGACTGCTACCCGGTTGCCCAATCGGGCAAGTGTGCAACTTAGTGCACTATAACACAACACGAGATAAATTTGTCTTGAAGGCAGTCATTGCACTCTGCCTCTGTGTCTTTCTCTGCTTTCTAGCTATCCACAATTCCAGACTGGATTTGGGAAACAAAACAGGCAAATTAACATAGACATCAAAATGACCATTAATCTTCTACATTCTCTAGTTGTGTAGACCTGGGCTAATTAAGATGATGAATTTTAACTTTTCTCAAGAGTTACATCTGGTTAACCAACTTAACTGGGGACCACCTGGAACCCTCTCAGGGACCACCTGTTGAAAAACCCTGGTTTAAAGCACCCATGTAGGAAGAAACGTTCAGACTTAAAGACAGGGTATCATGCTAATATCAACTTTTTCTCATTTTAACTATGACAAAGTTGTGATAACATTCGAAAATGCAAACATATGGCTATATAAAGCCGTTTCTATGCTGTATCTGGTCGGAGGACACTCTTCTGAAAAACCCCTCCCACCAGCTCGGAAAGGCCCGAGCCAAAACAGCGCGTCACCAGTAGAACACGCTGACGTCACACCTCTAGGAACACATAGGAACACATGTTAAAAACTCCTCGGAATTCCATTATTTTAGCGTCATGTTAATGAAGTAAATAAAAATCTTTTTTGGTTAGCATGACCAGGGACCGCTATACTATGCACTCGAGATTTTTTGTAAATAATCCGCCAGCCGTTTTTGCATTATCTACGGGGAAACACGGCTGTGCACGGCTCGCATTTCTACACAGGCTTGGGGGGCGTGTCTTTCTTGAGTCACTGTATCCAACCTCCAGGCTGGTTCCAGCGGGCCACGCTCGCTAGCCTGCCCATGAAGAGATTACGTCTCTTGGGCAGGCTAGTGAGGTTTACTCGGTGTCGGTATGGGGGGGAAATAGACAGAGTTGCGATATTGAGGGGGCAGAAAATAGTCTGGTTACGTGGTTCATGTACTTGCGCGAGCCCATAGACTCTAATGTATGTATGTAGTAACTTCTTCCTGTTCTCTCCCCAGCTAGTTATCTATATAACGTAATATAGGCTATAATATAAAAAATAGCTCTTTAATGTGAGCAAGGCGGGGAGTTATAATCAGTAATATTGTTATAACCAGAATTATTTCGACCAGATGTAAACCATATGGCATAATGACGGTCGTATTGCAGTATAAATAAAGCCTCTGTATAGCCTGGCTCAGCCCTGAATCAGCACCGTAAAAATACTACCTTATTTTTTCTTTGTGATTCAAGTAAATAATGAAGTGAGACGAGTGAAACAGAATGGCAGTCCGTTTCACTTCATTGAGGTATAGCCTCTGTATTCAACAATCAACCATTATTATTGAGCGTCATTCGGAATCTGAATATTAGAAGAACATTAGCTCCGTCGGAACCCCACTCTCTGCTCCGTCCCTCCGCTCCCATCTCTAGTTCAACTTCTTAGATACAAGAAATAATAATCACACCGCTGCCGTGGGATCGTCCAGTAATAATACTAGCAATAATAACAGAAAATAACTTTAACGCCAAACACATGGGTTTGGTCATTGCATCCACTGCTGCTGGACTGCCGAACTGCTGATGTAGACTGCTGATGTAGCATTTTAGCTATCCCCCCCATATGCCAACACACATTTTCACTAAATATCCCCGGTAATTCACATCGATAATTAAAAATAATACTCTCTATGTTGGCCCGGGGGGCTAGAATTGTCCGCGTTGCCGGGAGAAGACCAAAAACAGTTTCAAAAAGGAAAAGAATAGATGCAATGATTCAGCCCGGTTGGAAGTCAAAGCTAGTTAGCTAGCTTCCTTGGGCTAATGCAACCAGCCCCGCAATGCCTGTGCTGGATAGCATAGCATAGCATAGTAGGCTATCCTACTACTATGCTATGCTATGCTACTGTGGATAACTTTAGCCGGAAGCTCAGCTGCACAACCTGCTCGTAGAAGTTGGCCGAGCGTACCACTGTATACGTCACGCAATGGCACGTTCGGCTGTTTTCCCGAAGCAACAGCTTTTCAGGGAAGCAGGGGGGGGCGCTCAACTTCTTTCTTCAACTCTGCCTATATATTGTATTTTTTCTGAAACGACTTTTTTTCTGGACATCTTTAGGGGGTCATTGATAGATATGCGTCATTAGTTTTTAAAGGAAATATCCGTGATACCTACTCTTTAAATGGAAATTTACAATATACATTTGGGGGGCAAGTGACCATGACCTGAGGGCCTCCGAGGTCTCTGAGGCACTTGAGGGTCTCCTGACCTGAGGGTCTCCGAGCCTCGGAGACCTTAGCGTCAACCCCTGCCATAGGTTATCTCTGGAAATAGTTCCTGCATGGAGGAGGACATAGCTGGGAAGAATAGCAGTTCTGCCTTGTCTGGTTGGAGAACATCCACTGTGAGATTATCGGCCAGGCCCTTCTTCCATCTGGGTAGTAGAGGCACTTTATAATTAAACTAAGACAATTAAAACTTTACTCACAGGAAGGAGAGAGAGGAGGCGTCAGGAGGCGGCGCCAAGAAGCTGGCCAACGGCTCGCTGGGCAAGCGAGAGCAACGCGGCCAGTCGAACGAGAGGGGCGGAGACCCGCTGCGCGGCCAGTCGAGCGAGAGGGGCGGAGACCCGCTTCGTGGCCAGTCCAGCGAGAGGGGCGGCGACCCACGAGGCCAATCGAGCGAGAGGGGCGGCGACCCACGAGGCCAGTCCAGCGAGAGGGGCGGCGACCCACGAGGCCAGTCAAGCGAGAGGGGCGGCGACCCACGAGGCCAGTCGAGCGAGAGGGGCAGGGATCAGCGCAGCCAATCGAGCGAGAGGGGCGGCGAGCTGAAGACGGGCGGGGGAAACGCTCGCACCAACGCCCGCAAGCGCTCGCGCTCCCCCACCCCGCCCCCCTTCGCCAGCTCCTCCCCCCCCAAGAGGAAGGACAGGAGGAGAAGCCCCTCCCTCTCCCCGTCGCCGGGGGGAGGAGGAGGAGGAGGGAAGCCCCGCCGGGCGGCCACGCCCAGGAAGAGGACCAAACGCCCCGCGCAGGAGGAGCGGGACTCTCCCCGGCTCCACCACTCGTCCTCTGACGCCAAGGAGCCTCCCCACTCCAGGAGGAGCGCCTGGGAGGAGAGCAAGCAGTACGTTCTCAACCCATCTACTCTGTTAGTTACACTGTGTTCCAAATTATTATGCAAATCATGTTTTTGTTTGATTTTCCAAAATATTTGATGCAAATGATGATCAGCATAATTTCACTAGCTGTCAATTTTTATTCCAAATGTTATTGAACAAACCTCCAAATGAAAACGTAATTTAGAAAATAAATAAAAAACATAAAACACACT
This sequence comes from Benthosema pterotum, assembly GCA_039105355.1. Taxonomy (NCBI): domain Eukaryota; kingdom Metazoa; phylum Chordata; class Actinopteri; order Myctophiformes; family Myctophidae; genus Benthosema; species Benthosema pterotum. Next base: position 5,115,100 of record CM076975.1, read on the forward strand.
GTTCCAATTCACATAGTTCACATCCAAACAGCAACTCTGGGAGGCTGTTCTGACATCCTACAAAGACATTCAAGTAGACACTCTCCATAAACTCACAAGTTCTATGGACGAAATAATTGTGAAGCTGCTATCAAACAAGGGGCCCTATGTTAACATGTAACTTGACCTGTTAAGATGTTTCGATTGAAATGGCTTTTTTTCTGAACCTATGACCTCATTATTGCTATGAATTCAACAAATTACTATTTTCAGTTCTTTACAAACTAGAAAATGTATTGAAACTATGTTGTGCATAATAATTTGGAACAGTGTGTTTGAGGTTTTTTATTTATTTCCTAAATTCGGTTTTCATTAGGAGTTTTGTTCAATAACATTTGAAATGATTTGCATAATAATTTGGAACACAGTGTAGAGTAGACCCACTCATCTACTCTGTCAGGCCCACCTAATAACACTGTCTCCCCCTGTGTCTAGTCTGAAGCAGGCAGAGGAGGCTCACGGTGGTAAAGGTGGTCCCCAGAGGCACGTCCTCCAGAAGTCCTACAGCACCCCTCCTGCAGCGCGGCCCCCCCACCCCGGCCTCCCCAGGACTCCGAAACGCCTGAGCGTCGACGCTAACCTGCAGATCCCAGACGTGTTGAACTCGGCCAGCAAGAGAGACCTACTGAGACGGGTATAACTACAGTATAAACTACAAAATTTACCAAATGTTGTTGTCCTGTTAGAGACATCATGTCGCTGCCCTGTTGGGAACAATGTTTTGTGCCTTGTTTTAAGGCCAGAAGTATATTTAATTATATTATATTGTTTTTTTTTTTTTTTTGTTTTTTTTTTTTTTCAGAGAGGTTAGTGTGGTGAGATCTCTCAGTATTTCTAACAACGTTTTAATGCGTAACCCTTTTGTGTACTGAACGCGTTTTGGTGTTTTTAGCTGTTGAAAAATAGCAGATCAACAAGCTCATATCGCGCCACCGAGTGGCGCGATATGAGCTTGTTGTTCTGCTATTTTTGAAAAAATGTGAAAACGCGGTGCAAATCTTTGAATACATTATTTCGGAAACAAACATTTTTAACTCAAATCTTTGCTTCTGTGGGATCACTAGGACAACATGTTTTTAGATGAGGTTCTGCAGCTAAATAATAGATATTTCTGGGGGTCCTTCCTATGAAATATGTTAAGCATCACTGACACAGAGAGATTTTTCCAGAAAAATTAGAATGCCAGGGACTAGAATTTACTGTCACAAAATAGAATTTAGTGTCGGGAACTAGAATCTCGTGTCAGAAACTGGAATCTAAATTCAGAAACTACAATCTACTGAGACGAACTAGAATCTACCGTGGGGGACTAGAATCTAGCATGAGGAACTAGAATCTACCGTGGGGGACTAGAATCTAGCATGAGGAACTAGAATCTGATCAGAACACAATGGGTTAAAGACGTCCAGGAGGTTGGAGAGTGGTGAGATCTCCCAGTATTTCCAACAACGTTTTAACAGACGTTTTAATGTGTTATAAAGGCGTCCAGGAGGTTGGAGAGCGGCGAGATCTCCCAGGAGGACTTCCTCAACGTGGCCCACCAGATCAAGCAGCTCTTCCAGTACCGCGAGGAGAAGAAGATGGCCCCGCCCCCCGGCGCCGTCAGCCCCTCCCCTCAGGCGCTGTACTACCAGCACAAGTCCAAGCTGAGGAGGACCACGCTGGCCTCCTCCCAGCACCAGGGGGGCCCAGGGGGTCAGGGCCCCCAGGCCGGGCGCTGCAGCGCCGGGGAGGAGGAAGAGGACGAGGAGGAGGAGCCGGACGAGGACATGGAGCAGGAGCCAGACTCCTCCTCCCATCCGTCTGGTGCTCGCACGTCCAGAGAGCGAGACAGGACAGGTAAATAAAAACAACTACCCTGGCCAAAACTCTCTTACATCTCTTCACATTAGGTGAAGGGTTTTTAGCACGTATGTCATTTTTTTTAAAGCGGCAATTACACGTTTCGACATTCTACTACCAGGTCATTAAGTCTCTCCCTCCTGGATTAACATACCTGCTGTGCTGTGTGTGTGTGTGTGTGTAGGAGACAGGAGCAGCAAAGAGAGAGAGGAGCATCACACTCCTATGATCGAGGAGTACAACCACGGGAAGGACTTCCCCTCCAGTCGCAAAGCCTTACAGAGCCTTCCTCGCTTCAGACGCAAGGCCGACCTACGGGACACTGGTTAGTTCAAACCTCTCCGCCTGTCTACTTAAATGGTCAATTCAACACTTTTCAACCATATCTTCATATAATAGGTCCTCACTAACGTACATGATAAAATGCTGCTATTTTTTCTACTCAGTCTGTGTCTCACAGGAGGGCTGTGGACAGCTCAGTATAAATATTTTTTTCAAAAACATTGTAAAAAAAAAAACAAATCTGCCGAATGATAATTTGAGGAAGGGTTTCAGGCGGAAACAGGCCTTTTAAAATAGTTCAACTTCGAAAAGCAGCTAACCACTAGTGTTAGAAAATACTGGTGCATTAAGATGATAATGTTTGCAACATGAATATGGTCAAAAGGTTTCCAAATTCGCATCCAAATTTCACTCATTTTTAAGCTGAATTTGTACCTACACATATGTGTTTACAGTATGCTCTTCCTAACATTATGAATGTTTTTCGTATTTCCCCACTAGCGGAGAGAGAGTGGACGTCTCCCCTGTCAGAGCGCCAGCGCTACGACGATCGCTCCGGAGCGGAGCGCAGCGGCTACGACGCCCCGCTGTCCCGCCGGCTGCCGCCCCCCCACCACACCCCGCCTCCCCCTCCTCCCCCCAGGAAGTGTCCTCCCAGCCCCCCCCTCGCCGCCGCCGGGGCCCCGGTGCAGCGCGGCCCCTCCCCCCCGCCGCTGGCCTTTGAGCGGGAGCGCCTGTCCCCGCTGCAGACGGCGGCGGCAGACTCGGCCGGTCTGAGTCCGGCGCCGCGCTTCGAGAGCCCCAACAGCGTCCACTCGGACGACGCCGACGCCCCCGGCCTTCCTCCTCCTCCTCATCGCCATCACCATCATCCCGACATGGAGACCCCGGGCCTTCCTCCTGCTCCTCTTCCTCGCTCCATACTCAAGGTAAACTCTTTAAGGACTGTAGTCCTACAGGGACTGGCCAGAACCGTAATTTCCGAACTATAAGCCGCACCTGACTATAAGCCGCACCAGACAACAAGCTTCATGTTAGACCTGTTGTTTTCAACCTTTTTGATACCAGGGCCCACTATTTATTCAGCATTTGAGCTACAGACCACCATTTGACAACATTGTCACCCCACAGAACCCAAAAACTAAAGATTTCTTTGGTTTTGTCCACAATTTCCAGGATGGATTTTTTCAAACAAAACGGGCAAAACATAGAGATCAAAATGACCATGACTTGTTAATTAATTGGTGTTAATTTAGATGGTGAATATCATAACTCTTGAGGGTGTAAAAATGAAACCAAATGGTCCATTTGGCCTAAAATGAAGTTATCGATTTGTATCTGTTGCATCCCTAGTTGTGAGCTTGTGGATCACTCCATACGGGCGAGATGTTATGTTTTTAACAGACTTCTTATTGGTATCTTCTGCAGGTCCGGGGCTCCCCTCCTCCTCCTCCGGTGGTCCCCCACGCCCCCCTCCCCCCGTCCAGGGCCCCCCACCCCCACCAGCCCGGCGGCCATCACTACGACAACGGGCCGTCGCATGGCCCCGCCCCCCACCACGAGCCTCGCCCCGCCCCCCACCAGCACCACGGGCCAATGAGAGGCTTCGACGGGCCTCACCCCCGCCCCCCCATCGGGCAGCAGCAGCAGCAGCCCAGGCGCTTTGACGAGCACTTTGACGGCCCAATGAGGCGCTACGACGGCCCCCACGGGGGGCGGGGCGGCTTCCAGCAGCACCGCGGCGTCGGAGGACCCCCTCTGGGGGGGCAGCAGCAGCGCTTCGACGGCCCCGGCCACATGCAGGGGCCCGGCGGACCCATGAGGTTCGAGGGACCCCCGCAGCCTGGCGGACCCATGAGGTTCGAGGGGCCCGGCCAGCCCATGAGGTTCGAAGGGCCGGGTCAGCAGGGACAGATGAGGTTCGAGGGCCCCAACCAGCCTCAGCAAATGCGGTTCGAGGGCCCGAATCAGCCTCCAATGAGGTTCGAGGGCCCGAATCAGCCTCCAATGAGGTTCGAGGGCGCCCCCAACCAACCGGGGCAGATGAGGTTCGAGGCGCCAAACCAGCCGCCTCAACAAATGAGGTTTGAGGGGCCGGGTCAGTCCGGACCGATGATGTTTGAGGGGCCGGGTCAGCCCGGGCCGATGGCTGGGCCGGGACTGAGGTTCGACATGCCCAATCATCAACAGCAGGTTGGTCTGTTTTCTATCTGTTATCTAAAAATGTAAAAAAAAAAATCCAAGTCCCTTAATAGCAAGATAAATGCAAATCTGAAACTGCATGCTCTAAAAATGAGCTTGTACATCTGATAATTTTTTGAAAAATTGTGAAAATGACGGGCAGATCAATTCCAATTCAATTCCTTTATTGTCTCCGAGGAGAAATTCATCTTGGGCCTCAAGAGACAGCGTTATACAGTACATACACAAACAATTCAAAAAACAGCACTACGTCTAATGCCACTCTCCCACAACCCGCGTACGCGTGTTATGAGAGAGTGGTGCGCATCTTTGAATATATTATTTTGGAGCAAACATTTTCAACATAAATATTTCGCTTCTGGGGGATCCCAAGAACAACATGTTTTCTGATGGGGGTTCTCTGTAGCCATATAGATAATTCCTGGGGGTCCTTGGCATGAAATATGTAGAGCATCGCTGACACAGGAACATAGATTTTTTCCAGCAAAAGTAGAATCTAGCGTCAGAAACTAGAATCTAGTGTCAGAAACTAGAATCTAGTGTCAGATAATTAAATGTCATCAATATGCCACGCAGTAGAATATGTCTCTTAACGTCTTCCTTCTCCTCCTCCTCAGCCCTTCCATCAGCCAATGGTCATGCACTTTGAACAACCTCCTCCGCCCAGGTTCCCCTCGGGACCCCCCATAGGTGGGCCCATGGCCGGTGGGCCCATGGCCGGTCCTCCCATAGGCGGCCCTCCCATGGCCGGCCCTCCCATGGTGGGTGGGCCCGGAGGACCGGGTCCCTTCGGCCCCATGCCGGGCCTCCAGTACCAGCCTGGACCGCTGGTACCCTTCCCTGGGCCGTCTGCTCCTGGATTCTACAACCCGGGACCCCCCCAGCAACAGGTATCATTTACCATTATGTACTACCACCAGGGGGACACCAGGGACCACCATTTATTCATTCAGTATTTGAGCCACAGACCACCATTTGATGACATTTTAGCCCCAAAGACCTAAAACTAAAGAATTCTTCTTTTGGTTTTGTTCACAATTCCCGGCTGGATTTTGCAAACAAAACAGACTTCTTAATTAAATGGTGCTAATTCAGATGATGAATATTTTGAGAAAATTAGGGTCCATTTGGTTTCATTTTTACATTACATACACAGGGCTTGACACTAACACTTGCCCGCTTGCCCGGGGCAAGTAAAAAATGGTGGGGCAAGTGAAGACTGCTACCAGGTTGCCTGATGGGTCAAGTGTGCGACTTAGTTCACTAACACAATACAAGATATATTTGTCTTGAAAGTGGTCAATGTGCTCTGCCTCTGTGTCTTTGAGTCTGTGACCACTCCTGAGTCTGTGACCACTGTAGGAACCACTGATTTACACTGATTTACAAGTTGAATATTTACTGTAGCTGATTGTGACTTAAACAAAACCGCCTTCAAATGCGAAAGGAAATGTTTAGAGCACCCAAGTAGAAAGTAAAATTTACGATATATTTTGGGGGCAAGTGACTATGACGTGAGGGCAAGTAGAACCTGACTTGCACTTGCCCGATCGGCAAGTGCCTTGGAGAACTTAGTGTCAACCCCTGCATACATATTTATCAAAATAGGTTATCTACAAGCCCCCAGTGCTTGTAGGTCCTCGAACTAAACTCTATGGCTCTGGGTTATACGGAGGCACCACTATATGTCTCCGTAAAAATGTGCTCTACCGTTTTTTGTTTGTTTGTTTTGTTTTGTTTTCAATGAGAAAATACTCAAAAATGCTCTGGGTTAGGGTTAGTCGGTGTGCACATGAGTTTCGTTAAAGAAAATGTAATGGATGCCATTAACTGGTTATTTTCAACAGCCTTAATTATTGTTGTTGTTGTTTTATTTCAGGTCAACATGATACCAAACATGACTCAGGCCTTCCTGCCTCAAAACCCTGTGCCTTTCAACCAGACAGGTAACTACTATTACTACTACCACCACTGTTCACTGGGTTTGTTTAGTTTAATAAACCCTGTGCCTTTCAACCAGACGGGTAACTACTATTACTACTACTATTATTACTACCACCACTGTTCACTGGGTTTGTTTAGTTTAATAAACCCTGTGCCTTTCAACCAGACAGGTAACTACTATTACTACTACCACCACTGTTCAGTGGGTTTGTTTAGTTTAATAAACCAGGGGTTTTCAACCTTTTTGATGCCAGGGCCCATCATTTATTCCGAATTTGAGCCGCGGGCCACCATTTGAGGACATTTTAGCCCCACAGACCCCAAAACTAAAGATTTCTTTTGCTTTTGTCCATCTTCTAGTTGTGTAGACTTGCGGCTAATTCAGAAGAATATTTTAACTCTTGAGGGTCCATTTGGTTTCATTTTTACGTTCTCAAGAGTTACATCTGGTTAACCAACTTAGCTGGGGACCACCTGGAACCCTCTCAGGGACCACTGGTGGTCCCCGGACCACCTGTTGAAAACCCCTGTAATAAACTAATTAGTTTTGTATAAGTGCCTAATTTGTAACTGTTGTTCTCAGTGGCGCCCCCGGTGGCTCCAGACAGTCACTTCGGTCAGACTGACGTGAATGAACTCCTGACCAAACTGATCACTGCTGGAATCATACCTGGTGGACCTAAACCTGACCCCACAACAACCACTGCTGGAGAGACTGGTGAGCACACGCACACACACACACACACACACACACACACACACACACACACATACGCACACACACACACACCCACACACACTCTCACCCACACACACCCCAGAGATCGTAATCTTTTTTTGACCAGTTAGAAGTTCTGCCTCTCGCTACCGCTTTGAGCTTGTAGATCTGCAATGAGCCCATATTAATTTGTTTCTGGTTTAACTCCTTGACAGATTTACCATGACTTTTGGGGTTTGCTTATTCTGTTTTTCTGCTCATCACTCCAAAACATCATTTTAGGTTTTGTTTTGATAACAAGCTCATTAACTCACTGCACGCCACCTCAAGTCCTTTAAGCAGTGATTGCACTACAAAACACAGAAAACACCTCACGCACTTTACAACTGTAATTGATAAATTATATTACTTAAATGCATGAATCTCTGAATGAGCCTGAAACAGTAAAATAAGAAAATAAAGGCTAAAAATGAAACACCACCATCAACTCTTTATTCTTTCTCTTAAAGTATGCACCTTGAGCTGTCTTTGGATATCATTTGTTTGCACAAATTCACAACAGAAGCTTTTCTAGAAATTATTTTGTTACTATTGAGCCTAATGGGAGTGAGCCTAGCTTTTCTGCTAATCTGCCAGAGTTAAAACCTATGGTAGTCCATTTATTTCCAGCATTATTTTCCATGCGGTTTATCCCATATTCATTAATTCTATACTCCATTTACCCTAAACTGCCGTTGAGCCTTGGCAGCGGTGTATAAAACTTCCACCCGGTATGTTAGTGTGGACCGTTTGGTTATTATATTATTGAGCTGTATCTGTGAACATTGTGTTAACGTTGTGTCGTGTTCCAGAACCTTCTCCTCCTGCTCCGGTGGAGGAAGAGGAGGAGGAAGAGGAGGAGCTAGACGACAACATCCCTGACATCACTTCCTTCAACATGGACGACCTCAAACAGTTAGTATGACGTTTATATACCCTGAGAAAAACATCTGTTCACTTCTGACCACCAAGAGCGTCACATTTTCACTTCACGGCAGATTTAAAAAGATCTAATTTAATCATGATTAACCACAGCGTGGTACTGAGTGGCATGCTTTGATTAATCATGGTTAAATTAATTTTGAACCTGTGATTAATCTGATTTAAACAATTGAATCATTCAACAGCCTTACCTCTAACATGACTGTGTGTGTGTGTGCGTGTGCGTGTGCGTAGGAGGTATGAGTCCACGGTGGTGAAGCTGTACACGGGGATCCAGTGCTACTCGTGCGGCATGCGTTTCACGGCGTCTCAGACGGACGTGTACGCCGACCATCTGGACTGGCACTACAGACACAACCGCTCTGAGAAGGACGTGAGCCGCAAGGTCACCCACCGGAGGTGGTACTACAGCCTGACGGTATGTATGCACACACACACTATACTACTCTCACCCTTCTGTCCCTTCGCATGCGCATAGGAGTATTCAGTGCTTAACCCATTGTGTCTGTTGTATTGTAGTTTCTGATGCTTTTCACAATTTTTTCAAAAATAGCAGAACTACAAGCTCATATCGCGCCGCTCGGTGGCGCGATATGAGCTTGTAGATCTGCTATTTTTCATTAGCTAAAACATAATGCTTAGAACACCAAAACGCGTTCAGTACACTAAATTAAAGCACCGCCCTCTGGCGGTCATTCAGAATTCACAGAACCTAGTTACATATTTAGTGTTTGTTTTATCAGAACAAATTTCATTCAATGAAAGAATTTTGAATATTAAAGGGGAAGTCCAATTTACATTAACATTTTACCATTTAACATTTATGTCATTGATGGACCTTCGAGGTGTTGGGTGGTACATGATAACAAAAAAAAGTTCCCCCATTTTGTGTTCCCAAGAAATGGAGGTCTGAAGAAAACCACTAACATGGTGAAAATACATCATCATCATTTTCACCATGTTAATGGATTTCTTTAGACGCTTCGTTTTTCAAAATGTTGAAAATGGGTGGAATTCCCATTTAAGAAAAATGATAGGATTCAAAAGATTAAATTGCCAGTCGCATTTATTCACTGCATGTGAATAAATGTATGTGTGGTCACGTGAGTGAGACTAGCAAGCCACATAACAAGCGTAACAAGAGCTTACCAAGCATAACAGTAGCCTGCCTCTGTCGGTGTAGCACGGTCGGTGACGACCTGCTTAACATAACAAGCACTGGGGTCAAGACTCACAGCGAGCGAACAGTAAAACACACTATGAGAGCAACTCAAACTCCCAACAGAGATCACACCACTCCTGAGCGTTTGAGGAGCAATGTGTTGAAGCCAAGCCTTCATGTTATTCAACTGAAATACCACAGAACAGCCCCCATTTGCATGTGAATGGGGCCATCTACTGGACAGAATATTCATAGTCAAGTCAAATTATTATCCAGAGTATCTTATGTCTTATATCAGGGGTTTTCAACCTTTTTGATACCAGGGCCGACCATTTATTCAGCATTTGAGCCACAGACCACTATTTGATGACATTTTAGCCCCACTGACGCCAAAACGAAAGATTTCTTTTGCTTTTGTCCACAATTCCAGGTTGGATTTGGGAAACAAAACGGGCAAATTAACATACAGATCCAAGCGACCATTAATCTTCTAGCTGTGTAGACTTGGCGTACTTGACATTATGTTGTTAAGCACTTTGGGACACTGTCCAAAAAAGTGCTATATAAATAAAGTTTATTATTATTATTATTATTGGCGTAATTCAGATTATGAATATTTTAACTCTTGAGAGTGTAAAAATGAAACACCACTGTCTTATATTATATGGGCTATAATGAGCTAAAATAAATGATGTAAAATATAATAAAATATAATATGCAATCTATAATATGCAATCATTAAAAATATTAAATACTTGAATTTCAAATGGGACTTTAGAGGTCAAATGACAGAGTGGTGCGCTGTGAGCCGTGAACACCTGCTATTTTTGAATAAAACTTAACAGAATGGATTAAATACATGTTATTGTTTTCCTGACTCGGCGGAGTTGGAGGAATGTTTTAATGTTAATGTCATTGTGTTTTCAGGACTGGATCGAGTTCGAGGAGGTGGCCGACCTCGAGGAACGCTCCAAGAGTTTGTTCTTCGAGAAGGTGAACGAGGAGGAAGTCCAGAAGACTCAGGAGGCTTCCAAACAGAAAGACGTGATCACCAGCGTTAAAGCGGCTACCGACGTAGTGGACGAGGTACTAAATATACCAATATATTGATGATGTAGTTCAAAACGTCCAAACAGAAAGACCGGATTCGGGCGTTTTCTCTGTATTTAATATCCTCATCTGTGGTCAACACCAGTATGGACTTACAACATACTGACACCGTCAGCCATGTTTTGATCACGTTGTCCGACTATTTACTAACCGTAATGACTAAATCTGACCCTAGCCTCAGTCTTAGCCAGACACACAGTCCTCCGTAACCTCATATCGGTCTTAACCTGCCACATGAGTTAGTTTCACAATGTTTTCTCTTTGAAAATGGCTGCACTGAACATGATGATGACATCTGAAGTGTTGAGGCTGCTGATACTAAGCGGTGTGTGTGTGTGTGTGTGTGTGTGCGTGTGTGTGTGTGTGTCTGTGTCTGTGTCTGTGTGTGTGTGTGTGTGTGTGTGCGTGCTCGCCTGTGTGTAGTCGTGTGAGATCTGCACAGAGCGGTTTGAGATGTACTGGGAGGAAGAGGAGGAGGAATGGCATCTGAAGAACGCTATCAGAGTCGACGACAAGGTACACATGTGTGCACTGCACACTCATTTTAACCATTTATTTATGTCCATCAAAAGGAGCTTCACGGACATATGTGGGTTCAGGAGCGGGCGCTGGAGCAACACAGACATTTATTAGATTCAAGTATAGAAACGTCACCTGCATAACCTCTATAAAAAAACCTGCATGACTCTGAGCACATCACCCTACCTGGGAGTTATGCGTCCCCACTGAGTGGCAAAAAATACTTCTGACCTTGATTGACAGCCCATACATCCAATCAGAAAAGTCATCTAAACTGATTGCATTAAACAACGTCATACTTTTGGGATTATTTTTGTCTAGAGCATTGGCCGGTTCTTTGCTCTTGGCATGAACATGTTTGAGAACCACTGCCAAAGTTTGAGGGAGACATCACTCTCTTTCTCCTTTTGCCTGAATTAAATTCATTATGTCTACCATGATTCTGCTCATATGGAATGCTAGTCCGTGTTAGTTTGGTTTATAGAAATGGTTGTTTTTGTTGAACGCTAATTACACATAATTAAAAAGAGAATTGTTATGGTAATAAAAGCCATAGCCAATTATGTACTCTACACTGTCTTTTCATAACATGAATTTAAGCTAACAGTGTGTCATCTGTTTTGTGTCCACAGACATATCATCCTTCCTGTTATGACGATTATAAGAACGTAAGTACACAACAAGCACTACACACTATACACAAGTGCATACTTAAGTTCTACACAAGTGCACACTTAAGTTCTACACAAGTACACACTTAACTTCGGCATGTGTGTAGGACTGAGGTTGGTTATTAAATAGCGAAAAAATATTTTTTCAAAGCTTAAAATTAAGGTTGTAATATATGTACACGTAGATCGTAGTCTCACATAGCTCTCAGAATCCCAGTAATCTGATTAAAAACACTGATCACCAGTAATAAATACTTCAGTTTCATCTTCATAATCTCACATTTATTCTAACCTAAAATTTACACTCGAGTTACATAATCTAAACTGGCCCACATAAGTTCCGGAAACTAACAAAATGGCAAATCCAACCTCGCTTGAGGCAGATTTTGGAGATATGGGGTAATGAACATAAACAAGGTCAGGGCCCATGCTTATGTGACAGGCACACACATCTGTTTGTCATTTCCAAAAATATAGTTTATGATATCTTTAGAGCTTTAAAAAAAATGCTAGAGCAAGCTATATGTGCTTAGATGATTTTAGTTGGGATAAATGTGTGATATTGTGGAGGAGGCTTAACTTCTGCTTTATATTGTACTGGTGATCATTGGTTCCGTTGCTCCAGACCATATGATGGAAGCATTTATATTCTACTGGTGATCAGACTCTCAGAGCAAATCTGTTAGTTTGGAGAGGAATAAAGTGTCGGATTATTACAGTATATTTAATTTATTTTTAACCTTGTCTTCCAGACCTGTTCGTTTGGTGAAGCCACGCCCTCCCCTAGCACAGCGTCCAATCAGCATCCTCTGTCCGCCTTCAAACAGGAGGACACGCCCCCCTCTCCCTGCCAGTTTGCTGTCAAACAGGAAGAGGAAATGGAGGCGGAGGAGGAAGGGGGCGGGGCTAAGGAGATCAAACAGGAAGTGGAGGAGGAGGAGGCTGCAGCAGCGGGACTTTAACAGGAAGCCAGCCCTCCCGTTTCCTGTGTGCCATCATTGTTTTTTTTGTTGGAAGAAGACTATTTTTTTAATCTGAGCTTTTTTTCCCTCAGAAAGAACAAAAACTCTTAAAATACATCAAAATAAATACATTCTAGTATTTGGACTACCTTGCCTGATATTTTCAGGTTTGTTTTTTCTTTTGTAAATAAAAAACAAAAATATGGAAATGGAGACAGAACTAAAACAGTTTGTTTTTTGAGGCTTGAATGTAAAACATTTAATTTATGAATTAAAGTATTTTGGGGGGTTGGTCTGTGTTTCTTCTTGGTTCGGTTCAGTTTGGTAAGACTGAATCGTCTTTGGTTTCTGTCCATGATCCGTTTGGGGTTTTCTAACCAGCTCTATGCGTTTCAGTGTGATAATATCCTTCAACAGCAGATTATTATTATTATTATTTTCGCTCCTCAATAAAAATTACATTTTTTCCACAAAGTGTTTTTTGTGTTTTGGTGACGTTTAAGTTTAGCTTTTTGTTCAATTTAATAAAGTGGGTTGAATGAATATTCTCTGTATCGGTTGTTTTTGTTTGTCCAGTAGATTAATACCAATTAAAATCCTTAAATTCAAAACCTTCTGCGTCTGACTCTTTTCATATAGAACAGTGTTAGCTTAAATACCCATTCTAAATGTCCTGAATATTTATTCAGCATTTGATGACATTTAGTTTCAGACCCAAAACTAAAGAAATGTATGTTCACAATTACGTGCTGTATTTAGGAGAGAATAACTGTTTGACCACAATTACGTGCTGTATTTAGGAGAGAATAACTGTTTTGACCAACGTTTGCAAGTTCTAATTGTCTAGATTTCTGGTAAATTAAGTAGTTGAATTGTTTAACAATTTAACTCTTGAGCATGAAATTAAATCAAGGGTCCAACTTTGGTTTAATTTTACACTCGAGTTAAATATCTAAACTGGCCCACAAGTTTGGAAAATTCAAATCTAAATTTGAATTATTTTCTTTACATTAATACCAATTTTTATTGTATCTTATACAACAAGGTATAGCATGTAGAGATTGTACATTCCTGTTATGAGTAACCCTGTTAAACTTGTGGGTTGCACCGCCAAAAACGCAAATTTAACCTTGCTTTGAGGCAGATTCTGAAGATATGGGGGCTGTAAACGGCATAAACAAAGCCCAAAATGTGAAGCCATTCTTATGTGACTGTCACACACCCGCCATCACTTGGAATTCAAAACAACTGAATGCCAACAGAACAACATTTGATCATTCAGTGCCTTCAGGAAGGAGATATGCTGTTCCAGCTTACAATAAGGTCAGACTGAAGAGGTCTTGTCCATCAGTCAACGCTGAGGCTAAATCAGGACTTTGTCCAGGACTAAAGTGAGCTGTGAACATTGCTCTGTGCTCTTATATGTTTCTATATGTGTAACTGTTTTTCTTTTCTGTTCCTGTGTTGCATTGTGTTGCATACAAGGCTGCTGTGTCGCAAGGCAAATTTCAGTGCAAACTGACAAAGTAATATACAGTATCATATATCATTTTGCCACATTTTTGGAGAGTGCAACCCCCCACGTTTTAGCAAGTGTTACTCATTCCAGGAATATCCCATCTCTACAAGCTGTGCCTTGTTGTAAAGGTGACCAATCAGTGATTACAATGCTATAAGATAAAGATACAATACCGTAGAGAAAATCATTGCCAAAGTTAGGTTTGTCCAACTAGTTAGGGCCTATACCTACTCTCCATTAATTGAGGGCCTCCTGGAACCTTAAGGGCCACTGGTAGGCTATAAAGCAACAAACCCATCTATGTGTTTATAGCGTGGTGCTCGGTGCCACATGATGAGCTTGTAGATCTGCTATTTTTAAAGGTATAGTTAGTGATTTGGGTGATTTGGAAAACCGCTGCCCCTGGTAGCATTATGTGCACATGCACACGCTCTACAGTGAGGGGAAGTACAACATGCCACATACTGTACACCAAGGCCCAGCCCCGCTCGATCTTGATTGGATGAAAGGCTTTTCTCCCAAAGCCCAAACTGAAACTAGGGTCTATTGACCCCAGGGGCTCACTGGGGACAGGCAGGAACTCCTTATATGGACACCCCACTCTATAGCCACTCTATAGTAGCCAAAATGGAAGGAGATAAAAAATATATATATATATATTTGAATTAAGTGAAATCACTTACTATACCTTATAATATCTAAAATATAACAAGTAGGCCTAATAAATAATATGATTATTAATGTTCATAAGTCTGTTCATATGTGCATATAGGCTAAATCTAAATGATTATACACTAGTAAATGTAATTCACCGTATAAGGCCTTGCTTTCTAGTGTGCACTGTGCAGTATAGATATCATTAGCGGATAAATAAGCAAAAGCACCATAAAAGTAGGCTATCTAGGCCTACGTGGTTCCATTGTGTCATCGGGGTTTGGGTTTTATAGGCAAAAATCGCCATATAAGGCCAACTGGTTCCATAGTGTAGCGGTTATCACGTCTGCTTTACACGCAGAAGGTCCTGGGTTCGAGCCCCAGTGGAACCAGACTTCTTTTCATTTCGGAACATGAAACGTTTACTTTGGACACTGGCATTAATGTGAATTAGGCCTACGCGGTAATGTTTTTCTTCTGTTTTCTTCTAATCCATAAGGAATCCACAGAAATAAATGATAAACCTCCTACAGCGTATCCATTTGATCTACTCTAAATGGATAAAAATACATTTTCCACAGTCTGAACTCTAAGTAGCCTATTAGACGAGGTATTAAATTATTATATTACATGTTATATTAATTAAACCCATATACTCGTTTACGTAACATTATAATATACTAGGTTGTGATATTAAAACTCTTTCTAAAGCGGAGAACCCCTCTGTTTAGTGCAGTATTATACTGCCCTCTGGTGGCCAGACGGTGGAGGACATGCTGTCCCAAAGTGTGGTCCGGTGACGTTCCTTTACAGATAGGATACTTGATACAAGTTACAGATACTTGATACAAAAACTTTTGAGGACAGGACATGAAAGCGTTTATGTTGTCGGCCTATTTGTATCCACGTCAAAACACTTTAATATTCCTAAAACTACCAGGACTTTATTTGGCCTCTTAGGACAGGACTAGAAGTGGACCCGGACTATATGGCTCACAATCATCATATCATGAGTAAGATGATGACAAAATGGATGTTCGCAGTTGGAGGTCTGAAGAAAGCCATGTCATGATGTCATCAAGATGTATTTTCACCATGTTAATGGATTTCTTTAGACCTTCTTTTTTTCTGAGAGTGTACAAATGCAACCAAATGAACCCCACAAAAATGAAAATGAGTGGAATTCCCCTTTAATACGTCAAAGAAATGTTATTAGATGTAAAGTTTATAGTAGTGTTTGTTTTAACATAAAGTGGAGATGCCGGGGATTGAACCCGGGGCCTCATACATGCGAAGCATGCGCTCTACCACTGAGCTACATCCCCACGTGACATCCAGAGCTCTGCAGCGTGACTTTTATCTACGTCACATCGTGACCACGCGGCGACTGAGAGTGTTGCTAACTTGGCGGCGGCGCATTTGTCGCTATATTTAGCGCCTTTTCAGACCTCCCTAGCGCCAAAATTAGTGAAAAACTCCTGGCGGAAAATATAGTGCTTTTTGGCTGGTGAGTTGGGGTGAAATTGATTGACAGGCGCCAGAGATAAAACCCTCATTTTTCACCATTTTTCCTCCTATGACAGTGGTTTTCAACCAGTGGTCCCCAGGCTAAATGATGGACAGTTTTGTTAACCAGATGTAACTCTTTGAGAGCGTAAAAATGAAACCAAATGGACCCGCACGGGTCCATTTGGTTTCATTTTTACGCTCTCAAGAATTCATCATGTGAATTAGCCCAAGTCTACACAACTAGAGAATGTAGAAGATTAATGGTCATTTTGATCTGTATGTACCAGGCGAGCATCTAGCGCATTCTAGTGCATTTTGGATCTTGTCAGTTGGCAACACTGCCCCAAACACACACAAACACACACACACATTACATGACATGGCTACATTGTCTCCATCCCTGCCGGAGGAGGAGGAGGCGACAGTCACACAGTTATAAAGTAACACGAGAAGCGTCACAATGTTGCAAACAAGCCCAACATCCACACAACACCAACACCACCACCACCGTGTACGACTGGAGTGCTTCTTTGTTTCGCATCACTTGGCGGATTTGAAACATTATAACGACGTGCCGTTACGTTTCACAGCGGCGGTCACCACCATGTATCAGGAGACTATTGGCGTTCTGATCTTCTTACAGCATCGACATGCATTACAGCACAATGTCTTAGTGACAAAACAAACCGTTTCTCTTCATCATTTGAGATTTAATCTTTCGCGTTTTCCTGTAACAAAACAGTAAGTAACGAGATAGGCCAACAGACATCGGATGCCTTCATATCTATGCAGTTTTTTTGTGCTCAGCTGTGGCCTGATTCTTGTTTCTTTGAACCAGGACCAAATCATGCAAAGCGTGGGTAATGTGATGTACTAATCATTCCAATAATGTAAGTGGGTTGAGGAACAATTGTTTTAATGTATATTGTAACATGGGAAATGGTAAATCAGTTGTGGCACAGCAAGACGTACAGAAAAATGGTGATAAATAATGTTGTTGCATAAAAATGGTCGTTTCTGTGTACATCATGAAGTATATTGTTCCAAGGGTTCATCTCTGTTTATCTGAATCTTCCTCAAAGTTGTCAGAACCTGCTATGATTACCTGGTTGTGTTTTATGACTGAATGGTAATCTTTAGTGCTGCGTGCCAGCTGTGTTCTTAACTTCTTTGTGGCATCATGTGCGTATAGTTACAGTTACATCTGGTTAACCAAACCTTCCGTCATTTAGCCTGGGGACCACTTGGAATGTTCTCAGGGACCACCGGTGGTCCCCAGATCACTGATTGAAAACCACGGTGTTGGTGTAGAGTCGACACGTGTGTACACGCACATATGCATAGAAAAAAAGTTGGCCTGGGGACCACCTGGAATCCTCTCAAGGACCAATGGTTGAGAACCACTGAGTTAAGCCATTAGTGCAGAGTCGAAGGGATACACCGTGTGTACACGCACGCACACACGCATAGCAAAAGTAAAGTTGCACGTCGCTGTGTTGTGGAACAGATCGTTGTGAGACAGATAATCGACGCTATGTTTTTTTTTCTGTGAGTAGCTGCGCTGCAGTAACCAATGAGGAAATGCGAGGCTGCATGAGGGATCGGCGATTCGTTGTATGTCTCGTGTCGTGTGTATGCGAGAGTCAGCGGCAGCGCTGTTCCCCTCTCTTATAATCATGGTGGATTATATCGTCATATTCCATGTTGGTGTCGAACGTCGCAACACTTAGGGGAAGATCGAGCGTGCCGCGGTGGGTGGAAAAGTTACTTGTGATGCAATTCCTTGCTTTTTTCATTGCTTTTTTGTGTGGGAGTGAATGGGAACTTCCTGCTTGTGTTTTTGTTTTTCTCCACCGTAAAGTGGTGACTACGGTTCGCCAGGGTTGTAGTGGTACTTTTAGAAGTGGGGGGACGCCTCTTAAGACACGTGCACGCACACATGCATGTGCATTTGCGTGTACCTGCGCAACGCATCCATACACACTATTAAAAAGACACAGACAATTATAGCATTTTGAGAAAGGTGGTTTAGAATGCTAATTGTATCAATAAAAGTAAATGACAAGTCAAAAAACATATTTTTGCCCGAAAAATAATTTAGATGTGAGAGAAGTCCCCGCGTCCCACCTCCACTACACCCCTGTGGTTCGCCACCTGTCCGTCCGTCCGTCCGTACACGCGTCCATCTCTCCGTCCACACGCCTGTTACGTCACCCGCGCACGCCTGTCCGTCCGAACAGAGGTGAAACATAGTCACCGCCAGTGACAGTTACGTCACCCGGGGTGACGTAACAGTCTTCACCCTAACCCTACCGCCTTTCGGTAGTCACCACCTTACCCAGTGACTGTTACGTCACCCTCACACATAGGGTGACATGACCCGAGCTGGTGGAGACCTGCGCCCCTTCGGGCCATTGCATGTACAAGTACAAGTGAAACTAGATCTTGTTTCACATGTAGAGGCACCCTCAGGTCTGTACGGCCGGGATCACAGCACTCGGCAGACGGTTCCCTCCAGTCCACACGGTACACAGGAAACTGTCAGTCCTACAAGATGTATATGACGACAATTTACGTTATCAGAGAGCCCGCGCTGCGATGGCCGAGTGGTTAAGGCGTTGGACTTGAAATCCAATGGGGTTTCCCCGCGCAGGTTCGAACCCTGCTCGCAGCGGCTCTTTATGCAGCGCTCTATCATCCCCAAAACGTTTTCAAGGCATTGACATTTGGAATGATACGAAAGACTTTACAATAACAACCCGTTATAAAGCATTTATAAACATTTATAAGCAGTTTGTAAATGAGTAATAATCAGATTGTTTATTAACATCCATTAATGCTTAACTAAACATTTATAACCATATTTAAAGCTCATTTATAAATTATTAGTAAATTATTAACAAGTAGTAAACTATTCATGAATAAACCATTTATGTAGATGTGTAATTGTTAATAAATCATTTGTAACTAAGTTATATAATATTTAAAACCTATTAAAGAAACAATAGTTTATAAACTATTTATATGCCTTGGTAACACCCTATAGCAAAAACATTTGTATCTAAGGCTAAATATGTTAGTAAGTAGTTAATTACAAAAGAAATAAGCCATTTGTAAACATAAATCATTATAGAAACATTTATAGCTTATTTATAACATTTATTTGTATTACTTACACCTATCATTCAGAAAATCATTTAATGGGTAGGAATTCATTATTTGACTGGCCGTTCATGTGTCCTCCATGTTTGTTCATGTTTGCAGAACATTCCTAAAAGATCTATTGATGATTGGTAGATGTTATCAAGAGCCCCAAAGTGAAGACAATTCATTAGGACTGTCTGCATTCATGTTTGTTCATGTTTAACAGAAAGTCACAAACTAGAATGTTATTATACATTTATTAATAATTTACCAAGGTATATGAATAGTTCATAAACTATTGTTTATCTACTAATAGGTTATAAATATTGTATAACTTAGACACAAATGATTTATTAACAATTACACATCTATATCAATGGCTTATTCATGAATAGTTTACTACTTGTTAATAATTTACTAATAATTTATAAATGAGCTTTAAATATAGTTATAAATGTTTACTTAAGCATGGATGTTAATAAACAATCATGATGAACAATTCATGATTATTACTCATCTAGAAACCGCTTATAAATGTTTATAAGTGCTTTATAACGGGTCGTAATTGTAAAGTGTTACCGTATTATATTGGTCTCACAGCCATTTCACTTTTTGACTAAACGTCCCACAAATGCTTCGCCTCCCTCCAAGTTCCTTGTAGATCTAACAGAACTTAAGCTCATCAAACAATTATTTCAAATATGCGGGTAAATTCTATCTCCTCCTTATGCATCCCTTACCATGGATCTGTGGGAAGAGAAATATATTCATAACCCAGAACAACCAGTTTCATCCTAGTATTGCATTATGGCATAGGTACATTGATGATATTCTGCTCAAATGGATAGGTAAAATCAGCGAAAATGGACAGCTTAAATCAGTTCTTTACTTACGCCAACTCCACCAGCAGATTACCCGTCCTTCACCACGGAACATGATCGCCACAAAATTAATTTCCTAGACCTTAATACCATCTTTAAAGGCAATCTGGAAACCACTATTTACAGAAAAACAGGAACACAGAACACCCTCCTAAAAGCAGACAGTAACCACCCTAAACCAGGGGTTTTCAACAGGTGGTCCGGGGACCACCAGTGGTCCTTGCGAAGGTTCCAGCCTCAGGTAGTCCCCAGCCAGGCTAAATAATGGAAAGTTGGTTAACCAGATGTAACTCTTGAGAGTGTAAAAATGAAACCAAATGGACCCGCAAGGATCCATTCAGAATTGGGCGGAAAAAATCAGAATTGGGCGACATGAAACCGGCAATCTAGAATACGCCATGGCTAGGCACTTCATACAAGCCAACCATGGCTCCACTGCATCATTATGCTTAAGGAGTATAGAAAAAAATCTCCACCCAGTCCTGATTCCTTTAACCTTCAGACCCCCTAAGTGCCACCACCAGACACAGCCAGGCTACCCTGCTTTGCTGCTGATCTGCCATGTCTGTTCTCCCACTCCAGGGGGCACTATCATGACCTGTTGTGCTTCTTTGGTGAGTCTTTAATATGTGGTCCCTAATGCAGTCCATTCCCAAACCATGTTTGGTCTTCTGCCTTATCTGGTTTTAACTTTTTATATATATATATATATATATATTTAATCACAACTTCAAAATTAATTTAATCATGATTAATCACCATTCGAACTATGTCCAAAATATGCCATGTTTTCCTGTACAGGATTTCAACATTTAAAAAATAAACTGTGAAGAAGAATCTGTGAAAAAAAGAAAACATTTATCTTTAAAATATTTATCAAAATAGGTGATCTACAAGCTCTCAATGCTTGCAGATCCTCCATCTATACTCTATGGCTTTGGTTACAGGGAGACACACAGCTATAGGCCTCCGTAAAACCGTGCGCTACCCTTTTCTCTCAATGAGAAAATGCACAGTGGTTTGAGTCAGTGTGCACATGAGTTATTGCGTTAAAATTTTTAATCAGATTAATCAACAAAATTGATTTAATCCCATTAATTAACTATTTTCAACAGCCTTTATATATATATATATATATATATATATATATATATATATATATATATATATATATATATATATATATATATATATATATATATATATATATATATATATATATATGTGTTGTTAATATGTGTTGTTAATGAATTTGTTTATGTACTACTGTATATATGATATGCACTTAAAGTTGACAGTTGTCTTTTGTGTTCCTTATGTGTATATGCACACTTTAACATTTGACTGGACCGTTGCTTGCCAGGAATTGACCCGGCTGCTCATCATTGGTTAATTCAGGGGTTTTCAACAGGTGGTCCGGGGACCACCAGTGGTCCTTGAGAAGGTTCCAGGTGGTCCCCAGGCTAAATGATGGAGAGTTGGTTAACCAGATGTAACTCTTGACTGTGAAAATGAAACCAAATGGACCTGTCCACTTTGCACCACCATTAAGATAATGTATATTCAGACGTTGGTAGTTCTACTTCATTTTATTTTATAAATATCCAAAAAAAAAAAAACACCACAAAACAGAACACAAATCATTTTCATAAAACTATCGTAAAATAGTGAATAAGGCCAAATTACACAATCATGTTATAATAAGATAATACCGCATATGATTCAACAAACATTTACAAACGGTAAAAAGTATTTCCATGTCAGCCGATCAACTAATTGGAATTATTATATAATATACGTATCATCGTACAATCTAATTAAGACACAATGTGCACACACACAATAACCCTCAGGTACGTACACACACACACACACACACACACACACACACACACACACACACACACACACACATACATACACACACACACACACACACACACACACACACACACACACACACACACACACACACACACACACACACACACACACACACACACACACACACACACATTCACAAATGAATGATCAGAAAATGTGTTTCAGTTTCACGTCAGTTAACAGTTCACTCAACATCAACCTATATTAACACTAACGTCGATTTATTGCCTGTTAATTAATAGCCTATAAATTAACCACATTTCAGTCATGTGAACGCAAACGTAATTACACAAAACTAAACAAACGCTTTCAGTGACCAAGAACAAAACAATCACAAAAAAAAAGTTTGTTTCACATCAAACTGTTCACTCTGTGATCCGTGACCAGACATCAACCCCTTTTAAAAAACAATAATAATAATTAAAGGTAGGGGAAGTGATTTGAAATTCATGGTGTAGTACCAGTCTGGTGCACTAGGGGCCCCCAAAAGTAGCTACACTATGTGAACCTGCTGCTCTCTCCTGATTGGAGGAGAATTGTGGTGACCTGGGGAACTTTTATTAGCTCCTCTGCTAACGTGGGGGAGGGGGAAACTCCATATGTGGTTTCCACACCTTATAATAGAGCATTTTAACAGAAAAAAAAAAATTTTTTGGGTGATATCTGACAAAAGTGAAATCACTTCCCCTACCTTTAAGAATAGATAAATTCTGGGCAGGGGGAAGCCTGTGTCATGGACAAAGTGCAAGTGTACGGTGGACAATCACTGACTACTAAACTATTCTAGCATGTAGTGGACTGAGGCTTAGGATCTGATGGATGACATTTAGAAGATTTTTAGAAAGACTTTCCTCGGCGTCTTAATATGTACAATATGTGGTACATATTGATATTTTAGATTTAGTACACTTTCCTGGTTCTCTTCATGTGTGTAATATGTCGTTTTCAATATATTTTACATTTAGAACACTTTCCTGGGGAGGAGGGGCAATGGCATTTTAGCCATTAGGCAGACTAGGCAGTTGCCTAGGGCGCCATGAGGGGAGGGGTGGCAACCATGAGGGGAGGGGGCGACCACCAGGATACCAGGCTAATAAGCCTCATATGGATAAATACATTGTACTTGTCCTCTATAACTAGAATTGAACATTTAAAACACATAATATGTGTGGGAATTCTAGACCAGTGCCCGTGACCTCATGGACACTGCTGAAATCTAAAACATGTAAAAAACACATACTGTATAACACACACACAGAGGAAAGCGTTCTAAGTCTTCTAAATGTCATTAACATAAAAAGGGCGAAGTGCCCCTTTAAGGTATGTTGGTCCGAGCCACTCATACAGGTAGAATACCGCCCCCCTAGTGGCCTAATAGAGACGTTCATACAAACAGAAAGTATTTTATAATAAATATATTTTATAATCTGCAAATGTTTAATAAGACACTATGTCAATAGAACAATATGCTAACAGCACCCCCTACTGGTGGCGCGGAAGGAGTTAACAGAGCAATATGCTAACAGTGTCCCTAATGTATAGTCAGTCATACTTTATAGTAATCAGTGCAAAAAAGATCACATTAATGTGCCTTTGCTGTCAATATATTAGCTCTTATTCTAGTCTAACAACAACGTGGCATCATAATTCGATATAGTTTAAACTATCTACAGTTAGAGCCTATATTATTTGTGCTACATCCATTGTAAATATATATTCCACACATAGAAAGTTAATTTTTGCCGTGTATTGTAAGTGTATTGTTTTTGTTTTTGTTTTTTACAGTACAGCGAAAACATAGTTACCGAAAACACATAAAAAATAACAATCTACTTCCATCTAAAACTAACATCCAAAGATGAGATGAGCTCATCCCCACCACGGTAAATAATTTTTTGGTGTTTTAACTATTGAAAAAAAAAAAAAGCATAACTAGCAGATCGTGATCACCAATCGATCGGCCATCACACATCTGGTTTTGGCGCTTCAAAGTAAGGGTTTCAAATGTAATTTGAAACCATTTGACTCCACTAGTGCTCTCTTTTTTCCTTAATCAGTGGCAGCTCAGCGAGGCTCTTCCTGATTGGCTAACCAATATTCCCGCTGCCACAATTTGTTAGCCAGTGACAAAGCTTATAGCTTTAAAGCTTAAAACTCATTGGAGGCCTCTAGAGGCGTCAAAAAGATGAGATTTTTGGAGATCTAATTAAAGGAAGACTTCATGAAAAACAAAAAAGCAATGTAACAATGTAATTATTATTTTGACCATAAAATTACATAGGAGCTTTAAGTGCTTCTGTCATTCGGTCTGGAGCTCCAATCACCATCAAATAGAAGAAGGCAGATGTGAAGCCTCTCCACACTCCCGTTTCATCTTTACAACTGCACAATTTGATCCTAATATCAATAGATATCACCTTAGCTTACATAGCTTGGATCTTAGCAGAAGTGTTACAAAGAACCCTGGCTAATGAGACAAATATGAAAATCGCCTGTCAATTAACGCCAGGCGTTGTAAAAAGCTCACTGGATTGAGCTTTCAAAAGACATCATGCGCGTCTGAGCACAAACCGCCGGTCCCATTAAAAATTAATTAGAATGCGCAATTTATTACTCGCCGTCTGTAGGTAATGACAACGGGGGTCGCCATTGTCATTACAAACAGCACGGTGTATATACATCATACATGGGCAT
Source organism: Benthosema pterotum (assembly GCA_039105355.1). Taxonomy (NCBI): domain Eukaryota; kingdom Metazoa; phylum Chordata; class Actinopteri; order Myctophiformes; family Myctophidae; genus Benthosema; species Benthosema pterotum. Next base: position 5,139,817 of record CM076975.1, read on the forward strand.
TATGCGGCCCGGGGGCCAAATGCGGCCCTTTGGCTGACTCTGACCGGCCCCTGCAAGGGTACCATGGTTTTAAGCCAGTGGTCCAGGGACCACCAGTGGTTCTTGAGAGAGTTCCAGTTAAATATGTAAAGTTGGTTAACCAGAGATAACTCTTGGGGAGGGTAAAAATGAAACCAAATGGACCCTTGCGGGTCCATTTGGTTTCATGTTTACACTCTCAAGAGTTAAAATATTCATGAATTAGCCCAAGTCTACACAATCAGAGAATGTAAAAGAATGGTCATTTATATCTATGTTTGCCTGTTTTGTTTATAAAATCTAGCCTGGAATTGTCGACAAAACCAAAAGGGTCCTCCGTGGCTCAAATACTGAATAAATTGAGGGCCCTGGTGTCAAAATGGTTGTTTTTACGCTTACTTTTATCTTGAAATTAAATTAATACTACGCAGACTTTAGTTCAGCCTTTAGTCTTGACCCTCCACAATATTTTATGTATCTCATTTGGCCCCTTGGGGAAAATAATTGCCCACCCCTGATATACATCATTGTTTTACGCTGCAATGCTGGGTAATCATGGAACGTTCCATACTACGTTCTATACTACAAATCTTCTGTGACGTCATCCCTATGACAGGTCATGTGACAGGCACAGTAAAATGCCCCCCCCCCCCCCTCCCCCATGGGATAAACATGAAAGTAAAGAGCTTAATCTATGTGTTTTAAATGTTCAATTCTAGGGTAAGTATAATGTATTATCCATATTTGTCTCATTAGCCAGGATTCCTTTTTAATAAAATAAAGTGTTCTAAAGCTATCTTAAAATATGTTTATGGACACAACCAGACAAACAGACTACTACTATGCATTCTGGGAGCTGCAGTGTTGGACTAGTTGTCTGGCTACAGGCATTGGCTACAGGCTAGGAAGAAAGGTCACGCGGTGGAAGGTCACATGGTCACATCTGGCCAATGAGGATGGAGCAGAGCAGGAAGACGGCGTAGAGACACAGGAGGCCGACGCCCAGACGGCGGTCCAGCTTCCACTGGTTCAGATGGACACTCGTCACCTGGACGGGTTGGACCCTAATTAGTCTAACCCTCAAAGACATTTGCGACACATTTTCACCTTTTTCACATTTTCAAAAATATCATACCTACAACGGGGGCGGAAGTAACATGTCCAATTTTTGGGGGGGGGGGGGGGGGGGGGGGGAAGAGACATGTTTGAGGGGCAAGAGAAAATGGTATGAGGCGGGCTTCATCACCCGTGCCGCTTCGCACCACGGGCGATTTATTAGTCGAGTAAAGCATCAAAAATAACAGCAGTTGTTGTTGAAGTTGCAACAGACACGCAGCATGCATAAAGCTAAAGGTCTGACTCAGAGAGTTTTCTGTTTTCAATGATGAAATGCTGTTGGTTTAGTGGTGACACAGCTTTCTGTAGAAAATGGTCAACTTCTGGTTGTTCAAAAAGTTAGCACCCTCTACTGGCCAACATTTCGCAATCCTCCAATCACAGTTTTCTAGACTCCCAAAGATAAACTTTACTGAAAACATGGCTTCTGCTGCTTCACTGCGGTGGACAAAACACAAGGATTTTGTAACTTTTTTATTCTGCTAAATGAACATTTTGAGTTAGGTGACAGTTGGGTGAAAATGATTCAATGCAAACTAAGGCTTCTTTTTTTCTGAGAGTGTACAAATGGAACCAAATGGACCCGCTAGCGTCCATTTGGTTCACATTTGTACACTCTCAGGAAAAAAAAAAAAAAGAAAATGGGTGGAATTCCCCTTTTAATGGGAGGTGTTTCCTGTTGCCATGTGTGTCATCATGTTGATGTTGACATTGTTAGTTGATATTGATCAAAAATATTGCTAGTGTATCAGGGCCTTAAAACAGCTCTCAAAGCACTCTTTTAGCATCGACTGTAGTAGGAGTACATATAGTGAAGTACTAGCTGTGAGGAATACATACCGTGAGGAACACAGAGGCCAACAGGAGGATGACGGAATAAACCAGTCCTTTGTTGTTGATGGAAATCTGGAGGAGATTAAACACAATGTTAAAAAATATAAACATTTATATTTGTTTCATTATACAGACAGGGTGTGACGTCACAAACATTATGGCATCCATTACTTCCTGTCTGTCTGTCTGTCTGTCTGTCTGTCTGTCTGTCTGTCTGTCTGTCTGTCTGTCTGTCTGTCTGTCTGTCTGTCTGTCTGTCTGTCTGTCTGTCGTCTTCTCTGCAATAACATACTGTAGCACCTAGGGATGTTAATCGACACATATTTGGAATTTCGACATGTCGAGGCCCAATGTCGACAATCGATCGATTTTTATAATTTGATTTTTTTAGCCCGTGTCGCCCGCGGGACAACACAAAATGTTGCCCTGGCTACGGCGCACAACGCAGCCGTGTGGATGTGTTCTGAGAAAATCGATGTTCAGTTAGGCTACTGTCACTGTGTACCTTTTGCAGTATTTTATCCAAGATACAATCCATAACACAAGGGTCGAGGGTCATCCCTAGTAGCACCGTGTGATACCGTATCATAGAACTGTGTGTTAGCATGGTGTGTTATAGCGTAATAATGTACCGTGGTATTGTGTGTTAGTGTAATAACGTACCATGTGTTATAGTGTAATAACGTACCCCAGCACTGTGTGTTATAGTGTAATAACGTAACGTGGCACTGTGTTTTATAGTGCAATAATGTACCATGTGTTATAGTGTAATAACATACCCTAGCACAGTTCTGTGTGTTATAGTGTAATAACTTAATGAGGCACTGTGTGTTATAGTGCAATGACGTACCGTGTGCTGTAGTGTAATAACGTACCATAGCACCGTGTGTTATAGTGTAATAACATACCGTAGTACTGTTTATAGTGTAATAAACGTACCGTGTGTTATAGTGTAATAATGCACCGTAGTAGCGTGTTATAGTGTAATAACGCACCGTAGCACTGTGTTATAGTGTAATAACGTACCATAGCACCGTGTGTTATAGTGTAATAACATACCGTAGTACTGTTTATAGTGTAATAACGTACCGTGTGTTATAATGTAATAATGCACCGTAGTAGCGTGTTATAGTGTAATAACGCACCGTAGCACTGTGTTATAGTGTAATAACGCACCGTAGCACTGTGTTATAGTGTAATAACGTACCGTAGCAGTGTGTTATAGTGTAATAACGTACCGTAGCACTGTGTTATAGTGTAATAACGTACCGTAGCACTGTGTTATAGTGTAATAACTAACGTAGTACTGTGTTATAGTGTAATAACGTACCGTAGCACAGTGTGTTATAGTGTAATAACGTACCGTAGCACTGTGTTATAGTGTAATAACGTACCGTAGCAGTGTGTTATAGTGTAATAACGTACCGTGTGTTATAGTGTAATAACGTACCGTAGCACTGTGTTATAGTGTAATAACGTACCGTAGCACTGTGTTATAGTGTAATAACGTACCGTAGCACTGTGTTATAGTGTAATAACGTACCGTAGTAGTGTGTTATAGTGTAATAACGTACCGTAGCAGTGTGTTATAGTGTAATAACGTACCGTAGCACAGTGTGTTATAGTGTAATAACGTACCGTAGCAGTGTGTTATAGTGTAATAACGTACCGTGTGTTATAGTGTAATAACGTACCGTAGCACTGTGTTATAGTGTAATAACGTACCGTGTGTTATAGTGTAATAACGTACCGTAGCACTGTGTTTATAGTGTAATAACGCACCGTAGCACTGTGTTATAGTGTAATAACGTACCGTAGCACTGTGTTATAGTGTAATAACGTACCGTAGCACTGTGTTATAGTGTAATAACGTACCGTAGCACTGTGTTATAGTGTAATAACGTACCGTAGCACTGTGTTATAGTGTAATAACGTACCGTAGCACTGTGTTATAGTGTAATAACGTACCGTAGCACTGTGTTATAGTGTAATAACGTACCGTAGCACTGTGTTATAGTGTAATAACGTACCGTAGTAGTGTGTTATAGTGTAATAACGCACCGTAGCACTGTGTTATAGTGTAATAACGTACCGTAGTAGCGTGTTATAGTGTAATAACTGACCGTAGTACTGTGTTATAGTGTAATAACGCACCGTAGCACTGTGTTATAGTGTAATAACGTACCATAGCACTGTGTTATAGTGTAATAACGTACGTAGTACTGTGTTATAGTGTAATAACGTACCGTAGCACTGTGTTATAGTGTAATAACGTACCGTAGCACTGTGTTATAGTGTAATAACGCACCGTAGCACTGTGTTATAGTGTAATAACGCACCGTAGCACTGTGTTATAGTGTAATAACGTACCGTAGCACTGCGTTATAGTGTAATAACGTACCGTAGTACCGTGGTCCACCAGGAGGGTGCGCAGGGCCCAGGGGAATCCCAGACCCAACAAGATGTCAAAGATGTTGCTGCCGATGGAGTTGGAAACGGCCATGTCACCCAGACCTACACACACACACACACACACACACACACACACACACACACACACACACACACACACACACACACACACACACACACACACACACACACACACACACACGCTTTGGTCGGGACATGTTGGGACACGTTCTGTTCTGTGTCTGTTGCTGCTGCATGAGTGGAACATCATCATGCATCATGTTGAATGTGAGCTGCAATCAATAATCCGATTTCAGACTCTCCCAGCACATTTCATATTTCTATATTTAAACAATTGAATAGACCTTTCAGTAAGCCCCTCCCCAGGCTGCTTTGGTCCAATCACAGCTAAGCTTTGATAGACAAACCGCTCCACCAATAGCTTTCCTGATAAAATATTGTTTGTTGTCACACACACATTTTTCCACTGCATACAGCAGGCCTTGTCATGTCATGATGATAGTCATGATGAAATATGAAAAAAAAAAAGAGTACTTTCATGTATTCTGATGAGAAATATTTTTTATTAATGAAATAGTTTATATTGGGTAAAATATACCCATGTTTACTGATGGAGTAACAAAAATTAGGTTTAGTGTTCTAGGGTTAATTTGTAATTTCTGTTTAGAGACAACTTGTGTAGTGTAGGTCATTTAGGCAAAGTAATATCATTACACTACTTTTTTTTTTCTTTTCTGGAAAAAGGGGATAACCTTCAGCGAGTTCATTAAACTCCACAGACCACTGTCTGTGTGTTTGATCTCATGCCCTGTCGTTATTCAATAATGCCATTATCACAAAAGGCGGGAACCCACGGGGGTGTTAATTTAACTGTAAAAGGTCACATGCTGTGTTGGTGGATAAAACACACGCCGTCAGTGATAATGAATCACTGGGCAAAACAATGAATGCACTTTAATGAAGTCGCTGCAGGAATTCGGAGCTCCACGCAGGCTGGCAGAAGCTTTTACTGTGACATTTAGGACACATACGGCTGTAAACCACAGCCCACAACAGGGCAGGGGCGGATCTAGGCATGGGCATGGGGGGCAATGCCCCCTCCCCTAAATGCCCTGACTGCCCCACCAAACACAAGGCCATGCAAAACAACCCTAGATATTTCAAATTGCTTATATTGAAAATGATTTGAAACACTACTACTGCTACTAACTAACTACAGCTGTGTCACCACTAAACCAACAGCATTTCATCATTGAAAACAGAAAACTCTCTGAGTCAGACCTTTAGCTTTATGCATGCTGCGTGTCTGTTGCAACTTCAACAACAACTGATGTTATTATTGATGATTTACTTGCCCAATAAAAGTCTTAAAACCGAAAATGGTATGGGTGCGACTTCATCGGCCGTGGCACGAAGCGTCACGGACGATGAAGTCGCACCCATACCATTTTCTGAGTGTCAGAAAATGGTATTTCATTTTCTGAGAGTGTACAAATGGAACCAAATGACCCCCCCCCCCCGCATTGCTAGGCAGATTACTACTGTTCGTCTCGTAGGGAATAATGTCCTCCGCCTCTCCGTAGGAATCTGTTCAAGACGAAAATGTTTCCATGCCGTTTTCTCGAAATAATCCATTCTTTTGTGAAAAGCACCCTCCATTGAGATCCTTATTGTGATTTTCGACTGCATCGCAATACAGCATGAAACTGTTACCTCCACCGGCAATGACATCAATACAACATGCCACTGTTATCTCTAACAGTACCGACATCATGTAACTCAGGGGAGCCCAACCAGTAGATCGGGATCTACCGGTAGATCTCGGACTGATCACAAGTAGATCTCGGGAGATGTGGGGGGGAAAGAAAAAAAATGTGGTGGAGTGTGTGTCTGGGTGTCAGTCTGTCTACGAAGCGGCTCATTTGGAGGATTGTTGTCTGCTGTCTGTGAATTATGCCAACAGTATTGTTCTGCAACGTGTAATGGACTGTTCTGCAACTTATAATGGACTATTCTGGACTGTTCTTATTATTATTGCATTTGCAATGGCAGTGTTTGTCCAAGTCTGTTGTACTGTTGTAGGCTTATTTATGACAAGTCTGTTGTACTTTATGCTTATATGGACATAAAGTAAAGTGGTAAAACAAAGTAGTGTTGTGTTGTTGTGAAGTTACTGCAGGCTGGCAACGATGCGTGTGGTTTTAAATGTTGATATTGGACTGGTAGATCCTGGAGGGGTTGGCTGCTGAAAAGTAGATCTTGGGTCAAAAAAGGTTGGGCACCCCTGATGTAACTGTTATCTCTAATGGTACCGACTACAATACAGCATGTAACTCTTATCTCTAATGGTACCGACATCAATACAACATGCCACTGTTATCTCTAACAGTACCGACATCATGTAACTCTTATCTCTAATGGTACCGACTACAATACAGCATGGAACTCTTATCTCTAATGGTACCGACTACAATACAGCATGTAACTCTTATCTCTAATGGTACCGACTACAATACATCATGTAACTCTTATCTCTAATGGTACCGACTACAATACAGCATGTAACTCTTATCTCTAATGGTACCGACTACAATACAGCATGTAACTCTTATCTCTAATGGTACCGACTACAATACATCATGTAACTCTTATCTCTAATGGTACCGACTACAATACAGCATGTAACTCTTATCTCTATTGGTACCGACATCAATACAGCATGTAACTGTTATCTCTAACGGTACTGACATCATGTAACTGTTACCTCTAATGGTACCGACTACAATACAGCATGTAACTCTTATCTCTATTGGTACCGACTACAATACATCATGTAACTCTTATCTCTAATGGTACCGACTACAATACATCATGTAACTGTTACCTCTAATGGTACCGACTACAATACAGCATGTAACTCTTATCTCTATTGGTACCGACTACAATACATCATGTAACTCTTATCTCTAACGGTACTGACATCATGTAAACTGTTACCTCTAATGGTACCGACTACAATACAGCATGTAACTCTTATCTCTAATGGTACCGACTACAATACATCATGTAACTGTTACCTCTAATGGTACCGACTACAATACAGCATGTAACTCTTATCTCTAATGGTACCGACTACAATACATCATGTAACTGTTATCTCTAATGGTACCGACTACAATACATCATGTAACTGTTATCTCTAATGGTACCGACTACAATACATCATGTAACTCTTATCTCTAATGGTACCGACTACAATACATCATGTAACTCTTATCTCTAATGGTACCGACTACAATACAGCATGTAACTCTTATCTCTAATGGTACCGACTACAATACAGCATGTAACTCTTATCTCTAATGGTACCGACTACAATACAGCATGTAACTCTTATCTCTAATGGTACCGACTACAATACATCATGTAACTCTTATCTCTAATGGTACCGACTACAATACAGCATGTAACTCTTATCTCTAATGGTACCGACTACAATACAGCATGTAACTCTTATCTCTAATGGTACCGACTACAATACAGCATGTAACTCTTATCTCTAATGGTACCGACTACAATACAGCATGTAACTCTTATCTCTAACGGTACTGACATCATGTAACTGTTACCTCTAATGGTACCGACTACAATACAGCATGTAACTCTTATCTCTAATGGTACCGACTACAATACATCATGTAACTCTTATCTCTAATGGTACCGACTACAATACATCATGTAACTGTTACCTCTAATGGTACCGACTACAATACAGCATGTAACTCTTATCTCTAATGGTACCGACTACAATACAGCATGTAACTCTTATCTCTAACGGTACTGACATCGATACAGCATGTAACTCTTATCTCTAACGGTACTGACATCGATACAGCATGTAACTCTTATCTCTAACGGTACTGACATCAATACAGCATGTAACTCTTATCTCTAATGGTACCGACTACAATACATCATGTAACTCTTATCTCTAATGGTACCGACTACAATACAGCATGTAACTCTTATCTCTAATGGTACCGACTACAATACAGCATGTAACTCTTATCTCTAATGGTACCGACTACAATACAGCATGTAACTCTTATCTCTAACGGTACTGACATCGATACAGCATGTAACTCTTATCTCTAACGGTACTGACATCGATACAGCATGTAACTCTTACCTCTAAGGGCCAAGCAACGTCAACTTTCCACCTTTCTATACAAAATGATCAACTCCTGGTTGTTCACAAAAGTCAGTTCTTTAGCGCCCTCTACTGGTCAACATTTCGGAATCCGCCAATCACAGCCCTGCTTGGCACCAAATGGACCCAGATCCATTTGGTTCACATTTGTACACTCTCAGGAAAAAATGAAAATGGGTGGAATTCCCCTTTTAATGGGAGGTGTTGCCTGTTGCCATGTGTCTCATCATGTTGCCCGTTGACGTTGACATTGCTAGTTGATGTTGATCAAAATATTGCTAGTGTAGCAGGGCCTTAACACCACCAACTACCATCATGTAATCTCCTGAGTCTGGAACATAAGGGTGCGTTTCTTTACCTTGTCTGGCTACGATCAGGCTGGCCATGCAGTCTGGGACGCTGGTTCCTGCCGCCAGGAAGGTGATGCCCATGATGTAGTCTGGGATTCCCAACGTGTAGCTGATGATGCTGACCTGTACAGCAGGAACAATAAACACCTGTAAACAACTAGAACACTCTGCACTCCGTAGAGTGACGACTTGCTCACATACATGTACAAGTGCACATTCCAACTTTTGGCCGGAAGTGTGACACGTCCTCCTTTTTTGAATGGGTTTCAATGGGCACTTCCTGCTACTTCCTGTCTGAATTTCGGCCACGGGCGGGTCTTTCCTGCTGCCTGGCCGCTGTCAATTCAGACAGGAAGTAGCAGGAAGTGCCCATTGAAACCCATTCAAAAAAGGAGGACGTGACGTCACACCCCGGTCCGAGACCTGGACTGTGCAATATGTATGTAGATGCACCCAAAAGATAGGTGGAACGTACCATCCACACCATGTGGTAGGAGGAGATAGGTGGAACGTACCATCCACACCATGTGGTAGGAGGAGATAGGTGGAACGTACCATCCACACCATGTGGTAGGAGAAGATGGCGATCCAGAGGGTGGAGTTGATGAAGGTAACCATGAACCATCTCCGCCAGCGAGGAAGCAGGCAGTTTGGAACGGTGCAGTAGAGCAGTAGGAGGAGAGGCCACGAGATCAGCCACTTGACACGAGCACAGGCACCGTCTGCACACACACGCACCACGCACGCACGCACGCACGCACGCACGCACCACGCACGCACCGCACGCACGCACGCACACACACACACACCCACACACACACACACACACACACACACACACACACACACACACACACCACACATTGCAAATGTCAATGGCTGGGATTCTTGAACAGCTATGGCATAGCCAGGTATGGTGTACTCTACTGTAAAGGCTCTTACTACTCCAGGGTGAATTGAAGCCTTAAAAGGATCCCCTGGCTAATAAGACAAATAGCCTTAAACACTATACTTGCCTTCTATAACTAAAACATGCAGATAAAAACACCTTCAGTAAGAACAGTGGCCTTGTGGTTAAGTGTCCGCCCTGGAATTGGGAGGCTGGGGTTCGATTTTCCCGGTCGGGTCATACCAAAGACTAAAAAAATGGGACCAATGCCTCCCTGCTGGCACTCAGCATCAAAGGGTTGGATTGGGATTCAAAATCAGCTAATGATTCCCGAGCGCGGCGAGCCGCAGCTCACCGCTCCTTGGAGCTCAGTTCCTGTTGAGTGAAATATTCTCTATTTATGAAAGAAATAAGATGCCATTGTTGTTTGTATTTGTTTATTTTAGTTATATAGGGCAAGTATAATGAAGCTCTTATGGGTGGTATTAATCGCCATAAAAAAAAAGATTTATAATTACTTCCTGTAAATCCATAAATGCCAACAGAAATGAAGCTGACCCGTTTTCATCATGTATAGCACCTTTCATGACAAAATACAAACATTTACATTACAACGACCCCAATGAACCCTATATAACAGCATTTTTAAGCTCTTGCAGTGTTCATTTTTTTTAATTGCAAGGCCATGATTTAGGGTCTACACAGACCCGGCCCCATTTATTGCCTGTTCTCTTTCTGTGACCCTCAATTTATATTGTGAAACCAATATTCATCATATACAACTCTGACCAGGGGCGGATTGGCACATATTTTCCCACCGGGACAATTTTGCCTTTGCCAGGCCACCCTGGCTCTCTTCTTTGAGAGCGTAAAAAATGTTTCATTTTTTACACCCTCAAGAGTTAAAATATTCATTATGTGCATTAGCCCAACTTAGACTATACAACTAGAGAATGTAATAAAGATTAATGGACATTTTGATCTGTATGTTCCAGGCGAGCATCTAGCACATTCTAGTGCATTTTGGAAGCGCCACTAGTGCATTTTGGATCTTGTCCAGCAGGCCACTAGGTGGCACAGGCCACCGGGAAAACTCCCTGTACTCCAGATGGCCAATCCGCCCCTGACTCCGACTCAAGGCCCTGATACACTAGCAATATTTTGATCAATATCAACTAGCAATGTCAACATCAATGAGGCAACATGATGAGACACATGGCAACAGGCAACATTAAAAGGGGAATTCCACCCATTTTCATTTTTTCCTGAGAGTGTACAAATGAACCAAATGGACCCTAGCGGGTCCATTTGGTTCCATTTGTACACTCTCAGAAAAAAGAAGCCTTAGTTTGCATTGAATCATTTTCACCCAACTGCCACCCAACTAAAAATGTTCATTTAGCGGAATAAAAGTCACAAAATCCCTGTTTTTGTCCACAGCAGTGAAGCAGCAGCAGCAGCCATGGTTTCAGAAAAGCTTATCTGTGGGAGTAAGAATCAGGTGACGCCAAGGAGGGCTGTGATTGGAGGATTCTGTAATGTTGACCAGTAGAGGGCGCTAATGATCTGACTTTTCTGAACAACCAGGAGTTGATCATTTTCTATAGAAAGGTGAAAAGTCAACGTTGATAGTTGACGTTGCTTGTTGATGTTGCTCAAAACATTGCTAGGTGTATCAGGGCCCTAACATCCTCACCTGGCAGCCGTAGAGGACTGAGGACTTCCTCCTCGTCCTCCTCTTCCTGGGTGTGTCCTGTCTCCTGGTCCTCCTCCACACCTCTGTCTCCTCCAGGCTCCTCCTTGTTCTTCTTCTTCTTCTTCTTGTTGTTCTCTGTTGGAGGAGGTCCACCATGTTCTCCAGCTCCACAGGTAGCTCCACCACCATCATCCAGAGGAGGATGTTTCTCCACTCCTCCACCGTTCTCCTGGAGGCTGCAGGAGTCTCCCACCACCATGGCCTGTTGAAGGTTCAAGGTTCAACGCTATACTTAGAGTGTTTCTTATTGGTTGGCAGTGTTGGGAGACCTGAACAGGTCGAAACGTTGCTGCCTGTAACCCTTGTCGCTAAATAAAACCTGGAGCACTTTAAAGTGAGTTGCGAGCCCCTTCTTTCTTTCTTCTTTCTTTTTGGTTGGCAGTGTTGGGCAGTAACACATTTTAGATTACATATTACTGTAATATTATTACTTTTGCTCCAAAAAGTAAAGTAACGAGATTACTCTGCAAAAATGATATGTAATAAGTAATGCATTACTTTGCAAGTAACGCCAAGTAACTTGTTTAAACTGAGCTTGTTGTTGCATGCAAAAATAGAACAGATTTACAAGATATCGACAGATACTGTAACAACAGAGATGTGCACTAGATTGTAGATCCAGTCCACACGCTGCATCCTGTGCACAGTTATGTACACTACAAATCGCTTGCTGCTATATTTTGTATTTTATTTTTAAATACAAGACCTCAACTGTCTTTGAAAACAATTGTGAAAAAGTTTAAAAAGTCAAAGAGACAAACTTCGAAATCTGGTTTTGTTAGTTGCAGGTCTGTTTTTCGCTAAACAGATTATGTTGTACATCTCTATTTTTTCAAAGGTGGGAGTTGAAAACTTGGGAAAGTAATAACGTAATATGTAATATATTACTCTTCGATTCCAGTAATAAGTAAAGTAATGATATTACTTTGTCTAAGGGGTAACAAGTAAAGTAAAGAAGTTACTGTACTTTCCTAAGTAATATTGACCAACACTGTTGGTTAGTTGATGGGACGTGAAGCTTGTCCATTGGCTGGTAGCCTTTTTAATGTTAAAGGACCACTTCACCACTTTTCAGCGTATATTCATATAATAGGTCCTCACTAATGTAATGTACATGATAAAATACCACTATTTTTGTTCTACTCAGTCTGTGTCTCACAGGAGGGCTGTGGACAGTACAGAAACTTCTTCCAATGACATCATCAATGGTGGAATCCAAGCTAATATAATGATGTCATTGGAAGAACTTTCTTTCATTTTTACACTCTCAAGAGGTAAAATATTCATCATCTGAATTGGCCATTTTGGAATGCATGTTTTGCTTGTTTTGTTTCCCAAATCCAGCCTGGATTGAATTGTGGACAAAAGCAAAATTAATCTTTAGTTTTGCGGTCTGTGGGTCTAAAAATATCCTCAAATGGTGGTCCGTGGCTCAAATGCTGAATAAATGGTGGTCCCTGGGATGAAAAAGGTTGAAAAGCCCTGGCTTAGAACACCAAAAGGCGTTTCAATTTGGGTTAAACTTGAGCCTTTTGAGTGGACATGAACACAACGGAACCAGTGGACTGTTTTGTCTGAAAAGCCTCAGATTTTCCAGGTTTACCGTCAGGTTTGCGCTGTTGGCTCCACCCTGAGCTGCCTTCAGCCCGTTGGACCCGGGGAGAGCCCCGCTGCTCTCCAGGTGCTCCTGGGACTCCCCGATCAACCTCAGTCTCTGAAAGGTCACGGATAGAGACACAACGTAAAGGCTTACTATACGTAACTTATCTGGCTGAATGTTTGAATGTACAGGATACTTAACTTATTCATTTTCTGTTTTTAAACAAGGATTTTACACACGCACACGCCACACACACACACACACACACACACACACACACACACAACACACACACACACACACACACACCACAGACAGACAGACAGACAGACAGACAGACAGACAGACAGACAGACAGACAGACAGACAGACAGACAGACAGACAGACAGACAGACAGACAGGCAGACAGACACACACACACACACAATTTCCTAACCAATTTTTCACCGGTGTCAATTCTGTAATGGCTCAGTTCTGATTGGTTCTAAGGCAGTGGGTGCTCAGCTCTGATTGGTTAAGGCAGCGGGTACTCAGTAGTGATTGGCTAAGGCCAGCATGTCCTAGCTGGCCTTAGCCATAATGTTACTCCTAAACCAACCAAGTCGAAAAGACGAGGAATGAAAAAAAAGAACGAAAGAAAAAGAAAAGAGCCAAATAACATTTTCTTCTTTAAATAACACATCATTTTTACCCATCTGTCTGTCTGTCTGTCTGTCTGTCTGTCTGTCTGTGTGTGTGTGTGTGTGTGTGTGTGTGTGTGTGTGGTGTGTGTGTGTGTGTGTGTGTGTGTGTGTGTGTGTGTGTGTGTGTGTGTGCGCGTGTGCGTGTGTGTACCTCACAGATGATGACCCTGGATGCCATGGACATCCTGGTTCTTGGTGAGAAGTGAGCAGTGATCATGATGCGCAGCCCTGCGTCACTGAACGACAACTTGTGAGGCTTTACGAGCAGGAGATCATCCACCATCAGCACAGGAGAGCCCTCCTCTTTACCTTCACAATAAAACAGTATTACAGATAGACCCCTCCTCTTTACCTTCACAATAAAACATTATTACAGATAGACCCCTCCTCTTTACCTTCACAATAAAACAGTATTACAGATAGACCCCTCCTCTTTACCTTCACAATAAAACAGTATTACAGATAGACCCCTCCTCTTTACCTTCACAATAAAACATTATTATAGTCCCCTCCTCTTTACCTTCACAATAAAACAGTATTACAGATAGACCCCTCCTCGTTACCTTCACAATAAAACATTATTAGAGTCCCCTCCTCTTTACCTTCACAATGAACACAATTGTTCAAATGTTTATGAAAAACAATGTTTTCAGAATAAGATGGAGACTGGAGATATGGGTTTTCAGAATAAGATGGAGTCTGTAGAGGAGGGTTTTCAGAATAAGATGGGGTCTGGAGATAAAGGTTTTCAGAATAGATGGGTCTGTGGAGGAGGGTTTTCAGAATAAATGGACTCTGCAGAGAGGGTTTTCAGAATAAGATGGGGTCTGTGGAGGAGGGTTTTCAGAATAAGATGGACTTGCAGAGGAGGGTTTTCAGAATATGATGGGGTCTGTGGAGGAGGGTTTTCAGAATAAGATGGGGTCTGGAGAGGAGGGTTTTCAGAATAAGATGGACTCTGCAGAGGAGGGTTTTCAGAATAAGATGGACTCTGCAGAGGAGGGTTTTCAAATAAGATGGACTCTGCAGAGGGTTTTCAGAAAATGATGGACTCTGCAGAGGAGGGTTTTCAGAATATGATGGACTCTGCAGAGGAGGGTTTTCAGAATATGAAGACTCTGCAGAGGAGGTTTTCAGAATATGATGGACTCTGCGAGGAGGGTTTTCAGAATAGATGGACTTGCAGAGGAGGGTTTTCAGAATATGATGGACTCTGCAGAGAGGGTTTTCAGAATATGATGGACTCTGCAGAGGAGGGTTTCAGAATATGATGGACTCTGCAGAGGAGGTTTTTCAGATAAGATGGACTCTGCAGAGGAGGTTTTCAGAATATGATGGACTCTGCAGAGGAGGTTTTCAGAATAAATGGACTCTGCAGCGAGGTTTTCAGAATAAGATGGACTCTGCAGAGGAGGGTTTTCAGAATAAGATGGACTCTGCAGAGGAGGGTTTTCAGAATATGATGGACTCTGCAGAGGAGGGTTTTCAGAATAGATGGGTCTGTGGAGGAGGGTTTTCAGAATAAGATGGACTCTGCAGAGGAGGGTTTCAGAATAAGATGGGGTCTGTGGAGGAGGGTTTCAGAATAAGATGGACTCTGGAGAGGAGGGTTTTCAGAATAAGATGGGGTCTGTAGAGGAGGGTTTTCAGAATAAGATGGGGTCTGGAGATAAAGGTTTTCAGAATAAAATGGGGTCTCTAGAGGAGGGTTTTCAGAATAAGACAGGGTCTGGAGATAAAGGTTCAGAATAAGATGGAGCCTGAGCCTTTCAGACTACGTCAGACTAAAAAGTGTTGAACCTTTACTGAGAAGCATGATGGAGGTGTTGCCGGGTGTATTCTTGTGGAGTCGACGTGCCTCTGAGCCAGGGCACCACGCCAGGTGTCCTCCACTGCCCAGCTGACGAGTCACACACGCCAGGATCTGGGAGTTGAACCTGCAACACACACACACACACACGCGCACACACACACACGCATGCACGCACACACGCACACACACACACACACGCACGCACACACATACACACACACACCCACACACACGCACACACACACGCACACACTCACACGCACGCATGCACGCACACACACACACACCCCCACACACACACACACACACACACCACGCACACACACACACACACACACACACGTTCGCACACGCACGCACGCACGCACGCACGCACACACACGCACACACACACACGCACGCACGCGCACACACACACGCACACACACACACGCACACACACACACGCACACCACGCACACACACGCGCACACACGCACGCACGCACACGCACACGCACGCACACGCACACACACACGCACACACTCACACGCACGCATGCGCGCACACACACACACACACACACACACACACCCCCACACACACACACAGTTGGGTGTAAACTCCATGTATGGTCATGTTACGGTAAGAGGATATAAACTCCATATATGGTCATGTTACGGTAACAGGATGTAAACTCCATATATGGTCATGTTACGGTAACAGGATATAAACTCCATATATGGTCATGTTACGGTAACAGGATGTAAACTCCATATATGGTCATGTTACGGTAACAGGATGTAAACTCCATATATGGTCATGTTACGGTAACAGGATATAAACTCCATATATGGTCATGTTACGGTAACAGGATGTAAACTCCATATATGGTCATGTTACTGGCAACATGTATAATATCATACTCACTTCATGATGAGGATGTAAACTCCATACATGGTCATGAGAAGCAGTGACTCCCACCTGGAGAAAATAAAAATATAACCATACTTGTGATTTAGTCTTAGTTGTATACATTTAAATGTAATGAATCTTGAATGTAATTATTTCATTCAGACTCACCAAAAAACCGTGTCGTCATAAATGACCTGAAGAAGAGAGAGGATATTTACATTATTCAGTACAGAATTAATGCACACACAATTTACAACAGATTGAAGTAACTTTATTGCGTAGGCTCTCATACTGTAGGCTATATGTAATATACATATATGATTATGCTTGCAGATGGCATAGAAAGAGCTAAAATACATTTAAATATATTAATTGAATGTTATTGATGTGCTAATTTAGATGATAACAGAGGTAACAATTGTATTAATGTGCTAATGTAGAAGCTAACAGAGATAATGTTTTTTTTATTAATGTTCTAATGTAGAAGCTAACAGACATAATAATTGTATTAATGTGCTCACGGGGGTAATAATAGATCTGTGCAGTGACGTCACCGCCCCTGTTCCAGAAATGGATTCCCCATTCATTTTTCTCATAGACTTTTCGAAAATAATTTATATAAAGACGATTACGCCGCCGACAAAGCCACCTTGAGTCGTGACGAATCATGATGACACACACAAACTTTTGGGACAATCAAATCATTTCTAAGACGAAAAACGAAACAAAAAGTCTTGTATCATGCCGTTTTCTACTTCTTCCTAATTATATATTACATGACGATATTGTGTTTGTTATCGTGATTTGTCACGACCCGAGTTGGCTTTGGTCGCGGCACAATCGTGTTTTTATTAAAGAGGGGATGCCGTGATTTTTGTATTTTTCCCAATTTTGTACATGTTTAAGAGGTGACAGTATGTAAATAGAGCCCTTTGTGTGTTTTTATGTGCAATGATGTCTTCCCTTTTTATTTAGGGTTTCTTCCTGGGGGCTGAACCTTTCCAGTCAAACGTGCCAATGAAAAAAACTTCAATATAGTGACATCATGTGTTCAGCCCCTCCCCTAACTCCTCCCCCTTTATCGTGCAACTAAAGCTGTGGGTGTGGCTTCAGTTCAGGTGGATCTCCACCCATCACCACCCACCAGGCAAACCAGGCATACTTAATGAACTGGTAGGGTGGAATCATAAAAATGACAGTTTAACAACACTGTACACTTTTTGGGAAAAAAATCTTACTTTTCATATAACATTAATACCTGATGATCATGTTTTAGGGTAGAAAATTTTCATGGCACTCCATCTTTAACCATTTTCGAAAAGTCTATGAGGAAAATGAATGAGGAATCCACTAGTGGAACAGGGCTGGTGACGTCACTGAAAAGTCTATGAGGAAAATGAATGAGGAATCCACTAGTGGAACAGAGGCGGTGACGTCACTGAAAAGTCTATGAGGAAAATGAATGAGGAATCCACTAGTGGAACAGGGCTGGTGACGTCACTGAAAAGTCTATGAGGAAAATGAATGAGGAATCCACTAGTGGAACAGGGCTGGTGACGTCACTGAAAAGTCTATGAAGAAAATGAATGAGGAATCCACTAGTGGAACAGGGGCGGTGACGTCACTGCGCAGGTCTATAGATATTAATGTGCTAATGTAGATGCTAACAGAGGTCATAATTGTATTAATATTTGTCAATGCTAACAGAGACAAAGCAACGCAACGTAAGAACGTCTCACCGCAATGAGTGCCAGCACAGACAGGATGTAGTAGGAGGAGTCTCTGAACAGTGACCACCAGGTTAGCGCCACCACCTGGACAGGAGGACAACAACTGGCCTTAATAGTCTCATAGTATCAGTAATCAGGGGCGGATCTAGGCATGGAAGCGGGGGGGGGGGAATGCCCCCCTAAATGCCTAGTCTGCCCAACCAAAAATGCAAAACAACCAAAGGTATGTTAAATTAAACTGCTTATATTTTAAAAAAATGGCTAAAATACAGAATACCGTAAATAGTGGGCCCTGGTATGAAAAACGTTGAAAACCTCTGTTATGAAGGAATAGATAAGTAATAAATAAAGTAATAGATTACCTGTCTTGCGAAGATTCCACTCAGGCCGATGATGACGAGGATGTTGAAGACGGCTGACCCTACGATGGTTCCAACTCCAACATCCCCTTTAGTGATAAACACCCCTGGATGAGAGACATAGAGTTAGTACAAGAGACACAGAGAGAGAGAGAGAGAGAGAGAGAGAGAGAGAGAGAGGGAGAGAGAGAGAGAGAGGGGTACACACTGTACCAATGTCTAACACAGGGGCGGATCTAGGCATGGGCATGGGGGGGTGGGGCAATGTCCCCTTAAATACCCAGTCTGCCCCACCAAACATGATGGCATGCAAAACAACCCAAGATATTTCAAAGTGCTTCTATTTAAAATGATGTGAAACACTACTACTGCTACTAACTAACTCCAGCTGTGTCACCACTAAACCAACAGCATTTCATCATTGAAAACAGAAAACTCTCTGAGTCAGACCTTTAGCTTTATGCATGCTGCGTGTCTGTTGCAACTTCAACAACAACTGATGTTATCATTGACGCTTTACTTGACTAATAAAAGTCCTGTAACTGAAAATGGTATGGGTGCGGCTTCATCGCTTTGAATCGTGCACAGAGAAAAACCAATGGTCAAAAACAACCTAACTTCGGTCAAATTTCAACCAAACGTAGAGGTTGAATAAGGACCAACTGGGTCTTTGGTCAATTTGACCGAATAATGCGTGTTATTATATTTGACCGAATGCATTTGGTTACATTAATAACCCAATTATGAGGGTCAACATAACCTAAGTACCAGTTGATTTGACCGAACATATTAGCTTGCATCAATAACCTAATTTTGATGGTCAAGATTACCCAACTGCCAGTTGAATTGATCCAGAATATTCAGTTAACCCATTTGTTTTATTAAAGGGAAATTCCACCCATTTAACATTTTACTATGTCATTAATATACCTTAGAAATAAAGGTGTCCGCGTTAACGCGTTAATCTCGCGTTAACTCTGCCGTGCGTTAACGGCGTCAAAAAAAATTAACGCGAGATTAACGCACTGACGATGGCTTTCCTTGGTGCGCCTGTACAAACCATTTGTACAAATCCGTTTGTATACCGGTTTGCACGACGGTGTGTATAACACATGTGTGGGCGCTCACACATTTGTTGTACAGACCAATCGGTTTGTATACCGTTTTGCACAACGGTGTGTATAACACATGTGTGGGCGCCCACACATTTGTTGTACAGACCAATCGGTTTGTATAACGGTTTGCACAACGGTGTGTATAACACATGTGCGGGCGCCCACACAGTCTGAATCTGGGCCAGATCTTTTAAGCAACGCTGCCTATAATATTTAATGAAAAAGTCAATAACTTTGCCTGCTATGTACTGTATGTTTGTCATACCTTTTAATTTTGGCTAAAAACATGTTCAGCGACGACCCCCCCCCCCCCCGCGCACAATAAAATAAGCATTTCTGGCAAAGTATTTGTCTCTGCTTACATTTGGTAAGAGTGTTAAAGTCAGAGTGTTTAAGTCAGATTTAAAACAAATGAAAATATGCGATTAATTTGCGATTAATCGAAGATTAACTATGGGCCATCATGCGATTAATCGCGATTAAATATTTTAATCGACTGACAGCTCTACTTAGAAATAGTCTGGAAATAACAGGGTGAAACATACATACTCCAGAGCCTCCGTGTGTGGTTGGCAGTTGGGACATACCACTCACTCGTTTAAAAAAAGAGGGGGGGAATTGGACCAGTCCACTCCATCAATAAATCAAATCAACCAAAGTCTGTGACCTAACAAATTGGTTATTCTCATTAAAACAACCCAAAACCAATAACCAAATAAAACAACCCATGAATTCGGTCAAAATAAAATCCCTGCAACCCAGGAAAAGGTTATGGCTTCAAGAAACAACCCAGGAAAGTGACCTAACACCATTGACTGAAGTGTTTAGTTGCAATTTTGACCGAATAGTTTTTTGTGTGTGGCAGCGAAGCGACACGGGCGATGAAGCCGCCCCCATGCCATTTCCTCCTGCCCCCCCAATTAGGAAGTGTTACATCCGCCCCTGGTCTAACAGTCAATCGATAATCCATTCAATGAAAGGGTCACAGATAGATGTGATTCTGTTAAACAATAAAGCTCCTGACTGGCTGAGCGGCACTGACCAATCAGAGAGGTGAAGAGCTCGGGGCGGAGCTTCCTGCCGCCATGAAGGTTGCCCCGGCAACGTCCTCGCTGAGTGACAGGTTCTGTGAATGAATTAGCATATCGTTATAATGTACAAACAGGACATATTCTCTTCGCTGAGGTGGTTGCCATGCAGTGCAATGAGACTGAGATTTACTCTGTAAGCCAGGCAGAAATGTCTGTGTGTGTGAAAGATGCTGTCGGTTCAGTCCTTGCGGTAGAGTTGAGTTCTCAAACTCTGCACAAACCCGGCCATATATTGAATTATTATTTTATTATGATTAAAAATACTAGTCCTGTTCTGTCTGTCTGTATAAATATCTATTATGAAGTAAGTGATGAAGAATGCTGTGTCGACTTCTCAAATTCTCCCCTAAAAACGACCCGGCCCGGCCCAGGCCTAAAATCTATGCTAATTATTGAGGCCTTGGGTCTCATTTGGGGGGTCGAAATGACCATTGACCACCTTCTAGTGGTCTAGACCAGTGGTTTTCAACCTTTTTGACACCAGGGACCACCGATTATTTAGCATTTGAGCCACGGACCACCATTTGAGGACATTTTGTCCCCACAGACCCCAAAACTAAAGAATTCTTGTGCTTTTGTCCACAATTCCAGGCTGGATTTGGGAAACAAAACAGTCAAACATGCAGATCTTCTAGTTGTGTAGACTTGGGTTAATATGATGAATTTTAACTCTTGAGAGTGTAAAAATGAAACCAAATGGACCCGCAAGGGTCCATTTGGTTTCATTTTTACGTTCTCAAGAGTTACATCTGGTTAAGCAACTTAGCTGGGGACCACCTGGAACCCTCTCAGGGACCACTGGTGGTCCCCGGACCACCTGTTGAATACCCCTGATCTAGACTTTGGGCTAATTCAGATGATGACTATTTTAACTCTTGATAGCCAACTGGTCCATTTCGTTCCATGTTTACACTCTCAAGAGTTACATCTGGCTGACCAACTTAGCTGGGGACCACCTGAAACCATATCAACGACCACTGACTGGACCACCTGTTGAAAACCCCCTGGTCTATGTTCCTCGTCGGCCGAATGAGGATGTTGTACAGCAGTGGTTTTCAACAGGTGGTCCGGGGACCACCAGTGGTCCTTGAGAGGGTTCCAGGTGGTCCCCAGGCTAAATGATGGAAAGTTGGTTAACCAGATGTAACTCTTTGAGAGCGCAAACATGAAACCAAATGGACCCTTGCGGGTCCATTTGGTTTCATGTTTACACTCTCAAGAGTTAAAATATTCATCATGTGAATTAGCCCAAGTCTACACAACTAGAGAATGTAGAAGATTAATGGTCATTTTGATCTGTATGTTTTACTGTTTTGTTTCCCAAATCCAGCCTGCTATAATGGACAAAAGCAAAAAAAAAATCTTTATTTTTGGGTCTGTGGAGCTAAAATGTCATCAAATGGTGGTCCGTGAATCAAATGCTGAATAAATAGTGGTCCCTGGGATCAAAAAGGTTGAAAACCACTGTTGTAGTAGCAGTGGTTTTCCAAAGCATAGAAAAAAAAAAAAAAAAAAACTAACTAAAACTAAATATTTTCACCAAAATAAAAACTAAATAAAAACTAGCAAACCCGCTCTAAAAACTAACTAAAACTAACTGAATTAGGAAATAAAATGTCAAAACTAACTAAAACTAAACTAAAATGAAAAATCCATAAGTATAATAACCCTGCAGTTCATCCGTTGAAGGTTACAGTGTGAGATAGATCCAAGTGTCTGCTCTGGTGGAATACAGTTTAATAGATTAGACACATTTCATTTCAACTGTTTGAATTTCACCCTGTTTGATTTCAACCTGCTTGAATATGACAAATAAACCTGATTCTGATTCTGAATAAAGGGCACCACAATCTTTCATTTCATTTGTTGAAAAAGGGTACTGAGTTGACAGACATTTTGTGTATAGAGTTTGCTGACCATATAATGAATTTAAATGCTTAAATACTTTAAGTTATAACCTGCGTGTGGGACTCTGTTTGCAGTCACTCGCCATATACAGAGTTCTGGGTCAGGTATACCCAAACATATGCAGTGTTGGGACATGTGCACTACGTAACTTAATATATTACATAATATATTACCAAAATGCAGTAACTTGTAATATAAATATATCACTTAACAAAAACAATCTAATATATTATACTTTTCTTTCTGCATTACTGCATTTAACTTTCAATATTACTTTCTGTCAATCTGTCTAATTGAAAATGTTCTTGTGAAATTATCTTGACAACTACAGAAGTTAAATAATTACTTATTTTCTCAAATTATTCATTCAGGAGTGACATTTTTTCAAGTTGATGGATTTGGCCAGATAGCCAAGTGCGTTTGCTTTATTGTAGGTATGCCACTGGCCTACGCAATATTTGATTAATAGTATATTATATTTTGCATTTTTTTTAAAGGTAATGTAATAGTAATATTAACATATTACACTTGCTCAGGCAGTAATATTGTAATATAATATATTGCTTTAAAATGAAGGTAATAAT